>JBBYHM010000010.1:6770516-6801415 GCA_038381775.1 Adansonia rubrostipa | reverse complement strand
TAATATTTTATGACATTTAGCTTTTCTAAGAAAACACCTCCCCATACACATATCTTTAGTAATTTCATGAAGATTAACCGAACTCTTCCATGGGAGGCGCCAAACTTTACCTAGATTTTTCTTCTTTTATTGCCCAATTGTCATCACATTCAGCGAACTGCTATGTCTCCCTCTTCTTCCTTCAACAAAGAAATAATAATGCAAGGAAAAAACCCAAGTTCTTTAGCACTTTTTCGGATAAAAACAATGGGTTAGATGAGATTTTGCATTATTATATTAACCTATTGCAGCAAATAAGCTTCGGAAAATGCGAAAGAGTGGTTGAAAAGTGAAAAGGTGAGAACTGAGAAGCACCTTCTTTTTCAACGTTTTAGGCCACCAGTCGCGAGAACAAGAAGAAGATTCTCTAAAAACCCAAGAAACATACTTGCCAAGACACATTGAATTTCGTTTCCATTAATTATTTAAACACCAAACCACATTTATCCGAACTTTTTATTTTTGTATAAAATATCTATATTTCATATTAATGTTTATATCCGATATGTATTAGATATAAATATGATAATATAATTTTTTATAAATTTAAGTATATCAAAACTGAACATATATCTGCCTTCAGTATTTATCCCAAATTGGGGTAACATAGCTTTGATCAGCTATTCAAACTGTGTTGATTTGCTGCCAATTAACATAAATTTGTTGGTATCGAGTCTCTTTAGGCTTCATATATACTTTTTCGTTTCTCACAAAAAATTTTCTCTGGGCCAGCCTGTGAGGTTCAGGCTTTTATATTGTTTAAAGCCCGTAATATATATTTAGTATTGGAAAACTGAAAACGAGTATAAGACCAAATCAATTGCGACTTAACAGGTCCGCTGCACATCCCATTGGCTCTGGCTGTGTCCAGTTTCCAGATTGCTTGCACTGCGTCTGCCTAGGTTTCACAGATTTTATTGCGGAAAGCTGGAAAAAATTCAGCAACAATCAATTTTGTAGAATGTTGAGGTTTTCTGGTCTAGGGATCCATTGAGCTCCTGGAACAGTTGGAAAGAAGTTGAGTTGGACTTACGGACTTAGTAAAGCTTAAAGAAGCAGCGGAATTTAGGTTGCCGAGTACATTTCAAAATTTAAGTCGGTGAGTGTTCGAAGGATCATCTGATTAGGCAAAGAAGATGAGCATGGAACCTAGTCGTATACTCTGCCTACTAATACATAGTAAGATACTCATACGCCAATAGCATTGTACCAATTCTTCCTTGAAAGTTCGTAATCCCCTACCATTAAAAATGTCCAACTAGGTGTGAACTCAGAACATCTAGAAAGACTTAGTTGAAAATCCTTTTCTTTAAAGAAACAATATATTATGCAAAAGGTCCAGCATTTAACAACCGAAAACAACACAAATGAAACCTTCGATTTTAACATGAAGTATGACTAACTAATTCATTATTGAAGACGAGAGCAAGTTTAGTTTTAATCGAATTAGGTGGAATGCTGCATCCTAGAGAGCGCCTTTTTTAATTGGCTCCACTTCTGCTGCAGTGTCCCAGTGTATCCAATCGACATCCTCACCAGACCCGGCGAAATACCGGCAAGGGCCTTTTCTTCGGAATTCATTCCACTGCTGGTGCTGCTACCGGAGCAAGACATCAGAGTCTCGTAGTAACCCAAGCTAACCGCTATGAACCCAAAACGAGTGTGGTTCTGCAAGTGGTGCATCAGCCTGTTAGCTCTTTCTTCGGTTTCCATGTCGACACAAAGAAGACCGCCGAACCCATACCCCTTGTTTGCCATGGACTTCAATAGCTCATGTTGAGGATGATCCTCAAGGCCCGGGTATATGACCCTGAGACCCAGTTTCTTCATTCTAGTAGCATATTTCTTGGCTCTGCGGCAGTGCTCTTTCATTCTCAGGCCTAAATGAGGAATCCTTTCAGAGAGTTCAAATGCAACCTTGGCGTTCATGGTCGGGCCTAGAAACATCAAAGTACCATTATGAACGTCCATCATGGAGTTCACCAGGCTTGAAGGACCACAAACAGCACCTGAAAATTTCCATTTTATTGGATTAACTATATGTGCATATATACATACATACATACATCGTACATATATATATATATATGAAAATTATTATATATATTATCAGTAAAATTTTTAAATTTTATAAAAAAATTTAAAAATAAAAATGAAATATGACAAAAATTAATGATTTAGGCAAGCTAGTTTTGCCTAGAAGTCGGCTAGGTAATAACATCAAGATAAAAGATTATTTAATCACTAAACGAGACAAATGCTTCCGATCGTACTCTCAAATTAAATGAAATCGGAAAAAAAATTGTGGAAGAGATGCTTTTACTTTTCCACTAAAAATGTTAATACAAAAGACAAAACACTTCATATCCAAGAGAGGAAAAGCAGATGAAAGGCCCACCTTTCATGCACGATTATGATCTCATCAGTGAGAAATTGAAAATTAATGAAATTACAGCAGATTTTCCTTTTCAGCAATAAAAAAGGATAGCTAGAAAACGAAACTTAACTAATTATTTTAGCATAAAGACGAGGAAAAGAATAGTTTTTGCATGATAATTGGCTGCTTTTGCAAGTGATCACTAATGGCATTATCTTTCAGGAGATAGGTTCCCGCCCCCACTAGCCCCAAAAGATTTGTCCTATATATCCTTTATCAATTCAATCTTTTTAAAAAGTTTTTATTTTCATAAGAGAAAAATCTTATTTGTTCGCCTTTAATCCGCCAATGTAACTATATTTCACCATTTCATTTGATAAATCAAAGGATCACACGTGATTGATTCCAATGTAAAAACAATAGAGATTAATGTCTTACACGACTACGGTAAAATGAGAAACATAAGACAAGACAAACGAACCTGCGATAACATCGGCCCCGCCGCTTATGAACTTGGAGATACTATGGATAACCACATCAGCGCCGAGCCGAGCGGGGGAAAGAACCATGGGAGAGAAGGTGTTGTCTACAACCACTGTGGTTCCTTTTTCGTGTGCTAGCCTGCTTAGCTCCGGAATGTTGGCAACGGTAAGGGACGGGTTCGACATCGACTCGAAGTACAATACTTTGGTACGCCCTTCGACTATGGCATTTTTCACTGCTTCATGATCGCATATGTCCACGAACGTGGTCGTGATGTTGCAGGTTCTGGGCAAGAAATGGGCTAGAAGTGTAAGGGTTCCACCATAGAGAGTCCTCGATGCCACCACGTGTCCGCCACTGTTGCAGAGTTGCAACAGCACGGATGATATAGCGGACATCCCTGTCATCACGAAATCAAATTATTAACCACAAAATTGACGGCTTTGATTATATATATATATATATATATATATATATATAGATTTTTGCTGAAAGATGAGAGTGAAACAGGTAAAATTAATTACCGCTGGCCGTGCAGTAGGCAGCTTCGGTTCCCTCCAGGGCTGCCATCCGACGACTGAGGTTTAACACGGTGGGGTTGAAGTGACGGCTATAAATGAAGAAACCACGATCAGGGCCGAGTTCACTGGAGAACATGCGGCGCATAGTCTCAGGCTTCATGACGGTGAAGGTGGCGGAGGCTTCAATGGACATGTTAACGCCACCATGCTCACCAAATTCATGGCGCGCGCTGGCTAATGCAGCGGCAGGGTCGTTTTCCCATGCTGGTGCCAGTGTTGGCAACTTAGATTTCTTAGCCACCAAAAAATCATCCCCGTCAAAGCCATCAGCCCCTACTGCAGCTCTCTTCTTCCCGGAAAGAACAAAGTCACAGCTCTGGGTTTCCGCCATAATTAATTCTAGAAGGAACAGGAATCAAGAATGAACCAACCTCCCTGAATCTTCCTCTTTTTTTTTTTCTTTTTTGAATTTATTGGTGGCTTTGTCAGGAGTTAGGACTTAAATCGTAAGAGAGAAAGGACTGGTGAAGAGACATAAGGGTCGGAACTTGGAAGCTACTTATAAGGAGATAACTGAGCAAAAATGGTGGGTTACAGATTTAGCAAGAAAAAGCATTGATCGAAAGTAAAATATTATCTGACGTGGCAACATAAAAAATTATTAGCCCATAACAATTTCTCAAAAGACTCAACCCTCTGGAGTTTCACTGCTTTACCTCTCACAGTTTGAGTCAAAACTCTACCGGAAGTTGTTAGCTGAAAAATTACAAGGTACTGTCAAAATATCTCATTGTCTATTTCTGTGGACTTTCAAGCAATTTGTTTTTATTTATTATCCACTAAAAGGTAGCAACTTTCAGAATGATGCCACCACCATTGAACGCATATTTCTTTCTTTAGGTTTTTTCTTTTTCTTTTCCTTTGTATTGTTATTATTATTATTATTAAAAGCAGGGCAAGATCTTATTTAGGTTTCTGGATAAGTAATAATCGACAAGTTATTTTAGATTTGATTTCATTAATGTTATTTTGCTTTATCGCCTGGTTTAATTTTATTTGCTTTGGATTTCATTGCAAGATTCATAATCATTTACTTGTTTAAACTTTTTATTTGGGTTATGACTATTTTATAATTAGGTAAATTAAAATTATTTATTTGAAATCAATTTAAGATAATATTAATTACTTAAATATTATCTGCGTTTTGGGATGCTAATCTTTTTCGAAATGTAACCAAACTCTCAAACCTTGTTCTAGTAAGTAGATTAAGACTTATTCTTTTTAAGTGTCTTCATCAAGCTTAATTACGTTAAAAGAGATAGATCATATGAGTGACTAATCACATTTAGATTAAATGATTAATGTCGACTCTATAATAAAATCTAGCATGCTGAATTCGTATTTGACATATTATGAGAAAAATGAAATAAAAATTATATAAAAATTAACTTATTTTTAAAAAATCTCTTATTTTTAGTTTTTTAATTTTATTATTGAAAATAAATTGATTTTCTTAAGAACTTTTTTTTAAAAAAAAAAAACTTCTTTGATCTGAGTTATACTTTTAAAGAGTTTTTAAATAAAAAAAAATATGCCACCAAACAAGCAGTAAATAAATTTAGAATAATAGTTTAACTATCTTTAATTAAATTAAATGACACTTTATTTCTTTAGTTTTCAAATGAATTGCCGTTCGATCTATAGAATATATATTTCAACTTGGGGTATAATTTTATCATCAATTTTGATCTAAAATCATTACATCTAAATTTCAACAAATTAGTCTAACCACCAATCCGACATAGCCTGCAACCAGCCTTACATGCCCACCCATTTTCCTGAGACAGCAGGCATGATCTTTCATTAGTTTAAAACAAAGAAGAATATTTATTTCTGCAGTATATCACATTATCCTTTCCATGCGGCCGAAACGATTGAAAGAGAGCACAGTATCTTAAAATTAATTTGCACCAATCTGATGTCATGCGATCGATCGAATGTAATACACATTTCCCACTGATCCAAAAAGCTGAGAAGAATAGGGCTCCTTTACTGACATCACCCAATCAAAAGATATAATAATATATATTATAAAATTGATATTCGAAACATGAAACTGTTGGAAATTTGAGAAATAATAGAGCAACAAGAGCCAGATGTCAGTCTCCGAAGTGCTTAAGATCAACTGTTATAATCCAAAACAAAATTCATGCAAGAACAAGGCCCAAAGATGTTAGTGAGAGAAGTGAAGAATATTACCCTATCTATCATATTTTCTTTATTTATTTTTTTTACGTTACAAATTATATTTTTTATATTTTAAAATTATTATTATTTTTTACTTTTTGATACATTAAACATCAAATTTATAAAGAAAAATGTAAAATTTAATATTATATAATGGTATTTGTTGTCTTTAATGTTCATCCGTTTTGCTTCAAGGCACTGTTAAGTTTTCTTTTGTCCCTTCACAGATCTTCTTCGATTCCACTTTGGAGTTGCATGCAAAATCTTCTTCCATTCCGTTTTGGCATTGCATGCAAATCCATCGTTCAACGCAATGCTGGAAACGACACAGGAATCCGAATTCCAAACACAACCGGAACTGGAAAGGAAACCGGAGGAGGAGTTCAAACCGGAACTGATCGTAACAGGTACGTGATCCGAAGCCGGAGGAGGGCAAAGCGACCTCGATCCAATTGAATGAGGAAGCCAAACCAGCATCCAGCTGCCAATTTGCTCGTCCGGAGCTGCCAAAAGATGAATGCAACCGGACTTTCACGATCAGAAAACTAAGTGAACTGAAAAGCGACGAAGAGAATGCTGGCTCTCCTAACAAGTACTATTTTTTTTCTTTCCCTCTTGGATTTTCTATTTTTTTCTTTCCCTCTTGGATTTTCAATTGATCAAAAAGTTACGCCCTTTAATTTATAATTGGATTTATCAACATCTGTGTAGAAATTTATGGATCTTTGGAGTGCTCTGTTGATTCGTCTCCTTAATTTACAAATGGAAGATTATTAAAGTTTCAACTGATCATAAAATGACGTTTTTCTTCTTTTATATCCTGATGAATAGAGAAATTGGAGAATTTTGGTTTTTGAATATCTATTCCCAAGCCACTAGATGCAATTAAGGCGTACTCTTCCTATTAGTTGCATGAATAAGCAACTGTTCTCAGATCATCGTCTTCCGTTAGTCCTGAACTTTGAAGCTTGTTATAAATTCCTTGAGTTTTAGATGCAATCAAACAGGTTTTTCTTTGTTTGTATCATTTTCAAGTTTGTCATTAATTCTAGTCTTACTCTCCGTTTCTAACTTGGATGAAGGGATCATTTGTTTTGGAATCTTGCACTTTATAGAATTAAGTTTATTTTCATTTTCATGTGCTGCTTTTCGAGTAAAGCTTTCTTGGTCTTGTTGGAGTAAGCATGATATCATCTTGTTTCTGCTTGTATTTATGGTATTCCTTGTACTTGTAAATGATATCATTTTTTGCTTTGTGACTTATATGTTCCAGTCAAGAAAGCACCCAACGACAATC
The DNA here is from genome assembly GCA_038381775.1 of Adansonia rubrostipa. Taxonomy (NCBI): domain Eukaryota; kingdom Viridiplantae; phylum Streptophyta; class Magnoliopsida; order Malvales; family Malvaceae; genus Adansonia; species Adansonia rubrostipa. Next base: position 6,794,451 of record JBBYHM010000010.1, on the reverse strand, counting down.
CTACCAAAACAAGGCTGCAAGTGAGTTGATCAATAGTGTGACAGGTGCTGATGAGGAGGGCAGGTCTCGCCAACGGATTCTCGTATATGCTGCCGGGAGGTACTGTCATCTTTTTTTTTTTTTCCTCAAACTTTTCACACTTTACTGTCGTACGAGGCCTGCTATTCCATAGTAGTGATTTCCAGTCAAATTTTGTAGGTATGCTAGTGCTCTAGAGAGAAACACAGAAGATTATGATGCTCTTTACAAATGGGCGTTGGTTCTTCAGGTTTTTTATACTGATTCACTTGATTAACATAGCTCAGAATTATGTGTCATCTCCTCCTACTCATATTTGGATAGGACAGCCTGCACAAGATTGTGAACTTAACCATATTATAATCGTTGTAAAATGCATCAGATTGCTCATATCGTGTCCACATTGTTCTTATTTGGCTTGCAGGAAAGTGCAGATAATGTTAGTCCAGATTCTACTTCACCTTCTAAAGATGCCTTCCTAGAGGAGGCTTGTTACAAGTATGATAAGGCAACTCGTCTTTGCCCTACACTTCATGATGTATGTATGCTGTTCATGTCCGTGATGGTCCAGTTGCATTACTATGAACTTGTGCTTTTTTAAGTATTGTTTCATTTAGAAAAGACATGATGACTGCACAAAATGCTGAAGCCAGATGAAAAATTGAATCCAAAGTAGAAATGAGTCCATAGCTGTGCAAGTACATGTATATACACACGCAGAAAGGAGTCTATATAATATATTCTTTTCATGATATGCATTAACATGACTTTGATGTGATGTCATTGCTTGATAGGCTTTCTACAACTGGGCAATAGCGATATCTGAACGAGCAAAAATGCGTGGTCGGACCAAGGAGGGTGAAGAACTATGGGAGCAGGTTCTGACTATATAATTGTGGTTTTTGAGTCATAGACTTTTGTATGAGTAACACTAGCCTTTTTGCTAGAAAGATCTCTATACAGAAACACATTGTCCTTGTGGCAGTGCTGTGTAGAAATCCTTGGCCTGTTCTAGAAATGCCTAGGTGTAGTGAATAAAATCCTTGACATTGGGTTTGATAAAGCCTAATCATATTGTTATGGTTTTGCAGGCAACAAAAAATTATGAAGAAGCTGTCGAACTCAACTGGAACAGCCCTCAGGTATATTTGAAGTTATTGCTTGGTTAGTGTTGTAATTTTGATAACTAGAATGATTCCATCTTTCTTTTTTTTACCTTTCTGTTAGTGATTTTAAGGATTCTTAAATCCCTTTCAGGCACTAAACAACTGGGGACTTGCTCTTCAGGTAAACCATGTTTTTTTGTGATGTCGATATTATAATCAGCTTCATTTCTTACAGAGTACATTCTGAGTCTACTTCTATGGAGTTCTATAATGCTTTGCTTACTTACATTCTTGTTTTGTATACTCTAGGAACTCAGTGCAATTGTTCCAGCACGAGAGAAGCAAAAAAATTGTGAGAGCTGCAATTAGTAAGGTAAAAAGTCATTTGGAGAAATCAGAGTGCTTGGATGACTATAGGAACAAGCAGCAAAGTAATTTAATGTCTGATGTGTCCTAAAAGAATAACTATCAGTTGCATTTTCTATTCTTATAATACTCTTTATTTCTAATGCAGTCTCATGCTGGAATACAGTTGCAGTTTGATTTCCGTCGAGCAATATACAACCTTGGAACTGTTTTGGTAAGTTGGTTTTACTAGCTAATAAACTGGATTGCATGATCATATTCTCACCTATGATTCATTTCTTTGTGAATTGATAAGATTAGATAATGATTATCTAAACATTTCACTCAAGTGATGCGTAAATTTAAAACTAGAGATTATATTTCTAATTGCAGTATGCGCCAGCTGAGGATACCCTAAGAACTGGAGGCTCAACAAATCCAAAAGGAGTTTCCCCAAAGGAGCTCTATAGCCAGTCTGCTATCTATATTGCAGCTGCTTATGCATTGAAACCAAATATTCGGTGAGAAATCCATGTGTTTCACGTTGACTGACTAGATTTAGTATCACTTTCAGTCTATAAAGGTGGCATAATTGTTGGCTAATGAAATTTTGTGACATAAATTTTCAAGAAAGCTAATGATATACTTCTTCATTTTCTCCTTAATTTAAAGTTTCAGAATTGTGCAATTTGACTTCCTGTCTTAGTTTTGTGGATATCCTCTGATTTGGTGTTTTAAAACATACAGGTTTACAGCAGTGCCTTGAAGCTTGTTCATACAATGGTCAGCATTAAATCTTTGAACAATGTTTTTGAGGTTTAATCCTTTCTAAGTTGATTGAATCTTCTGTAAGCAATGTTGAGTCTATTAGCTATGAGAATGATCTCTCGCTCCTTTTCCTGGGTAATTAGCATTTTCGTGGATTTTTTAATATTACAGGAGGAATATTTTTCAGTGTGATCCATTAATTCCATATTTCTTACCTGCTGGATCTAACTGTCAGTTATACTGTAACTGAGTCTTTGAGCTGCGACAGAAACTATTGTTTTGATGCCAAATGTCCTTTTCATTATGAATAGATGCCGAATCTAATGTTTCTTCAAATAGTATTCCTTTGGCTTGGATGCGAACCTATTAAATGTAGGCCATTTCATACCCCCACCAATGTTCATTTCTTTTTCTTCACAACATAAACAATGTCACATACCTGTGAAACTTCTAGTTAATATGGCCTCGCAATACTTCCTTGGAGTAGTGATATTGTGTTCAAATAATAATAATAATAATAATAATTTAGTTTTCTAAAAAAAAAAAAAAAAGAAACATAATTTTATTAAAAAATTTAATGGCAAGTGACTGTTTTCCTAATCTTTCGGCCTCTTCTTTTCTGAGTGTTTTGTGTGCTAAGGAAGATGGTTTTCTCATTTATTAGTTTCGTGTTTAAACAGGGAAGCTCACGAGGTGCAGAAAGTTATTTCGTGGTTACTGGGCAAATGGTTGTGGCAGTCATCACTCCTCCTTCCATACTTGAATTAACTAGCTGGGAAAATTATTTTCTATTATAGTTCTGACAGAAAAATATTTTTGACAGCTACCTTTACCCCACCTTAAAGATGGGTATCTGACAGCACTGCCGTGGGAAACACAGTTGCTCCTCATAGTGATTGGGAGAGAACAGAGTGCTTTTTGAATCATGAAGCGCTTCAACAGGTAAAAACACTGATTGGATTTTTTTTTCATCGTCCATGGCAAAAAAATATCAAGTTTAATTTTCATTTTTGCCTGAGAATGGGGATTTATTTCTTCAAGTAAATTTTGATATTTAATGTCTGAACTTATTTTACTGTCAGTTCCATGGGAAGTTGGAATGAATCATAAACTATGAGCAAATATATGTTTGTTGTCACTTTCATTTTAAATTCCGGGATGATGATTATCTATGCAAGGCAAAATTATTGTTGACTGCTGTGCAAAGGTTTAAGGGTGTGCGTGTATGTCTGAGAGAGAAAGACAGAGCCGGGAATAGGGTTTATCCCTAGTTTATGCTACTTGTCTATGTCAGTTTATTCTTGCATATATTGCTTTACTGTTTAATTGCTTTGGCAGTCACTCTAATCTGAGACTAGTTAAAGGCCACATCTGTTCAGACTTTCATTTACTTTGTCTATGTCCTTATCTATTTTTCGATTGAGCAGGTCATCAGAGTTTGAGCAGAAACAAGTTTCCCGAAGCCATTCCGGCCGAACTGCAGATGTAGGAAATATCGACAAAAGGACTATCAGAGTTGATATTCCATATACCGTTTCCGTATCATCATGCGCTGATCTGCCTCTACCAACGGGTGCAGTCCTCTGCATTGATACTACCCATGGTCCAGTTTTCCTGGTAATTATCTTGCATTATATTTTCATTCTAAGAATTTCCTCTTAAATCTTAATAAAGAACGATGTCTTTCCTCCTGTTTGCAAACTTGACAATTATTAACTAGATATGCCCCTGTTTGTCATTTGGATGCAATTTAGCAATATACATGTATAGCAATCCAGCTTTAGTGAGTATCATCTGCACTTCTCTTCTGTTCATGTTGCCAACTTGTCGGAATCCCTAGATGGGTGGCTTGATGCTATCCGCTTAGTTTTACACAGTTTATGCACGAGGTAAGACTGATGTTCTAGACGGTATCTTTACAGGCTAATTATTTCTTATGTATTGAGCTTAACATTTGTCATCGAGTTTGTTTACATCCGTCTTCAATTTTCGTTGGATCTAGTATGACGCCTGTATACATAATTTTTGGAATTCTGTAAGGTCAAGCTAATTTTTATCTCAATTTATTCATTTGGCATTTCAGAATGATAATATATATTTTTTCCTGCTCGTTATGCATTACTTTAGTAAATATCTCTACTCATCCACCACTCTGTCATAATTGCTGCGAGCATCTTGTCCTCGTACCTGCCTTCGAACTTTTCTGTTCGTCTTTCTTGAACATTTTATCTCAATTTCTTGTCTCTAAGAAGGCAGGAATTTCATGCAAAGGGGAGCATTTATTTTAGCCAAGGCAAGAATTGAAGCAGGGAGAGTCCATAGCCCTTCTCCACATATTAGTCCGGAAGCAACGGCCGGAACCATCAAGTCAGCCTTCTTTGTATTCAGTTTGTGCCAAACAAACACGACCAAAGTCCCCAAGCACATGTCGATCGCGAGATAGGCCCCGACTAGAAACGGAATCGCCATAGCCATCGGAAGCGGCATCCATTTCCCCACCTTATGCGGTGAGAAATCTCTCACCAAATTCGCTGCCACTGCAAAAGCAAAGAAGCCATAACAGAGTTGCAAGCAGTGCTGAGGCAGAGCCGAAATGCCCTGTACACCCAGAATCGCCATGTTTCTATATATCAAGGCATAAGGAGCTTTGAATTCTCCGTACGGGTTTCCAACATCAAATGCCTTGTAGAAAAGGAAGAAGCTAAGAGGCGCCATAATGCAGCCGATGGCCGTACCGATTGCCTGGCTCAAGAACATTGCTCATGGAGAGGTAAGCGTATAGTGTGCCGTCTTGAAATCTTGCAGCAGAGTGCAAGCAACAGAAACAACAGATTTGATGAGGCCACATCCGGCAAGCCCTGCGACCACGCCGTTCTCCTTCCCCGTCAATGCCGCTAACGCAAACAGTGCGACTTTCCCATAGTTATGGGCCATGTTCATGTCAGTGAGACCGGCACCATATGCATTGCAGAATGCCAGAGATGGAGCAAGAATGTACGCTAACACCACATAGTACCATTTGAGCTGAGGGAACATGATGGGGATCACAATAATTGACAAGATAGAGAATGCTACATATCCCACAATGCCGATCCACATGGGAATGGTTTCCCTGACGAAAACTTCGTTCTGTTTTAGATCCTCAGCTGTCTTCTTCTGGTCATCCTCATCTGCTGCATGGAAGGACAATATATGTTGCTTAGTCACTGTCATTAGGTGACATGTAGCATTAAGTAGATATAATTTCAAACAAATAACTAAAACATGACACAAATATAACTAAATTAAAATTTATATAATATGAATTGTTAACGTATTAAATTTTATTTAATTATATTACGCATTATACATTATAATGATATAAAAAATAATATAAAAATGAGATGGATATATGAATTTTCGTGTTTGGCATCAATGAACACTTTAACATTTCCGCCCTGAAAGGAGAAGATCAGAAAGCTGCTTATTTACCTGTATGTCGGTTTCTGTTCTTCAATCTGCCATGGAAGTTAATAAGCGTGAAACACAATATCTTGATGAAATTGTAGAGGCCATCACCCAGAATAAGTGCAACAGATACAAAAACCTGACAACCAAAAAAATTTTAGGTTATAAGCATTGCTCCATGAAACATTTTTATAGAATTTTGGAGGAAGACTACTATATACATATATATATATATATATATATATATATATATACACACACACAAATACATGCATACAAAGGAGGTTACAATTTGAAAAAAAAAAAAAAAGAGATTGTAGATATTGAGATGGGAATATCATATTTGTTAGATGTAATTTTTTAAAGGTAACTCATAAACTGATAAAATTAAACCCGGAATCGATCCAAGACTACTTTGGTTGGGGAAGACGGAAATGAAAGGAGAGACCTTGTAGCCATTTAAACTCTTCATGTTGCTTTCATCTAAATCCTCAACCTTTAAGCCGATTAATGAGCGGCCACATTAATCCATATGAGATCACGGCTCCAAAAAGCAAAGACAAGTTAACGAGGTGGGAACAGATCATTCTTGTGCCGACAAAGGTCAGGCTAAAATCAAAGAAAAATCTGCAAGAAACCACAAGAATGATTTAGAGTCTTATCAACAACAAGCAAAAAGAAAGAAAAGGATAAATAAGCTGAATAACACTTTCAGGAAAAAAGCCGTACGTTTGCTTCCTGGCCTGCAATCCGAATGTCGGAAACTGTTTGAAACCACATTTATCTTTCCCAGAGGAAAACCATTGGAAAAAACCCCACAAGAAACTGGCTGAAAAATACTTCACGAATCCCTGCACCTGTTTCCTGCAATAATGATATGTTTCTTACATGCTTTTGGAATATACATACATATATATATAGATAGCTACTATGTTACTCCTACTCTTTATTTTTAAGTATTCATGCTCAACACGTTTTTAAATATGAATATGAGATATGATCCTTAAAATACATAAAAAAATTAGATACTCACACCTAAATTTGAATAACATAGTATAACAGCAACAGAGAAGTGTTAACTCTAGAAGATACTTACTTGGCCGACTTATCGCCTTGGGTATGGAAACCATTGATGAGAACTGCAGTTGCCAAGCCACTTGGATAAATCAACTTGAGGTCTACAATCAAGAGCTGTACAAAAGAAGAAGACCCATGAAATTTTCGCAACCGCCATAAAGAAAAACATGTTTTTTTTTTTTTTTCTTGATCAGGGGAAACTATGAACATAAACATGATCAGACACACCCAAAAAAGATAAGAAAGGCTTAGATTATACCTTTCTGAGAGGGATTAAGACGAAAAGACCAACAAAGCAAACTACAAAAAGGAATCCAGTCATCCAACCAAATCCCGGTTCTTTCACAGCATATGCAGCGTTCCCTTCAGTGTTTACTCCGGACAATTCATATGTCTTCCTGTTTAATCCCAAAAGATAAGAAGCAAATCCACCTGCACTTCAGATCCAGAAAGATAAATGACATTAACCAGAAAAATAAACCAGTAAAATCTCAAAACGTTTGCTTATATGCTTTGAAATTAAAACCTTGTACCTCCAAGAGCTATGCTGTAACATGCAACTGCACATGTTTGTATCAAGGTGTTCTCTGGTCTTGTAAAAGGCTTGGGCATGAATCCAGATTTTTTAACAACTTTTGTCGATGCACGGATAAAAACAAAAGCAAGAATAGCAGCGGAGACATTCAGATGGGGAACCACACCAGTTGTGAGGTGTAGTTTCATGACTATCACACTATAAATGGTTCCAATCAGAATGCTTACGATGATTCCCCTGAGTGTGATTTGCTTTGTCCATGGTTGTATTGTCCTTGAATCCTCAGTAACTTCTTCGTGTAGTTCTTCTAAGTGTTCTCTCGGATTCTCTTTCTTGTCATTCACTTCTTCCATGCTCATTTTTGCTCTCCGAAATTTGGTAAAAGCAGCTCTTAATATGCTTTGTTAGCCAAATAAATTCAACTCAATGAAGACCTGACATCAACAGAATAAAGAAAAAATGGAATCGATCATCTTTGAAACTAGGTTCTTTATGTGGGAATACAATTCGAATGTATAATTTATATTTGTCACCTTAGTTTTTCTTCTACTTCTTCACTTCTTGTAGCTTTGGTAGACTTATTACATAGTTTCGAACAAGTAGCCAAATGGTTCCTTGGCTGTCTGATTCTTTTACAACATACTTAAAATCCTTCTCAAAGAACCAGGCACCACGAAACCTCCACAGATCTTTGTTTCCTTCGTCAAATAGTAGCAAGCAGCTTAGCCAAGACCCTCAAATTATATTATATAGAACGTGTAAGAAAATGCGAGGTATGAACCACGAAGGTGTAGACAGTAGATTATAGTATTTATTAAGCTCGTAAATTTAACAGCTTACTTAACGAGCATTGGCCTGGTTTCATGACCTTATCATTGGCCTTTCTTGTTTCCTAGGGCATTGAGTTGGCGGCCAGTGAGTTGGAAGAGATGTTGTGGATCAGTTATCTGATGGAACATAAAATGATAGAAGTTACACTAATGTTGAAGTCATAAAAGTCAATGGCATTTAGTTTGAAAATAAAAAATTAAAAATAAATAAATATTAAGATTCGAACTTAAATTTATTATATCAAATGATTTAATACTTAAAAAATAATTATATAAATTAGTTAGATCAAACTCGGTCTATTGAAATTTCATTCTTTTACTGGTAAAATCACTGCCCACTGGTTTTTGCTAGCGTAAAACGAGCCAAAATATGGATTTTGGGATAGGCTTTCAGGTTCTAGGTGCATGTAAATACTCATATTTCTTGTTCCTTGCAACGCTTCTTCTATTATTTTTATTGACTCTGTTTTTCAGCCTTGTTAATTTCATCTACCTTGTGCAAGAACCCTAACATTAGCCATTATTACGTCTGTAATACTTTTCCTGTTTATCAGCTCTTTTGTTTTTTCTCACATGTCCTCTCAAAATCATTTATGATAACTCTCAGCAAATAATCAAAATCAACCACAAGAAAAGAGGGACCCATTGGCAGTCAATATTTTGGGGGCATGAATATCTAGTGAGGTCTAGTCAATTTGAAAGCCTTCTAACATTAAATGAAAAGGAAATCAAATTGACAAACTTCCTTTTTTGCTCAAAATTCTTCTTCTACAGTGTTATGATCCTCCTTCACATTGAACAACCTAAGTGGAGAAAAACAAGAGCAAACACACAAGATACAACCAATAAATTAAATCCAAATGGAGAACTGGACAAACAATTGGAGTCCCACATTTTATTGCATAAAATTCTACCTTCAATATGGTATTGTAAAGACTGAGATTAGGATTTAGAAACTGAAAGACTATTTTATCTTCTTATTGCCTTCTACTCTATTAACTCTTTGAACTACACCACTTTTTTGTATTTTTTTTTTTATTCTTTAATTTCTCCTTCTCACTAGTAAATACATTCGTATCTAATACATATTTGCATTCAACATTTAATTTTAAATTTGAGTAACATATATCATTAATGTTTGTCTTATATATATAAATAAGTTCATCTTGGCATTTATGATTTGCTTAAGCAAGTACTTGGATGTCAAATTATAGAAGACTGTTGGAATTGGAAGGCAACCCTTTGAATTTTATGTACCCCATAACCAATTTTTTCTAGTAAGAATAATTCTTCGTTTATTTGTGGCAGTTGAAAATTTGACTGCAACGACAAAGTAATTATCCACCGACCAAATATAAAATTAACAAAGGAAAAACGTTAAAGAACAAGTAGTATGAATTTGGAAAAACATGCATGGTTGATGGTTGCCACTGCAATTTGCTCTAATTATTTTGTCTTTTTTATATCAAAGCGACTAGTCCTATATTTTCCACAAATCATGGCCTGGAAGACAACAAGAAAGATTCCTTTTTTTTTTTTTTTATTGATTTGAAGTTTCTTCATGTAATGTTTGATATTTGACGTCGCAATAAAACTGGAAAAAACTTGGCCAATCAATCAAGTTATGATTGAAATTAAAGGAAATAAAAAAGAAGAAGAAAGCCCAGATTCTCCAATTTGTGGGCCTAATTCCTAGTTTCTGGGCTTAAGACTACAAGCCCTTCGATCAAGCCTCCCTTGAAACCAAAATATTTTTTCGGGTCTATAAAGTGAAGGGATTGTGGTTTGGGGGTTGAAAATTGCGAGTTAAAGGAATGTGGGCAATTGCGAGACGAGGAGGGTTTAAGCACAAGCTATTCAGCCTGCCTAAAACCCTCCCGCGGCCTCTCATGGCTGCGTCGAACCAAATTACGGTTCCTTCGCCGGCTTACTCCACTGGCTTACCCAAACAGGTGCCTTCTAAGCGCGTTGGCACTCACAACGGCAGCTTTCACTGCGATGAGGCTCTTGGCTGCTTCATGATTCGTCTCACTGACAAGTTTTCCAACTCCCAGATTGTCCGTACCCGAGACCCCAAGGTCAGTTTTTTTTTTCCCTGTTTGATTGTCCGAAATTTGAAGTAAAGTAAGAAGATATGCAAATTATAAAATGGGTTTTCCTTTGTATCCAAAAAATGTGCTCCTTTTGCTTTTTCTACAAAGTTATTGTTCTTGTTTATTTGTTTGCAAGTTTCATACTAGTTTCGCCTATAAATTCCAAAACTTGAAATGCAGAGTCAATTAGGAAGAGATAGATTGGGTGTTTTAGTATGGGATTCTTGTAGTTTATTCTGTTTTCATTAAGTTTTTTTGTGCCTCCTCTTTCAAGTTCCTTTATAAGATTGATCTGAGTGTTACAGGTATTGGAGGGGCTTGATGCTGTGCTTGATGTGGGAGGCGTGTATGATACTAGTCATGACCGATATGATCATCACCAGAAAGAATTTCAGGAGGTTTTTGGTCAAGGATTTAATACAAAGCTTAGCAGTGCCGGACTTGTCTATAAGGTATTCGTTTTTTTTTCCCACGAGGCAATTGAAGATTCCTTCTCCTAGTTCTCTTCTTGTTGGTTTTATGTTTAGTTTATTCTCATCCAATTTGGTAGAGTATAATCCGAGCATTGGGGTTTTTCAGTATTTTATGCTGTCTCTCAATTATCAATCTGATTTTCACTGCATTTAGCATTTTGGCAAGGAGATAATTGCTAAAGAGCTTCAACTTGGTGAAGACCACCCGGATGTGCATAGATTATTTCTGGCCATTTATAAAAATTTCATAGAGGTACTTACGTCTTTGAGTCTTAAGTTTAAAAGGTTTGAATTCCATATGATCTGGCTGCTTTGTGTAGAAGGCGATTAGGATCTTATGGTTAAACAAATATTACTATCTAGAGCTGCGACCTTCTGAAACCAGTTCAAAAGAGTTTTTGCAGACATAAATTCTGAGCTTTCTTTGTTTAATTAGCAATGAAAATCTCTAGCTTTCTTTTGCTCAGGCTGGTCTGGTAGGATTAATGCTATTGGCTTCCTGCTCTTTCCTTGGTTTTCATTATCCTATGCTAAGTGCTTATCGGATATAGATGTTCATGTGGGATATCATTTTCATGCTTTTACCAGGCAATTGATGCGATTGACAATGGAATCAACCAGTTCGATACAGACAAGCCTCCAAGATATGTGAACAATACTCACTTATCCTCTAGGGTTGGAAGATTTAATTTAGACTGGACAGATCTTGACCAATCACCTGACAAGGAGAATGAGGCTTTCCAACAAGCAATGAATCTAGCTGGAAGTGAGTTCTTAGATGTAAGGTTCTGTCAAAATTAAGAACATGCCTAAATAATAAAATTATTAGTATAATCTTCACTTCAAATGTCCTGGATTTGGATTTCTTGTTTCTCTTCAGAAGGGGTTTTTGTACTTGTATTATTCATATTTTAATAGTTTGATGACCTTCTTAAATTTTCAGAGTGTCCGGTTTCACACAAAATCATGGTTACCAGCAAGATCAATTGTGATGGAGTACATTGCAGAGAGACATGATATAGACCCTAGTGGTGAAATTATGGTTTTGAAAAAGTTTTGCCCTGTAAGTAGATGCTTCTAAATTTTCTTTCTTTTTGTTATAAATTTCTTTGTCCACTAATCCTGCACGAGTGTGGTGCTTCCGCCCATTTTGTCTGTTACTCTGTTTATGGATCTCTTCTCTAAAGGAAAGTGAGCTATCTTGGGTTAGTGAGTTGTCTGTATATGAAGTATAGTCATTTTGGTCCTTCAGTTGGTTTGAATTTTTATCGAATAAGCTGTTGGGCATTTTCAAGTAGGACGGGAGATGAATCCATTTTGACAACAGACCATTGCTTATTCTTGACTTATCATTATACATCATTCACTTTTAGCTCAGTATGATTTGATTTTGCATGCAACAGTGGAAGCTTCACTTATTTGAGCTTGAGGAGGAGATGAAGGTTGAGCCTCCTATTAAGTATGTTCTTTATGAGGTATATATTTAGAACTTCTTCCCGTCAAAGATGTTCTAGGACGTGTAGATCGTCTAAGTTGCAGTCGTTGTCCTTTTCCAGAGCCAGATGGAATCTCATTGTGTTCTTATGACAATGTATTTGTGCAGGATGAGAGGAACAAAAGATGGCGAGTTCAGGCAGTAGCAGTATCTCCTGATAGATTTGAGAGCCGGAAGCCCCTCCCGGCTCATTGGCGAGGTCTGAAGGATGATGAACTCTCAAAGGAGGCAGGAATTCCTGGCTGTGTATTTGTCCACGTGAGCGGGTTTATCGGTGGAAATGAAACTTACGAGGGTGCTTTGGCGATGGCGAGAACTGCTCTGAAGATATAATCTAATCTGGGGAGATTGAATTTATTTCTTTCATTCTGACATCATGGTCTCTCTTACATCATTCTATAGCAGACCTGGAATAGTTACCATTTTTTTTTTTTTGTGGATTTAATCAGTGTTTTTGGATTCATGTTATCACATCATTTTTATAGTTGATTTCGTAGAAACAAGTTAAAGTTGAGGATGTAAAATGTGAGAACTTTTCTTGTCTTACGGACAGTGACAATGTTCTGACCCCATGGACCGACTTTGACAACTATGTTCCATTGAATTGAATGCCGTAAGAACGTAGTAACATATAAGCCGTCAATATTTAAAGAATAATTTTAATGTTAAATAAATATTAAATATATTTGATAAATAACAAAAATATGTATTTAATTTAATGATATGATTTTTAATATAAATAGATAAGTTAAAAATTCAAAAGTCATCAATTACAAGTAAAATTTTGAAAAAAAATTAAAATATAAAACTGAATTTTTATCAATTAAAACAGTCATATCCCTGTTCAAGGTCTCGCTGGGTTAATATATATAACAAACCAGGATGCCTGTCGGCTTAATATATATACCAAACCAAAAAGCTTACTGATTTTCGGTTCAATCAGTTTGGGTTAATATATATATGTATACACACACACACACCAAACCAAAGAGCCTGCTGATTTTCGGTTCTATCAGTCGGTCTTCAATCAGTCAGAACGGCTCGCCTAGTTTTTTAATCACTGCATTTTAACAGACACCAAATTCGATTGATTTAATAGTACCGTGGCATCCATCAAGCATGTAGATGCTCTTCGGATACAAGTTTCATTTTTTTTTCCTTTTTTTTTTTTTTTTTTCACACAATAGCCATTTCTCTCTTCTATTTTTCACGTCAGAACATTTGACATGCAATCGCTTGAACTGGCTAGTGGCAGAATAAAGAACATCATGATCATGCAAAATTCGTATAGAATCCATGCAAAATTCGTATAGAATCCTAAAAGCCCATGTTTCAACAGAAATTCGGCCATTGGATTGATTGAATCTGAATTGAAAAAACAAGTAAAATATCTTCGCCTCAATTTATCATTGCTAATTGTGTTGAAATGAGAAAGAAACATACCAAAATATGTACTCTGCTTGCAGGAATCTTTGAAACTACCATTCATCGTACAACTGGATTGGCACTTCAATTTCATTGGACTAGTTTAGCTCCACGAAAAGGCTGGCCTGAGGATGTAATCCGGCCTCTTTCAAGGTCAAAGAGAATTTCTCCGGACCATAAGCGACTCGAGGAAAGTTGGAGACAAGGCTGTAATCTTCAACTTCTAAGCAACCCAAAGAATCGACGTAGTCATAAAGAGATTGGACTTTTGCAGTACTGTGAAACCTCCTTTCTTTGCGTTCACCAGTAGGAAAGCGTACCAAAACCTGTTTCGCCAATAGAACATGCAAACATTTAATATGGAAACAAAGAAAAGTATTACATGTACCAAAAAATAAAAGTGGAAAATGGAGGGGATGAGGGAGAAAAGGGGGGAAAAAAAGAAAAATGTTATAGTCCTAAACCAGCTTAACTTGAACAAAGAAAAAGTTAACTCAAATCCAAAGAGGAATTACCTGTGTAACATTTGGTCCTTTCTCAGGTTCATCACCAAGTGACAAGGCTTTTTCTTGCCGTATTCTAGTTCGGGCAGCCTCCTTTTCAGCAGCTTCACCTGCTGCTCTTTCACGAGCCTCTTCTTCTTCCTTACGTTTCTGCTCAGCTTCTGCAGCTTCCCTTTCCAGACGTTCTTGCTCTTCTCTCCTTATTCGTTCCCTAGCCTAATGTCATAAAATGAATAACAAGGTTAAGACAGCGTAATATCTCTTCAGTGACCAAAAGAGAGATTCTTGTTTTTCTTTCCTAGTCTTCTTGGAATAAGATGGCAGCAAGAAAAGATAAAAGAAAAAAACACACTAGAGCATGTCATCTGTTCCAAAAATGATTAAACATTATTAAAGCCATTAATTTAAGATTCAAAAGCAGCCTACTTGATCAGCTTCAAGCGCTGCTCTGTAAGCAGCATCTTGCTCTTCCCTCAAACGCATGTTGTTTCTTCGCTCCTCTGCATCCAGTCTTGCGGCAACAAGAACAGGAGCACTTTCTTCAAGCACTCTCTGTAGTATCATGAGCAATTCTTCAGAAGATTTTGGTCCCTCGACCTGTGGAGACTGAATAGTTCATAAATAATACCAAAAGGCAATAATGCCTTTTTATTTTTGAAGTTCTTATCTAACAGCTTCAGATATGGAGCTAAAATTCCTTAAAGGACAGATGCTAGGAGGAATGAGCAAAAAGATATTTTCATCACAGTATCTTGTTATGCTGCTATTAGTCATCTCTAAACAAGCATCAGCTATATAATCAACCATAAATTAACATAATTGGCAGCACCATGTCAAGCCTCTTGAATCAAAATTAAACATTTAGGTGGAATACAGAAAGAGAAAACGCTGGTGAAAGTGTACAAACCTGATTTGTGAAAACAAGCCAGTCAACATGCACAGACAGAGCTAAACCCATTCAATTAACCATTTACGAAGACAAGTGAAGGGAAAGCAACCTAAGGTTGAAAATACTGAGAAACTTAAGTGCTATTTTCCCAATAAATATACTAAAAACATATACAGGCAGACAAAATTAACATGTAGTTTGAAATGAAGTAAGCTCAATTTAGGTTTCCGCTGCATCTCAACGTAAAGAGACTGAAAAAGGTAATGCTTGATGGTAGCATAATATAAGTCTCAGAATGCCTTGTGACGAGATAAGAGGAACTGCTATCTGGCAAACCCAAAATCAGATAAGGTTTAGTTTAATTTATCTTTAAAAGATGATTTACTCAGCAACTTCATTTTTCAACAAAGAATCGACATGCCTAGTTATCAGCCATTTAGAACTTTAAGGTCCTATCGATAAAATCCATATTCCCAGTTATTTACTAACACATAAAACAAAAGCAGAAATTAAATCTAAAGAACATGCTTAGAAGAACCACAATGACAAAACAACTAATGAAATCCCTGATTTTCACCCACTTATCCACAACATATTAACTGCACTCATAAATTTACTCAAACTTGTCTGAGCGTATGAACGATAGATCAATTTCAGTTTTCTGACTTTTGCTAAAGGATAACTAATCACTGTACTTTTTGCATTCGAAAACTAATTACGTTACCAACAATTTATCGAAAACTGAAGAAAGAATCATGATGTTGATACCTGTTGAAGAAGTGCAATCCTCTGGTTCGTGGCGAGCATGACGACGGCGCAAAACGGGAACCTTGAAGCTTTGAAGCTGTTACTCATTTTAAAACCTTCACTAGCCCTAATGCTGCCCCCCCACGCCACGAAATTCTCATTCACAAAGGCCGACACCGCCTCCGAACACAAAGTCCGTTCACAGAATAAAGGTGAATCCGGGTGGTCCGGCGAGTGCAAATACACAAACAACAGCTTAAAGGCGTTCCTTGACCTCTGCAACGCGTCCATGAAACCCTCGCCCACAAAGCTCGGCCTCGTCGTACCATACTCTCTCTCAAATGCTGCCACAAAATCGATCGCTTCAGAAGCCGCAGCTGAGATCGAGACTAACCGTGCCGATGATTCCCCGCCCCGCCCAGATCCCACCCCGATCATCCCAAGGGAATAAGAAAGAACTCCCCCCGCAACCCATAGACCGAGCCCGACAACGCTAGAGATCAACCCTAGACTACCAGATATCGCAGAGATCGGTAAAGTAACAAGTTTCCACGCCATACCAGGGGAGGGAGTGGAAACGAGACCGGAACCGGAGGCGGATTCAGTCGGGTTAAGTGACTCGCGAGGCTCTGAGTCGGAGTTAGTGGTCGAAGCGGAGGACTGATTCAGAGAGGTGAAGGAAGAGATGGCGAGTTCGAGGTCCCAACCATGGGCCTGAAGGATT
This sequence comes from Adansonia rubrostipa, assembly GCA_038381775.1. Lineage (NCBI taxonomy): Eukaryota > Viridiplantae > Streptophyta > Magnoliopsida > Malvales > Malvaceae > Adansonia > Adansonia rubrostipa. The sequence continues at coordinate 6,777,976 of JBBYHM010000010.1, read as the reverse complement.
TCCGTACACAAATCGGGATCCTGAAGGCCCGTTATCGCTTGAAAATGTTCCAATTTATCGGCTACATCAACCATTTCTTCAAAATTTACAAAAGGAAAAGAGGTTTTCAAGAAAGGCAAGACCAAGAACGAGAAGACGATGAAACTTTCCTCGATAGTGTTTCTTGGGGTTTAGATTGAAAACGACGAAGATTGGTTTTCAAATTCTTTGGGATTGGCAACCAGAATTGGGAGACAGAGTGTTATGAAATTACATTAACTACCATTGTCTTTTGTTGTCTGGCTTTTTACTCTTTTTAACTTCTTAAGAATCTTCGGCTCTGGGTTCTATAACTGTCATGAAACGACGACTTGCTATTAGCCGATGTCGTTTAGTACTTGACATCGTAGCCAAGAAAATGGGAACTTTAGCTTTAGGTTCTTTTTCACGTTTCCTTCATTTATCATTTTTTCCCTGAATTCAGATTTATCATTTATGAAATTTTCTTCATTTTTTTTGCATTAATATAATCAATAATTTGTTTCCTTGCTTATTGATTTTTCTAGCGTTTTAATCTTGGGCATGCTTGAATTGATAGTATAGCATTGGCATTTATGGTAGAGAGCTAACTCACTTTGGGATGTTAGGAACTAAGAAAGTTTTTTTGTCTGTGGATGTTGTTTTATGGAACTCTGTTTGGTTACTAGGAAACACAGGGAAAATATATATGAAATAAGGTTTTGAAAAATAATGCTCTATGTTTTTTATTGGCCATGGATTACAAAGAATAATCAATTAAAATATAGTTACTAATGAAAAATGAAGCCACACCCCTCCATTAGTGACAGCTGATGATGAATTAAAAATGGAGGACTTTGTGTTCTAGATGGTTTGAAATGTCCGGTAAGGTTCTGACCGTAGCCGGAAACAATAAATTTTACAATTTTATTCATTTTATTGTTAAATATATTATAATTGATGATCATAATACTTATTATATGTATAATTATAATAAAACACAATGTAAACTAAAGTAATAGTTATTTAAAGTAGAAGATTGTGATGATTTGGGTGACACTTGTCGTATCTATGTTATGCTAATAAGAACAACATGATTCATCCAACTCACTTTGTTCCCACGCCGGTGCTCAAGACATTTGCTTGTCTGGTATAGGTGGTAACCACGTTTTTTTTCTTAAAATAAAATAAGGAAAATGACCGACGCTTATTAACGATCTTAAATATGATAATGCATTTCTGATGCATAAAAAAAATACAAATATAATATATATTTGTTGTTAGAAAAAATCACCGCATCATCCCCTAAATCTGTCGCGAACAGCTTCACAGCAACAAATCCGGCTGCTCAAACCATAAGAACATAAGGGAGGCGCAGAGAAGAGCGAGCTTTGAATTGGTAAAATCCGGACACACCACCAACATAGACAACATCAGCGTACATCAGTTAAGAGTTAAGACTGTCACCACCATTATCAATCCTTTGAATCAACATCCGTCTGGTTTAATCCTTAAAAAAAAAAAAAAAAAAGAAGCCAGGGTTGCAATAATACGGGAAAAGAAGGAGGGAGAAAAAAGCAAAAAAAGCAAAGGATGTACGTGAGAGCTGTGCCACCGACAGATCTGAACAAGAACATGGAAGTTCACGTATCCAGGAGTTTGGACCACTTATATATTGATCTTTTTTTTTTTTCATGGCTCAGCGTTTTGTCTCTCTTAGGTTCATCTCCTGAAGCAAGCTTGGACCATTGGTCATCTCTCCCATTTCTTTGTAAGCCCTCATTTTTTTTCTTTTGATTCATAAAAGTTGGGTTTTTTTTTTTCCTTGTCGTTTGTTGCATTTCCTATCTGGGGTTTGATCGGCTCTTTTTTACTTGATGTTTATTTTTCTTACAGAGAATGTCTCCTTAATGGGGTTTGGGAATGACTTAAGGCTTTGATGATTTCTTGAGACTTTTGCAAGCCAACATGAAGATAATTTCCCTGTATTTGTTAGAATTTTTTAGATTATTTTGAATCAGCTCTGCAATGTTGCCTTGGCTAGAGAGAATTAGCAGATATCCTGAATTGCTTCGTTTAGAGAGAATAGTTGAGAGTTTGAATTTCGAGTTTGTGCTTGCTTATGCTTGGTGGAAAGTCTATGTCTGTGATTAGAACTCTCAAATAATATGTTGATAGTATTACTTTATTATGTTTCTTGTGTTTGTGAATTGATTATCCAAGTATGTACGGTTGGCAATTTGTCATCAGTTTCTTGGCCTTTCACCTTTGTGATGCCTGTTACGCTAGCCCGTTGGTGGCTTAATTAGATAAGGAGGGGAAAGTTTCAAAACCAACTGCACTAGTACTTTGATATGTGTGTTGGACCGATGTTTTCGATCTCGCATTGCTAATAGACAAATATGCTTAAAAATTATGTAATGAGATGACCCAGTAGTCTTCTTGGTATTATTGAGGTTAGGTACGCTGCAACAGGTTAAGTTGGAATTTGTAAGCTATTATTTTTTCTCATTGTTGAAGAAAAAGTAATTAATAAACTGGATTTTCTATTGGAAATTCAGTGCATCAACTATTTCAAATTGGGTTGAAATAGTATATTCATACCAAATTGCATGCCTATCAAGATGATTCTTGGTCTTCTTTGTCTTCTAGACTTGCACAGTTATGTTGAAAATTGAGAATAAAACCCTACTTCGTCAGATCGGTATGCTTAGGTATCTTGAGTTTCTAAATTCGTTGGTTGTCAACCTCTTGGGATCGTTGTAAAGGGCTTCACCATTTACATTTTCAAAGTCAGGGTGTGCTTTTCCCCTCTGAAATTTGATTAGATAAAATCTTTGTTGTCACTGACTGTTTTCGTTTTCCATAATACTGGTTTAATACTTTCTAGTTTTTGTTGATGGCTTGATATGCGCGGATGAATGGAAATCTGAATTTTAAGTCATAAAGGGTGCTACAAGTAGACACCTATGATTACCGACATTTGTCAATGGTTTGGGATTTCCCCGGAATAGCTCTCTTTCCTGCCTCCTTGAGGAGTAAAGGAAGGCACTGATTTCACCTTTACGGTTGAATAATTTTTATGCTCTTAGAGCCACAAACTCTTCCTTTTTCCCATCATGCTGGAAATTCATCTAAATAAAAAATATGCCCCCAGATGTGTTAATCTCTGTGTTGGTCAGTCTTAAGTTCTTTGAATTTCTGCTCCTAGATGTCTAAATAACCTTTATGCTTTTTATAAATTTCAAGCAATTGGTTAGACCTTTTTGGGAAATAATAAATTATAATATCTAGTTAGAGCTTTGCTTGTCATTATTTTGCCTTAAGATTTAAAAAATTATTCTGTCTTCACCTCTTCACTATAACAATTATAAATGCTTTAATATCGTCCTCTTATCAACTTTGCAATCTATGTTTCTTAATGAGTGTGTTGTGCATCGATCATCTTGCCTTAGGCCACATATCACTTCTTTCACTGGAAAAAAGGAACGCCATTCGCCGATGACCAAGGTATCTACAATGGTTTGACTTGGTCGGAGCAAATAGACAATGGCAAGCAACTCACTCCCAATAGGAGGTTTCTGACTGTTGTACCTGTTGTATTGTAAGTATTTACTTTCCACTGTATAGGCCTTTATCGAAACATTGGAACACAAAAAATATGACATATTTTTAGTTCATGGACTGGGTCATTTCGCTAAAATGTAAAAATCGCAAAGAGGGTTTTGCTTTTTAATTTGATTACAATATGCACACCTTCTGTTAGATGCCTAGTGATTTACGGTCAACCATCTCCACACATGATGGTTTCTTGTTGCTAAATATGGTCTAGCATACCTATATAATCTATTTATAATTATTCAAAAGATTAGTTGAAGAAAGACAGTTTAAGGGACATGCAATGGATTTAGACCACCTCTCTAGCCTCCACTCGTGCAATTGTATACGGATGTTTGGTCATCCACATCCGCAAGATGAATGACATCCCTTTAGGAGGATGAATCTCCAGGGATGTTAAATTTCTACTCAGTTGCAAGTACTTTGAAGCTTGCACCGTTTATATGGAAGAAAAACCATTACTATGTATTTATTGTATAACAATTTCCAGAAAAGTTTCAAACAGTATGACACACTGCTTAGGTCAATTGAATTTGAGTTCTCTCAATGTCATTATTGTCTTGGCATTTTGAAGTGCTTCTAGCATTTTGCTTTTGAAGGATGGCCATTGACAGTTGATTGAAAATGCTCATGCATCACTCACTAGACACTACATTGGTCCTTTATGATGAGTTCATCGCTTTTCTGCATATCGAACAAGCTGTTTACTGCTACCATATTTGTTCCATGGCTCGTAAACGTAAAATTTGTAGGACTTTGTTACTTTAGGTATGAGTACTATGCATTATGTGATGCAAGACATACTACAAGAACTTCGATATTTTCTTTTATCATGGTTAATGCCAGCCATCTCTGACCCTACATTTTATTTGTTAGGTGCCTTATTGCCTCACACACAACGGATTATCAACACCCGATGCTTTTCTTCAACACACTGGCCGTTTTTGTGCTGGTGATTGCAAAGTGCCCTAACATGCATAGAATCCGCATATTTGGAATCAATGCTGATAATTGAACTGCGAACTGTGAAGGAATTCATTTCTGATTTCTAGTACTAGCTTTCATTATTGTGTCATTACAGTATAATTTTGTATATCCCTGTACAGATAATGAAACTGAAAGGGCATTCTATTTTTCTTTAGTGAAGTGAATAAATATACTTTCCCTTCATTATTTTCAGGGAAAAATACATTCATTTATACGACTTTCTCTCTGTGTCTCTCTCTTTCTTGTGTACAAAGGAGGTCATGAATCAGAGATAAAGAAAGGGTTGCAGCTACTCTGGACATGTTGTATGTTATTTCTTAAAGATGGTTTCATGAATTAACTAAGTTGCAAGGGATTGATCATGTCTTATTGTTGTCAGCTTAAGCCAGAAATCTCTTCTAGTTACCTCGGGCTGGTCCTCCGTAATATCTACAGATCAGTGGAAGGCAGTCTCTTGGGATTGACCAACTTACCTGTCCTGACTTCTGGTTTGAAATTGCTTCGGAATTCTTCATGATGGTTTGCCAGTCCATGAATGCACAAAATTGTTATTTAAATTAATCAGTTGACATTGATGCTTAATTTGATCGATTTATTCAATCATCTTTACAAGATAATATTTAATATATTTATAAATTTTTTTTATTCCGATTAAGGCTTCTTTTGTAATAAAAAAAATACAATTAAACAACACAATTGGCTGCAACTAGTCTGGATTATGGTTATTGATAAAAGACAACAAGGAGATAACCAACTGTCGTAACATAATTTCTAATTAAACAGCGGCATCGATCCAACCTTACACTTGAAGGACATGTACATTGTCGGCAGTGGGTCACACCTGCCCATAAAGTCTTTGAGTGAATAGCAATGACTTGAATCCCAAGCTAAATTATAAGTGCACGCAACTCCTGGTCATGAATCATGTGTCCAAAAAGAACCCTATGGTTATCTATGGACACATTTTCATGTTCAGCATCAGCCAATGTTTTTTTTAATATTTTTTTATCAGTTCAGTATTAAGCTTTCGGTGAAACGTAATTTTTAATCTAAAAACCTGTGTCAGCTATGTCTAATTAATGTTAAGTTCACAGTTAGGACAAGATTTTAAAAAAAAATTAACTCTCTCCAATGTTATTATTTAATAAAAGCCAAGCCATCCTTTGAAATATATAATTAAAAAGGATAAGAATATTCACATAACATTTGATATTTAAATCACTTAATTATACTATATATACATATATATGGATATGAATTCGAATATCCATTTTAGTGCATGGAAAATGATGGTTTGGTGTTAATTGTAAAACCTCATTCAGATGATTAGATATCTTATATCGGATGATCATTTCTTCCAGACAGCAAAAATACAAAGATCATTTCCCAAATTTAACCTTTCCTTTTTTTTGCCCCCATGATGTTTTCCAAAAACTGCTTCCTTGGACATGGAAAACATGTGAATCTAAGCTCACATTCTTGTTCTTTAAGGAAAAATGTTTTTGTCGGGCATTCTTGTTGTTTAGGCTAAAATGTAAGATTGGGTTGGCTGGATATTCTGGTTTTCCCTAAACAGCCCACCGAGAAATTAAAGTGGGATCAACAGGTCATTAACTTAAAATAAAGAGGGAGTTGTTTTAGTTCTGGCTGGGAAAGAGACTTCCATGATAGAGATATTGAGGGATTTCGTCAGGGATGCGTGTTGTGTAACAGTTATAAATATCGCAAACGCTACGTAATAAGTTATCGATATAAATTTAATAATATTTTAAAATATATGATAATATCATGATTATTAGGTAACAACTAAAATGTGGTACAACTTTTTTTTAAAGAAAAAAAACATTATAAAACGACCGTTTCGCAAAACATCAATCGCATTTTAATACTATCCTTTGATTATAATAAGGGGGTTTTGTGGATATGGATTGATCAACCATAGTGGGGGTGTATTATTCTTGAGCACACTTGTCCAGGGGAATGTTTGTTGGGTCCCTTCTCAAGACCAAAGGAAAGGAGGGTTTGTCAGATGTTTCTCAAGTCTTTCGAATTACAGAAAGAGAAAGAGGGTGGCATGGAATTGGAAACAATGATATCACTCTCGTGGAAATGGGGGCTAGTGTGAAGGAGTCTTCAAAACTGTTTGGATATAGAAAATCAAACAAAACTTCCCAGAATTATTGCTTAATCTATAATCAATGATATAAATTACGGATAAAAAATTAATCGATGTGAAATAATATTATTTTAATATGTTTAATCATATATAAGCAAAGATAAAAAAATTTAACATATGATAAATTCGAAAGAGATAATTAAAAATAATAATAGGCAAAAATAATATAATAAAATCAAACTATAATATTATATTAAACATTCAACTTAACATCTTTGTATAAAATTAGGGTTAATCGAAGATTTACCTTATACGAAATATAATTTTTTTTTCATTTAGGAATTCTTTATGACTTATTTACAATAACATGTGGAAGGAATAAATTTCTTACCTAGCATAATTCTTCAAATCTAAAGCTCCCATCTACTTGCTTTCATGGACAAAGCTACCACAATAGGTTTTTTTGTTGGAAATAATAAAGATGCGTCTGATCTTCGGTGATGATGCCATAATCCGAAAGCCTTTTTTTATTTTCTTTTTTCAATACACAAACCTAAAAGAAGAGATGGAGAAAGATAATTTAAAATTCCCATTGCAGCAATCCAGTCTCAGATTCAAGATTAACAAACAACGATTTGTTTGCTAAATCGAGATTAGAAACTTTATGAACGAAGCCTTTTTTTCTTTTCCAACCATGGAATTCCTTACAAACTTGAAGATTATACATTATTTTTTACTTGTG
>JBBYHM010000010.1:6729303-6747972 GCA_038381775.1 Adansonia rubrostipa | reverse complement strand
TAAAATTTTATAAATACTAAAATAAATAGGATAGAAGACAAAGAAACAAAATGAAATACTCCAAGGATAACAACTTATAATATGCAAGTAACGTCCAGGTGACTCAATTCATCCCATCAGGTTTTGGAAGGGCTTCCAAGGCAAGGCGGCATGAATGACATATTTTAGTTTGTTTTCTCATAGTTGACACAAAGTGCAATAGAAAATCATCGATATCCCCCACCAAACATATGCAATGACAGAAACACGTCAACAATTCAAAGAACATACCAGGACATCCTGTGTCAGATTCCAAAGTTGGCGCACTATAGTAATTCGGTCCTTCAATGATGCTATCTCTCCAAGCACATAAGACTTGCCCATCAAAAGTGGTATTTCATTTTGTTAGGAGAAAGATATGCAAAGAACTCAAAAAAAAAAAAATCATGAAATGAAGTAATTAAAGCAGGAAAAAACAGAAAAATTGGTAGGCTGCATCTGAGCCAAGGAAAAACAACGACAAATTTTGATAGAATTACAAACTTACAGCGATAACAAGGTCGTGTTCCCTTTCAGGCTTCCTGATCTCTTTGGTTAATGCTTGAAGGCTAGTAAAGCTATGAATAAGGGGCAAGTTCTTCAGGCCTAAAAAATAACATAAAGAAAAACTCATAAGAATATCAAAAATTGCCCAATTATGCCTTAAATGGATGTACTGCAAAAGCGTTAGGAGTTAAGACAATGAAACCTCTCTATGGTCAGTTCCATATCAATTGTATCGTAAAAAAGAAATCATCATCACAGACAATAAGTAACCTCAACTCTTTTCTACCATCCGTTTACATATCCAATATTAAAAATTTCTCGTTCACATAAGAATGATGCAGCTGAAGTGCTCATTAGCTAGCTCTCTAACAAAAGCATCAACTTCCTGCGGCTACTATTAGATTCAATTTCAATGAAAATGTGAAGGTCAATAATTACTACCTTGTATAAGACTTCGACCTGCTCGCTGCATGGATTGAGATGGTTCCACTATGTTTATTTTCTCCACAGATTTAGGCCACACTTCTCTCATTGCCCTAGAACAACACAAAGTTAAGCACTGTAACAAATTTTAATAACTTCAAGACACTCAATTTGCAAAAGAGATTCTTGCATATTAAAGCAAATAAATTCCCACCAGAAAGCTGAACCAGTGCCAGCACCAAAATCCAAAACTTTTGTTGGAGAGAAACCTGGTAGCCTTCTCCTCACCTAGAGAAAAGCGCCAAAAGAAAGAAAAAAAAATTCCCCAAAATTAGTTACAAAATAGCAAATTTCACATATAGAAATGCCCAGACACAAACAATATGTGGCAATCACGGCACAAAATTTTTATAGTTAAAGTGGCAATTCACAGGAATAAAATTTCGGTACCTCACTAAGGACCCTATAACAAGCAGAGTAAACAGCGGGCATCCTGGAAGCAACATAAGCAACGGTCTCATCATCTCTATAAGTGAGACCGATATCGCCATAAGCACTCTTGATTTTCCATCTTTTCGATTGCTCCATTGACTTAAGAGGATCCTCAACGAGCTCCTTTGAAGTCTCAGCCACGAGATTCATATTCACATCTTTAATCTCGCTAAAAGACTCTGATAACCGCAATACTTTTCTCCGCATATAAGGGTCCTCTTGCTCTATAATCCAACACCCATTAACGCAAAAAAAAAAAAAAAAAAAAGAACCTTTTGAGTCTGAAGATATTGAACTGGTCAGTAAATTCACGAGATATATAGATTACCTCGAAGGTACTTTTTGATGGCTCGGCGAAGGCGAACAGGAACGACGAGGCACCGTTCAGATTGCTTGGCTGCGGCAAGGAGGGCCTCAGGGGTCAAGATTTTCTGGCTTGTTTCTGAGATTAAGGACGCCATTTTTTTTGGGAAAGGGGTGCTTTGCTTCTCGCTTCAGCGAGTTAAAACGGAGGAGGGTTTTTCAGTGTCCACTTTCAGGGATTTAGGGTTTTAGGTTTATTTGGGCTATGAAAATGGATCCTTCGTAGCTTAATCCAACAAACCTTATGTTTGGGCCCAATAGGTAGAAATAGAAAGGGTTGCATTTTGGGCACATTTATTTTGGGTACATTTAATCTGTAGATTAAATGCATGCTTCCTTATATAAAGTCGGCCCTCGTTGAGTTTGCGACCGTTAAATCAGGTGATCATTTCAATAGAAAATTAATAAAAAAAATTATATATATTTACACGTTTATATATTTATTCATTTAAGAAAATTACTTTTGCCCACATTCTGTTACTTTTTTGTTTCAAAATAAATTTTTGTTACTTTTTTCGTTCACCCACGTATTGAATACGTTATAATTTAGTAGTAAATATTTCTTCCTAATTTTAATAGAATGATTAGAAGGTACTTTAGATAGAAAATTCATCTCGTTGATCGGAAGTTTTAAAACTCCATTAGGCTGAGTATATATTCTTTTTAAAGATATTTTAAAAAATTAGGACAATAAAAAAAAAAATACACGTATCATTCTCTTAATCTTAGTTTATTGAATTCAAAAGTTTCAATGAATTATGTATCGTGTGATTGACGTAAGTAAATTTTCCTGAAGAAAAAAACTGTTCATAAAATTATAAATCATGTGATCAACAGAAGTGATTTTTTCAAAAGAAAAAAATTGTTCATAAATCAAGTTAAATTTTAATCGTAGAAAAATGTTGCGTGCCAAAAAGCACATGGATCAAACCTTCGTAAAATTAAAACTTTTAGATTCTATGTTAAAAATATATTTTATAGATAAAATTAACAAGAATTTTATTACCTAAAAAATCCCCTATTAAGCCTGACCCGAAGGTTAACCCCAAAGATGCGTGCTAAGGTGTTATTATCAAATGAGAGTGATTCATGGCATCTTGATGTTTGAATACATAGATGGCGTCATTTCATATCTGCTATCCTTGTTCAAAGATAGCATGGTAATTAGAAAAACTATTGTTTAACACATCACGGCAAAATACAAAGTAACAAAAAGATAGGATCCCTTCAAAAGTATTTTCACCCAAAAAACAAAGGGAAGAAAGGAGTGGAATACTTTCTCCCTTTTTCAACTTCTACCAGTAGAAAAATTACAGTAACCTCATTTCAACTACTCTACGCTCTGATCTTCTCACCCCCCCGGCTGCTTGCTAGTTCAGCAGCAAGAGCCATCAATATAATTGAGTTTTTTTTTTTTTTTTTCAGAGTTCGTCATGTGAATCATCCTCTTCAGTTGACCCACCCCCCGGGGCTCCACCAGATCGTTGGTAAACAGCCGTAATGATAGGGCTGCACACAGCCTCAACCTCCTTGAGCTTCTCCTCGTAGTCTTCCTTCTCGGCGTTCTGGTTGTCATCAAGCCACTCAAGGGCCTCCTTCACCGCAGTTTCAACTTTCTCCTTCTCATCGGCTTCAAGCTTGTCAGCAAGCTTATCCTTGTCATTAATCTGGTTTTTCATGTTGTAGACATAGGTCTCCAGACTGTTGCGAGCGTCGATCTTTTCCTTTACCTTCTTGTCCTCCTCAGCAAATTCTTCCGCCTCGCGAACCATTCTCTCAATCTCCTCCTGGCTCAGACGACCCTTATCATTGGTGATAGTGATCTTCTCGGATTTTCCTGTGCCTTTATCTTCTGCCTTAACATTTAAGATACCATTTGCATCAACTTCAAATGTAACTTCAATTTGAGGGGTTCCCCTGTGCAATTGAGGGAACAAAAAAGTCAGTAAATTCAGGTGAAGATTTGCAGAAAACACAGAAGAGAATGATGGAGGAGAAAGCAAACCTTGGAGCTGGAGGAATTCCGGTAAGATCAAATTTCCCAAGCAACCTACAATCCTTCGTGAGGCTCCTTTCACCTTCAAAGACCTGACATCAAACCATAGCAATTCAAAGAAAGTTTCAACGTAAAGTTCTTAGCAGAAACACCCCCCCCCCCCAAAAAAAAAAAAAAAACTCTCAAAGCATTTCTAAGTTCTAATGACAAGCCTGTAAAATGTACCTGAATGGAGACGGTGGTCTGCTGATCCTGATAAGTGGTGAAAACCTGTGACTTCTTGGTTGGGATAACAGTGTTTCTAGGAATCAACTTGGTCATTACCCCACCAACAGTCTCAATACCAAGGGTAAGTGGAGCCACATCAAGGAGAAGAATATCTGTGCATAAAGCATTACACACAAATATCAGCCTTACTTGATTCGATTATAACAGTTTTTTCATCAGCTATAGGCCTGTACAGGTTAGAACAGGAGATGAAAACGTACCTTTGGTTTCATCACCACCCTCGCCACTCAAGATGCCACCTTGTACTGCAGCACCATAAGCAACTGCTTCATCTGGGTTAACACCTTTGTTGGGCTCCTTTCCATCAAAGTAGTCCTTAAGGAGCTGTTGAACCTTTGGAATTCTAGTGCTTCCACCAACAAGAACAATCTCATCAATTTGGTGCTTTTCTAAACCAGCATCTTCCATTGCCTTCTTCACAGGTCCCATTGTCTTTCTGAACAGGTCATTGTTCAACTCCTCAAAGCGAGCCCTGGTCAGTGGCTCTGAGAAATCAATACCATCAAAAAGGGATTCAATCTCCACACGGACCTGATGCTGGCTGCTGAGAGCTCTCTTGGCACGCTCAGCTTCCCTCCTAAGCTTCCCAAGAGCCCTGTTATCCTTGCTGATATCCTTTCCATGCTTTTTCTTGATCAGTTTAATAAAGTACTCCATAATCCTCTGGTCAAAATCCTCACCTACAAAACAATGACCATAAGCAAGAAACCATAATAAAAACAATTTTTACAAGCCTAAAAGCAAAGATGGGTGATACTTACCTCCCAAATGCGTGTCTCCATTTGTGGAAAGAACCTCGAACACACCATTGTCGATTGTCAAGATACTGACATCAAATGTCCCACCGCCAAGATCAAAGACAAGAATGTTTTTCTCACCGCCCTTCTTGTCCAAACCATAGGCAATGGCAGCTGCAGTTGGTTCATTGATAATTCTTGCCACATTGAGCCCAGCAATAATGCCAGCATCCTTGGTGGCCTGCCTCTGGGCATCATTGAAGTAAGCTGCAAATCAAACAGAGATAATTTGAGCATAATCAAGATCGGATAACAGAATCCTTTTCCAACAGATAACATTGTTTTTTTTAATATGTGCTCACCAGGAACAGTGACCACTGCATCCTTGATTTTCTTCCCAAGGAAAGCTTCAGCTGTTTCCTTCATCTTAGTTAGAACCATAGCACTGATCTCCTCGGGACTGAAGATCTTGGTCTCTCCATCCTTAATCTTGACTTGAATATAAGGTTTTCCATCCTTGTTCACAATCTTATATGGAACAAGTTTCATATCCCTCTGGACCTCCTTATCCTCAAACCTGCAAACAGAACAAAAGTACCCCCAGTAAGCATTATTTCACAATCAACCCTTAAAGTAAAACAAGAAACATAAGAAGGACGTAAATTACTTTCTTCCAATTAGTCTCTTGACATCAAAGATGGTTCTCTCTGCGTTGACAGCTGCTTGATTCTTAGCAGCCTCACCGATTAGCCTCTCACTGTCAGTGAAAGCCACCCATGATGGTGTAATACGGTTTCCTTGGTCATTGGCTATAATTTCGACATGACCGTTCTTGTATACGCCAACACAAGAATAAGTTGTACCAAGATCAATTCCAATGACAGTCCCCAATTTCGTGGCCTCCTCCTTTGCAATCGAGATTGCAAAAAGACATCCTGTTCGCAAAGTTCACACAATGTTAATCCCTTATTATGATCATACAGGCCCCTTTTTCAATAGTTCTTTTAAGATCGTTTTTAAGTGTAATGCGCAATCTTGATGTTCTGCCACGTATTAGACGTAGATTATCTATTGAATTAGATATCAAGATCATACTTGGGAAAACTGCCACGTGCACCACAGATCAACGAAAAACGGAACAATTAATGACATTCTAACGAACTTTCTAGAGCATTCTCGTGCATAAGCATAACGTTAATTATGATATTTTAATGTAGATGAAAAAACAAAAATAAAGTGATACACAAGATTTTCCTTAATTAGTTCAAACTCCATTAATTAGATCATTGTTCTAATCAAACGAATTAGCGAGTTATCCATTCTAAAAACCCAGATATTCCTAGCTCAAATCAATGGACAGAAAATCAAACGATATTAGATCGCTGAAACTCTCATTTCACGATCTAACGCATCACTAGAACCGTAGAACCTAAATCGGATTCAATCAAGCTCCGATTTAGAGGCAAGAAAATCACCAAACAGAATTAGATCCACTACATTTGTTCTCAAACAGAAAAAGAATCAGAGACCACGAGATCACATGAAAACAAGCAGATCTAGCAAAAACCATGACCAGCAGGGCACTCACCGGACAAGACTATCGCTAGAACAACCAAAAAGCTGCGTGCTCTCCACGAGCCAGCCATCGCGCGTCCTCAACACTTATCACTCTTTTCAATCGGAGAAGTCTCTCAGCTTTCTATCTGAAAGTGGAATCGCTGTACCGTTTAGAAAGAGTTGTTTCGAATGATATTCTTTTTTTTTTTTTTAAAGCAGCGAGGGGAGTCGCGGTTCCAGCATTTTATAGTCGACGGGTCCTCAACAAAGAGTAGTTCTTCTAACGGGAGTAAAATGCGAGAACATGTCATCGGTGATGACGTGGACCAATCAGTTTTCGAGGACGGAATTGTTAAGCCAATCAAATTAAATCTTGTGTTGGGGAGATCCTGGCCGTTTATTTTCCCAGATGTTCGCGTGTCCGCTTCCCGCTCGCTTGCTTTTCGATTTAATTTATTAAAAATAGGAGTCCGGTGCAGATTCAAAACGAGCCGACACTGCGTCCTTTTATAGCCAGCCCAAAGGATGGAAAAAAAAAAAACAGAACTTTGGATTTGGCAATTTAAAAAAAAAAAAAAAAAACTAGTTTGTGATATATGAATTAATTTTACTTATTAAAATAATAAATAATAAATAATAATATGATCTATGGTTTAACTCCTGAACGAGAGATATTTTTTATTTTTATTATTAATTTATTATATAAATTAAAAAATAAAAATTATTTATTCAAAAAAAAGTTGTAACTTTGAGATTGATAGTCCCAATATCATTTATATATTGTTTAAGAAGAAATTGATTTTATCTATTGAGTAATAAGTGGAACAAAAATTTGTAACTTTTATTAAGAAAATTATTCATCATTTTAAGTTTCATCACTTTCATCCATGAATTTTGGTAAATTATCTAACAGTCTTTATTCAATATTTTTAATAAAAATTATCATTCAAAATTTTAATTGATTTGATAATAAACATTTATCTTCAAATTATTGAATATATTGAAAATTTTGTTATTCAAATAGAATTATGGCTCCATTATAAACAATTTTGAGTTCTCCAGCCTCTACCATTCGATGGGATTTAGAAGGTGGGAATCTAATTATAGAAAAAGGATTACGTTTAGTTATTTAAATTTTAAATTTATTAAATATCATTTTTAAAAGTTGTTGGATGAATTAATTGAATTTGTTAATGCAATAATGAGATCTGATGGTCGGACAGGTTTAGAATCAATGAGTGGGATCTATGGGGTAAAAAGGTTAGAAGGCATCGAAGTTTTATATTTCGGGATACCCTCATATACTTAAGTCAGTAAAAGTTAGAAGAAGAAGCAAAATAAAATTGTATGTGTGATCTTACTTCCCTGTAGATCACTTTTACCTTTATATATAACCATTGCTAACTTTTTCAACTTATCTAGGTCTCTATAGAAATAAAGTTTTGATAAGCATGAGTTTATCGTTTATCTATCGTTTTGCATCTTAACGAAGATCAAATTTATTTAGGATATTATCATGAGACCATTATTGTCCTTAGATAGGGCTTATATCTTTAATGAGTTATCTCATTTTATAGGTAAAAGTCACCTTTTTTTTAGATTTCTTTTTTGAAATGACAAAACCGTGAGAATAATTTATGTACTGTTTCAAAGCGGACAATATCTCGTAGTGGGTTTAGCTCTACAATCTTTGTATCTACAATATTGTTGTCAGCAGAAACTCAGGAGAGCTAGTGTTGGGAGAATAATGATCCCACATTAATTAGTTCTGCGACTTATAAAGCAAGGATCATCCTTGTTCTATTGAAGTACTTTTTTTATAAGATAAAATTATAAAAATAATTTATGCATTGCTTCAAAGCTGATAACACAAATGAATTTAGTCCAACAATCCTTACGTTAAAAGAATTGAATTCTGAATTCTAAATTTTTTTATTATTAACACCAATTAATCTCACTGGAACTCGAGAATTTGCGTTTTAACTAGCTTGGTAACTAAGAATCTTATTGAAAGATTAAAGCTAAGCAACAATTTCGTTGTGGGGAGGGGGTATTTTTACAGTTTGATTCTAAACCCCAACTTAAATGATTTCTTCTTTTCTTTCTTTTTCCCTCTCTATAAAATGCAGTGTTGATGAGATTAAAAAGTTACTATTACAAACGAGTAAAGATCATGAATTATTATCCCTCTACTTGTAGAAGAAATATATAAGAGGTTAGGTTTTGGACAATAAATCAATATTCCATTTCTGGGAGAAAGGAAGGAAAGCTGCAACGATTGAGGAGCGAGGCATATTTCTTGGTCAAGTAAAAATATTTCAAATTAATTTTAGTGCAATGAAGTCATATAGGGTCATAGAACACGACCTTAATTTTGGAATAAAGCCAAAAAAATAAAAACAGTTAAGTTAGTTTCCATTTTATGTTAGGAAAAGTAAAAAGAATAAAAGTTTTTGGAATTTCCTTTTATAGAAGAGATTTTGATTTTTGGATAAGGAAAAAAATGTGAATATTACTGAATATCAAATGTTATCCATTTTTTTCTCTTTTTTGCTTACATTTTCCAGTCACTCAATTTAGGTGAAAAAAAAAAGTGAGGGTCCTTGTCAGAATTTGATTCATTCAGACCCAAAAAGGATCGCTTCTTAGTAGATAAAACAGTACGTTCATGTTGCAATTCAAGGCTGACCATTGCATTGTTTCTCGATGAGGACTCGGCTTTGAGGCCATTTGTTCATGTCCTAAGCGTTCTGTAATATTACCATTTGTCTAACAGGCATGATCCATCGTAACTGTCATGTGGCGACTCCTCATTTGCGTTTACCAATTGAATTCGTATTTGGCACGTCAAAATTCTTCACGTGTGAAACATATTTGTTGGTGATTTTTCAGTTTTGTAATTGTGAAGATCCAAACCTAGTTTTGGGTTGAATCTCTCCTTTTACTTTCTTATTTATTGCCTGGAAAATTCCAAAGCAACAATGGCAAATCCTCCGGATTGCTTTGAGGAAATTATCTTCACTTCTGAAACAAAGGAATCATATTTTCTGAAGACATTATTGAGATCCAAAACAACCAAAACCTGATCTTCTTTACTCTATATCTAGCCCAGCAAATGAATCCCTCTCTGGTCAATAGCTTTGTCTCCACTAGTGTCAATGTATCACATGTAGCTTATTAAAGTCACTGTATAAAGACATCCAAGGCTTGGATGTCAGTATTCAACTCATGTATTGCAACTTTGATTCATAAAATTAAAAAAGGTGAAGCCAATTGATATTTTGCTACTATGATTCGCACATATAGTTGCATAAAAAGGTTAGCAAGCTAAAAGTAAATAGAACCTGTGACATTAATTTATAGCACCATGTATGGTAATCACAAACATGCAAAGGGGAAAAAAAATAAAGGTGAAAACGAAGGAAAAACAATACCAATGCCACATAAATTATATAGACTAATGCTGATCCTTTGACTTTGTTTTCTTCTTCCATGTCTTGAAAACTTGGGAGTTTCCCAATTGTCTCTATCAGCTATTGACGTATACTCACTCTGAAATAAGAGAAGTGTTGATGCAATATTATAGAAGTTGAAAAGTCATGTACATTTTCAACTTTGCTGAAACATTTAAAAAATATGAAATTTAAATATCAATATTTATAATTTTTTTTATTTAAATATCGTAACCTTGTCCTTTAAAAAAATCGCGTTCTCGTATGATGAAAAATGAAGAACTTGGTTTTCATGTATATACCATATATTCTCCCAGCTAGTAATATTGTTGCTGTTCAGGACAAACCCTTAATGCAAAAAAAGGAAAAAAAAAAGAAAAAAGAAAAAAAGGTAGGTCTCCCATGGTGAACGTTAGTCCATATAATCTGATTTGGGCACTAAATGCAAGTCCAGCGATCTGGCCCACCGGTATTCAAAATAATACCAGTTCAAAGTTTAAACAATGCAGATATCAGTCAAAAACTTTGTCAGAGATTTCAACAGGTTTTGGTAAATATATTTATACCACTTTCATGTATAAGCCATTTATTTGACATTGCAATATAATACAGCAACTAACACAAATTGGGGTTCTTCAATTATCAATAAATTTGCAGCCAATGGATGGTTGAGCCACCTATGGATTATGGATAAGCTGGACTTGAATTCAGTGGAAAATGGCAATAAATATAGCATTGGGTAGCAGTTATCTGCGAAAAAACGTGAAGCCTATCCGTATGACTGAGGTTTGAGAATCTCGAATGCAGTGTCAAGTTTATCCATCCTCAAACAAACCCCATCTCAATCAAAAAAAGACAAAGAGAAGAGTGAGAGGGCTTTTGTTTCTTTCTTCGATTCTTTTTCAGTTTTTACCTTTTTTTCCTCGCCATCAGGGCACATTTTTCCAAGCTTTTTTGTTGCAAATTTTACGACCCACTACACTACTTGCCATGCAACGGAGGTCCAACCAGTTTTAGATACCTGGTAAACCCAAGCACACATGCGACAGCCCCGCACCGCGTTCGACACCTCTCTCATTTATTCCTCTTTGTATACATATACATATATTATATATACCATCCATACATGCTGTACGTTGAAAATCTCCATATAAACGAACCCTTTTGCACTCTGATTTCTTCCCTTTTTTCCTTTTTTCTTTTCTTCTCGTCTCATTTATTCCTCTACAGCTGACAGCCATGGTTTCTCACTTAGTCAACACTATCCGAAATGTAGTTGGGATCACAGGTACGTTAGTTCAACAAGGAATTTATGATACAACGTTGTTTCCTTAAAACTTCCTGTAACAAGAACCAAAAAAAAAAAAAAGATTATTTATTCCATTTACTTCTATCAGACTTAAGTAATACACTTCGTTACCATCCATTGAAGGCTAAATTAATGTGGATTTTTTTTTCCTGCTTCTTTCCAGGGAACGTTATCTCACTCTTCCTGTTCTTGTCTCCTGTGTAAGCTTTCTCCTTTTAGCGTAATCTTTTCATGCACAGTGAGCTTTCTTTTTCCCCTTGTTTTTCAACCCAGAAAATGAAGGGGAAAAGGCAAACATCCATTGTCAGTGGTAAACCGAGAAGACGCTATTGCCTATAGGGTGATCGATTTTTAAAGAAGATAAAAGGGCGGCTGTTGGGTTTTCAGTGCCAGGGGTGTTATAATTAAAAGCAATTATCAACCTACCATTATCTTTTAATCTTCTTTTTGCCTGACGACATTTATTTTCCAGGCCAACTTTTGTTCGAATTTGGAAGAAAGGGTCAGTGGAACAGTTCTCCCCAGCCCCATACCTAGCAACCTTAATCAATTGCATGGTTTGGGTCATTTATGGGCTGCCTATAGTGCACCCAAATAGCACCCTGGTTGCCACCATCAATGGCGCAGGGACCGCCATTGAGGTCGTCTATCTAACCCTCTACCTGATCTTTAGCCATGACAAGAAAAAGAGACTCAAAGTGCTGCTAATCATGCTGGTTGAGCTAATTTTCATCGCCGTTGTCACCACTCTGGTTCTTACCATAGCTCAAACCACCGAATGCCGGTCCATGGTCGTTGGAATTGTAGCAATTTTGTTCAACATCATGATGTACGCTTCGCCTTTATCCGTCATGGTTAGTAACATAAAATTTTCGCTACCCTAAAACATGAAAGAGTAACTGTAAATATATATACATATATCATTTTAATTATCTACTAAAACAAATATGCATGCCCTTGCATTTATTTTACTAATTTACTTTGTTGAATTTGGGTGGACGACAGTTTTATACAATTTGCATTATAATTCATGAGTGGATATTCTTATACTTAATTAATTTGTAGAATTTTGTTAATTGTTTTACCATACTGAGAAAGAGCATGGCTTGCTAGAAAGGGTTGTTCAGAAAACTCAAGCATAATCCAGTTAGTTCTCCTTAAGTGGAAGTATTTCGTGAGTTAAGTCAAGTGGTGGCCTGAATTCTTTTTTTATTTTTTATCGTAAGTTCAAATTTAATTTGACTCGTAAATTTTGATAATTGTTAAAAGTATTAAAATACTAAAAAAAAATTTTACGTTAATATTTATATATTTTATAATTAAATTTAAATAAAAATATTTTTTATTAATTAAATAACTATTCGAACCGAATCAATCCAGCTTGAATAAAAAAATATTAAACTCAAGATCGACACACTTCGAACTGAGACGAACGGATTGCTCAGCCCTTAAATAAATTTAATTTTAAAAAATAATATTTATTAAATTTAAAATTTAAATTCTAAATCAATATCCGTTTTCTCTATCCTAAGACTGCACGTGATATCCTCTCTAAAAAATGCTGTTCGGATTTAAGAAGACGTGGCCTAATTAATATACGATGGTGGTGCAGAAACTGGTGATCTCGACGAAAAGTGTGGAGTACATGCCATTTTTCCTCTCCCTAGCTTCCTTTGCCAATGGTGTTGCTTGGACTGCTTACGCTTTCCTCCCTTTTGACCCTTTCATTGCTGTAAGTTACCCAGTACTTTTTACCCTTTTCTTTCTCTTTTGACTTCTTCATTTCAATTAATCGAAGAGAAGAAAAAGAAGAAAAAAGCAAAAGAAGTGTCACTGTTGAATAAAAAAGTGAATTATAGCCTTCTCCATTGAATATACATGTACATATACGCGCGCGCGCGCACACACACACATCTACATATCTATATTAATGCAAAAGAACCTTTATGCTTTTCCCTATTACCAGGCATCTTGATTTTCCTCTCCAAGGAAACTAACAATTTTTGTGATATGATCATATATTTAGTGAAATATTTGCGTGCAACATATGGCAAAAATGATAATCTTTGATTAAAGTGACTGATTTTCTTACTCAATATTACTATTTGTTGATTACGTAGGCCCTGTTATGTCGTATGATGCAAATTAATAATTGGCATGGGAGGAGGGAGTTCGTTATTTTGTGCTCTTTTGGTAGGTTAAGCACCCTCTCGTTTCACGTGACTTTCCAACAAAAATGCCGACGAAATAAGTCCTTTCCGAAAAGGGAAAAATGAGCTCTGAAAATTATAAGACCCACGTGAGTTTACACTAAAATCAGAACAGGACCCTTGACCTCAATGGGTCCTTTTTATCTCCATGATTATGGCAATATCCTTAATTAGTTTGTAACAAGTTCAAATAACAACTCTGTTGAAAACTATGGTTTTTTTTTTTTTTTTTTGACAGAGATTTGGTTTCTATAATGAGTTTCTGGTTTTTCATTTTTCATCAGGCTCCAAATGGACTGGGGACATTGTTTAGCTTAGCCCAGCTGTTGTTGTACGCCACATATTACAAGTCCACAAAGAGAATAATAGCAGCAAGGAACGAGACGAAGATCGAGAAGAATCTGACTGATGTGCTCGTCAATGGAGACGATGATGATTCCAAGAAGGCAGCCATAGCACTAAGCCACCCATATCCATCTGCAATATAAATAATTAATTACTACTTCCATCCATCTTTACAAAAGAGAGAGTTTATTTTTGTTACAAACTCCAGTCTTATCTAATGATAAAATGTTGATCTTCAAAGTTCAAACTGAGCTGATTTATCTTCATGCATGGATTTGGTTTTCTTTTTTGTTGCTCAAATTCTGAAAGAGATTGCCATCTGATTTTATTAGCTTTACATTATTGTTAGAGCAGCATGAATCTTAGAGATCATAACAGCCTCTCCTCTTCTTACTCAATGATTCAACCGACGATAAAACTTCCAATTAAACTTTCTTTTTCTAAGCAAAGACGAGTAAGTGGGATTTTACAGCTCAAAAGGAAAGGTATCTCACAACTTCAGAAAGCTTTTGGAACCAAAATCTGCACTTTCACTCTCCTAAGAATTCTAGGACCATAAGCATTAGACTCTAAATATATCTACAACCTAATCATAACTCTCCAGTGCTCTCACAGGAACTCCCTGGATTTGCCATAACGTCATGAACAGACAATCTAATGATATTGCTGCCTGATGATCTTGAAACCTCTAGACACTCCTGAAGGTCAGCATCGCAAGCTATCAAAACCCATTCATTATCGTCATCCAAGTACTTGATATCAAAAGTACCCACCTCCAGTTTCAGCCTCTTGGCAACTTCCTCTTTCAGTTCCTCTATGGCAGATCTTACGGAGATCCGAAATCTAATTATATCTTCTCTGTAAGTTGCCTTAATGGTCACACTCTTCATTTCCTGCCTAGCTGTTACATTGGGTGTTGACTGAGTAAAAGTAGCCATGGCTTGCTTAAGAGCCAGATCAGAACATGGAGGTGGTGTCCAACTAGATTCTGGAAATCTCTCATCAACGCCGACTTCTGCTGCTGAAGGACATAGGTTTCTCAAGTCTTTTGAACTTCCAGCATCCTCCACTAGCATACCTCCAAATGGCTCTAGAGGTTCTGTTGCCACAAGGGCTTCAGGCATAGAGAACGTAGCTGATATATTTGGTTCTCCTAAAGGTTGCAAGGCCAATTCAGGAGAGCCTCGTGCTTTAAAGCACTGCTCGTGGATGGAACCAAGTGGATCCTTAGTGGTGGCGGTTTCAATTGCAGGGCTGCCTTGGCAAGAACCATGAGAAGTAGGTGTTCCAGCACTCCCTTCTCCTGAGCCACTCCCTGTTTCGGATCTATTTGCCCCTTTATCCAAGTCTGGTAAGATCCCATTCCGCTGAGGGAAAAGTTCTTCTTGGCTCAATGTCCTCCCTCCCAGCAACTGATCTTCTACCAAAGCTTGTCCATCACTTCCTGGTGTCCTACATGTGTGCGAACCATTTTTTTCACCTTTAGGCTCAGATGTTTTGGAGTTTGGTGAGTTCTGTTGATTAGACCCATTCAAACTAGTTGGCCATGAAATGGAACCAATAGCAACTGGGAGTGGAGCGGGGCCAAGTGAAGTTAAACCAAATGCTCCATCAGCAGCTTGGACAGATTCAATAACATATTTTAGCTTAGTGAGGGAACGGCTGACTTTATTGATCTTACGAGATGGCCACCTGGAGATCCCATGCTGCCTGCAGATGCGCTTCATCGTTGTAGGACAAACTGTAAAGCAAGAATATTTCTGAGCATAGCCCATATTAATAGGTACCGGTTTATAAACAGAAAATTATATAAATTAGCATCTCTTAGGTAACATAGTTTAAAAGGAAAAGAACATTTTTCAAAAAAAGCGTATGCATACCACCGAGGCTCTTTGCAGCGTCCTTGAGACTTCCTGCAAAATACTGTTGAAGCACCTCCAGACTAATTGATTTCTCAGCTTTCCCACGTTTTCGCTCTGATTTCTTGTCTTTGTTCTGTGGAGGACAAACAGGATTTTTGCTTCCACTAGCAACAACGCTGCCTCCATCAGTTGCAGGGTCAAAATTCACAGTTAGTTGCTGCTTTGATGAATCTAATTGCAGTTCTTCTCTGTTTGGTGAGGTTTTTGTCCCAGGTGGTGACTTCAGAGATGGAGGAATTGGAATAGGTTCAAGTCTTGAATCAAGCCTTTCATTTGAAGAAGCTTCAATGATTTCAATAGATCCTCCATCCTCTTCAAGTTCGGCTCCAGAAGCAACCTTAAGACTTTGGAAATGCTGCTTCATTGTTGCCACTATTGAGCCCAAAATAGTCTGTTGTTCATTGCTATCAGCACTAGCAGGGGTCAAAAAAAATTCCAGAACATAATCATCATCTCCTGTATAAGTACTCCGTAAGCATATTGCAAAACAACTTGTTAATCCGAACATGCGAGCATAGTGTACTAAGGGGTACTCGGTTTTGCAAAATTGGCTAATGTCAGTGCAAAAGCATGAGTTGTGGGATAAAAATGCCCTCCCAGCAACCCCCTGACCCTTTTGTAGGTGATGCTCAAGACAAGCTTCCCGGAAACCCCAAATGTGAGCATCTACAACATAGAATGCGACATCAGTTGTTGACATGCAGACTTGCCCCATGCAACTACCATCAAAGCTTGTACAGCTTTTCTTTAGACCACCACCATAAGCCAAAACACTGCGATGCCTGCAAGGGACCCAGGTTTGAGCCAAAGGTAGTTTGTGAGTTTCACAGACCACTGTCAAAATCTCCAAAATTTCAGCCAGTGCATTTTGGCGACTTTTATTGCAAATCTGGCAGAGAAGCATTAGTATGTTAGAATAGAGAGAAGAAATGAAAGAAAAACACCAAAACATTTTTACAATATCCAAAAAAGAAAACAGATTTCATAAAATAACAATCGAAGCCCACCTGGGTGCTTGGATGATCCAATATTTCGGAACTTTTCAGATTCACGGCCTGCGTAAGAACTGAAATCACGTGACTGAGGAATCTTACAGCATTTTAAAACTAGAAATCTTTGCTAAGAATCAGTGCTTAAGAATGTACGAAAAAAGGTTCCCTGTAAAATTCCCCAAGGAATTTACTAATGATTTAGCCCTAATCAAATAAGAAGAGACTATGAGGCTAGGATGTATCGTAAAGGGAAAGAAACCCAACCTCAAGTGCTTTGCATACTTTATCAACCTCAGGTGCATAATTAATCTTCTGTGAAGTCATAATGAGTTCAAGTACCCCAACACAGGACTGTCTAGAAGGTTCAAAGACCGGCAACGCCAATGTTCCTTGAACATTGTAATGCAGCGCATGATCAAGCCGTGAATACTCCCTGCTGGAATAATACTGTACATTGGGTGTCCATTCTGGCAATTTTTGT
Source organism: Adansonia rubrostipa (assembly GCA_038381775.1). Taxonomy (NCBI): domain Eukaryota; kingdom Viridiplantae; phylum Streptophyta; class Magnoliopsida; order Malvales; family Malvaceae; genus Adansonia; species Adansonia rubrostipa. Next base: position 6,730,880 of record JBBYHM010000010.1, on the reverse strand, counting down.
AGGAAAACACGGCCGGGAAGGCCAAGCTGCCCATCACTCTCTCCATCCACTGAAAACATGTACGTCAAAGAAACCATCCTATACTGATGCAGTCCACTGCTATGCGGATCAAGGACAAAGGGTTGCCCTGATGTTGTTAGCACATACCGACCCCCACTCTTTACAGGTGCCCAAACCTGCGCCAGAACATGTTGTTCAGTTGATTCTTTGAAGTAGCGCAGCGCCCGAGTCATCCTCTCTTTAATTACACAATAACTATCCGGGTTGTCAAGAGGCAACAGTCCCAAAAACGGAGAAGGCAGCCCTCTAGTATCATTTTCCTCCTTCGGATTTTCATTTACTGGATTGGCAGTACCTGCATTTATTATAATTTAAAATGCAAATCAAATCAGTCAAGCAACAGTATGTTCAACCCAATTAAACATGTACAGTTTCTAGTAAGGTGATATAGACTAAGCCTAGAAAATTATACAAACTCAGGCGCTTGACTATCGAAATTGAAGGCGGTGTATATCCACAGACATAAGAACCAAAAGGACAAAACGGAAAATAGAGTTGCAGAAGGCATACACTCTCCATGGAAAAAGTCCCAAGCTGAGAAGGAAAAACAAGCAGCTGCAAGCCTGCCAGCTCAGAAATTTAAGGAAACTACTAAGGATAAAAAGGCAAAATACTAAAGTAACTAAACCGTAAGGTTTCAATTTTCTTTTTCTACGGGGTTGGTTAATCCACCAAGAAAATTGGAACTTCATTATATTTGCTTTATGATTCCACTGAACGATACTTTTACTCTCAAGGTCTTAAAGAAACGAAATGGAGCTTTAAAAGCCCAACGAGTAGAGAAGCCATGTTGGAGGGATCAGCAACATGAAGAAATTTCCAATTTTTCAGGATTACCAAATTCTAAGGAAAAAAAACAGAATCAAATTCAAGCTCCAAATCAACCAAATAAAGCCTAAAAAAACCAATCCAAATCAGAAAACCGACACCAAAAAAAAAATCCAAAAGAAAAAAAAAAACAGCAAAAAGGATGAAAAATTTGCGAAGTTATCAAGCTCAAAAAGGACTAACACGTGACAAAAAGATTGCAACCGGCGTGAGCGGCGGCAGACCCAAGCTTATCTTCATCAGAGAAAGCCCAAAGAGGGGAGCAAGGTTGCTCCGAAGAAGAAGATATGATAAAAGGAGAAGTGGGGTTAGAAAGGAAAGTGAGCTGATCGAACGGCCAAGAACTCTCGAGATCGAGATCATCCAAATCCATATTCCCAGCGTTTTGTTGCAGCTGTTGTTGTTGCCGTTCTTTTGGTAAGAAAGGACACGCGCTGCCTTTCTCTGGCTCGCACATTTTCTGGGACAGGAAAGCAGAAAAAAAAATCGTTTTGGTCCCTTCAAAATTTTTTTCTTATTTCCTGTTGCTGAAGAAAGTTGTTTTCCTCTCTGAGCTGTTTGGTGGGAGAGAAAGAGAAGGAAAAAAAAACATAGATTCACACACAAAAGACAAACGACATTATACATTTTTTTTTTGCTGATATTCTAATTGATGGAACCCAATGCAACAGTTGGGTTGTAGGCAAAAA
>JBBYHM010000010.1:6710463-6723472 GCA_038381775.1 Adansonia rubrostipa | reverse complement strand
ATATATATATATATATATCTATGATATGAATATATTTAAAATTTTTAAAATTTTTATATATATTTAAAAGATTATTCGTGCTTTTATATTAATATTCGAATATATGTTAAAGATAAATATTTAAAAAAAAAATGAAAAGTCCAAGTACTATATGTAGATGCTAAACAGCAATCAGTTTTAAAACTATAATTTAGACTATAATCCGTAAAACAAAAAGAACCACTTTAAAACAAAGGGACCAAAGCCGCTGCAAGCTATTCCTGACAATGCATGATGAACCTCAATGCTTCAATATATGTTACGTTTGGATAGACAATAATAAAGAAAAGTAAAAAAAAAAGAAGAGAAAAAAATATCGAGAAAAGTAAAGAAAATATATATATCTCTTGGTTGAATAGTTTTCCTTTCTGAGGTTTATAAAAATTGAATATTTTAAAAGAAAGCAAGAGATATTCAGCTCACTTTCTCTTGAGTAAAAAAATATATATTTAAACAAGAGAAATGAATCTCTTTTTTCTTATTTTACTTTACTTTTCCTTCTTTTTTTCAAATCCAAATATTAAAGTTGGTATCTCTTCCTAGATTAGAGAATGAGAGCAGCTCTATACAAAGATATGATATTTCCTTTTTGTATACAAATTTAGTTACTTTACTTTCAATACACACTGAATTTAAAGAGGTACGTATTTTTTTAAAAAAATTTTAAAAAGAAAATCATAGCGGGGATATAAAAATGAGTTACAACTTTTTGAATTCAAATTCTAAATTTACTGAATATTATTTTTTAATTATGATTGAATAAATTAATTAAATTAAGCTTTAGGTTCAAAGTATATTTTTTTTTCATTGCGCAAGTTCTCTTATAAAAAAAAATTAGTATGTTGAATTAATTCTTGAATTTAACCTTATTTCCTCTCAATTCTCATCCAAGAAATTGTACAATGTAACATCCTTTTTCGACTTGCGCAAGCTGAGCATAGCCTTGAAGAGACGTTTGCTTTTGCTAGTATATTGTTCCATATCTTTAGCCCTCACTCTTTCAGCTCGGGTGGGCAGAGAAAAAGTTCTTCGAGGCTCTGACGGGTACTGTCCAAGTCAAAGAAAAATTGTCTTAAGGTTAGCACTCAATTGCGCCATAAACTGCAAGGGTAAACATATTTTACGACAAAAACAAGTAGTATCAGCAACTTTGAATGCTGGCTAACTGAATCTCAAATGTGCAGGTTCAAGAATGGTGAGTGATAAGCTTTCTGGTTCGTACCCGTTTTTTAGCATTAGAATAGCTTGGAGAGGTCGATCTCTGCATAACAGATCCGGAACGTGGGAGTGGAAAACGGTGAGGAGAGGTTGATCGATTCTCTGATTTCAAATAAATGTAATTGTAATCATCAGATTGCTTCCAACAGATAAGTTCAACAATTTGGACAGGGTTGAATCCAATGTAAAAACACTACCTGATCTTTGGTTCATTGAAATGCTGGTGAACAACTGGAGGCGTTGCCTTGGTGAAGGTTGTGGAGAGCGTAAGACAAAGAATTCATCCCTACATCAGAATTCGAAATCATAAAGGTAATGCCAGGATTAGGAACATTAAAATTTATCATTGCAACGACAGTGAACAAAATACTATCAGAATTCAAGATTACCAGACGCACTGGGAAGGGGTCTCTGCTGCTGTTGCTTGAATACCTGGGCCTGAAAGAACGAAATCGTATCATTATCAAATATTTCTTTGGTAAGCAAGTTTGACAATGATCATGAAGATGAACAAATACCAATATTCTTAAACTGATGCAATTCTAATCTAGAACTCATTCTAGTGGGATGGGATTTGAGTCTGGTATGGGGATCATCATTCAGTGTCTGCTCAACTGTAAGAGAAAAATATGAATTGATCAGGTGAATTCAAACACAAATTCTTGAACTCTGTTACAGATTCACTCTTCTTGCAAAACAAATTCAGAAGAATTAAAGATAGATAAATAACTAAATAAGTAGAGAAGAATATACTTGCCTGGAACGATGTAACGTTTATGGTGCTTGGTTCCCTCTAACGCTAATGACTGCTGAGAGAGACCCCCTAAGTTGACAAACTCTTGGCATGTTTGCAATCTCTAAGATCCCATCCACCAGAAAGAACAATGTGAAACAGAAAATCAAACGAGTTCAAAACATTTAAATTCCTCTACTAGTCCTTATTTTTGTAACTTCAACCCCAAGCTGAGATATATATGTGTGTGTATATATATATATATATATATAGCAGATGCTTGAAAAGGTACCTGTTCCAGGCAAGACAATCGAAGCTCCATTCCAGAAATTTCACCCATCTTATCATCCAAAAAATGGTTAACCTTGTATGCTACAGAACCCAAGTTGTCCACAGTATTGACCAAAGCTTTAAGGGCATAATCTTTCAAAGTATCCTCCACACTGCCCATGTCAATGAAAGATCTCAAATTTCTTGTTTTACAACATCGTAACTTGAAAGTAGTGTATGACTTACATTTGTTTCTCTTCTCCTTTGCTATAGGCTCTTTCAAAATATTCTGCTGCAGAATACAACTGTTTTCTCAGACTCTTCAAGTCCTAAAATATTCAAGTGCTGAATGAGTTAACCAAAGCGTATTTCATCTTATTGATGTCAAAATACTGAACAGCAACAGGAAGGTCAGAGTAGTTCACCTTAAGAGTATCTGAGAAAAGCAAGGTCCGCTGCATTAAGAATTCATCACGGTGGGAAGATTCTTGAGGAACCGAAACTGAAGTGGCTGAGGTCATGATTTTCCTTTGATATTGAAACCTGGGATTTTATCAGGTTTCAAAGTAATCGAAGCCAAATTAAAAGCGTCAAAAATCTGTACATATTTAATCATCAAACGATACTGATCATCTAAGTTTCAATAAGACTCGGAAAAACTACACAAAATGGCAGAATCAATTGACAAGTAAAAATTCAAAGGCCTGAGGATCTGAGACAAAGAGGATTCACCTGTTTTTCTCTAGTTCACTGCAAATTCAAAAACCTCCCTTTCAAGCTCGCTTCCCTATACAAATGCCAAGATGTTTAGAAAAGATTGACAGATTTTTTTTTTTTTAAACTTTTCACTAAAAACAAGAGCAGATAATGAACTCACTTTACACTAAAAGGCAAAAGAAGATGGTGAAATTATTTGAAGCTGAGCTCCAGAAGATATGTAGCCTGTAGAATTTTGTTTTCTAAGCTTTTGGGAAAGAATAAATAATTATTGGAAGCAGACAAATATGAATAAAAGTTTGATTGCGATAACAAGGCGGGGAAATCTCAAACGTTAATGTTTGCACTTTGCAGGTATTATATAAAGCTTAGGCTATTCTTCTGAAAGCAACATACCAACAATCTGTAACTTTTTCAGCAGTTGGCAAACATGACGTGACTTCCTTATAGTTCAAGACAAGGCTTCGATTTATTGCTATTATTGTTTTTTCTTTCAAAATAGCCAAAATATCGGCCATGTGATTGTTTGAAATATTTTCCAATTGGTACCCCACTAATTGAAAAGTTAGGAAAAAAAACATGTCATAATTCCATCCCTTTAGTGGGGCTGAAATTGAGAAAGAAGTAATTAATTAACTCCTAACTTTCCTGAATGAATTTAATTGGATTGATGGGAGTTGGGTAGATTTTATGCTAATTCCTATGAATAGATTCAATGTGAGTTGCTTGATTTCAGAAGTAACCTTTTGATTTGGTGCTTAAATCTCAACCTGTGGGAGTTATTTCCAATGGTGAGTAGTTACTTAGCTCTAATTTTTATTAGTTATCTAGTTATTTTGGTGGGTGCTTTTCTATCTCTTTCTTAAAGTTGTGCAATAAATTTTGGAGCTTCGGACTTCATGTTCCTGTCAAATTATCATCCTCCCGCCATCCGCCAAAATAGACTTGATAATTTAGGCTTGCTAAGACCTTGAGGTGTATTTCATTTATGCAAAAAATTTTCAAACTTCTGAAAGTTAGGATATAGTCATGATCCCTTGTGCAAACCTCTCCTAAGCAGAAGATACTCTTAAAGAATATCTATGTTACCTGATTTTTTTTTCATTTTTTTTTGCAATATTTGTGTTAGACATAAACTTGTATATGAATATCTATGTATGATCTTTTAAGTATATAAATAAATTTTTTAAAAAAATTAAATATATTTATATCAAACATATATTTTTATTCAATATTTATCTCGAGTTCGAATAACGTAAAGGAATACATTGGCCCCGGAGGGAGGAGCAGGGCATTTAAGTTGAGTCTGCTGTTTCATTGTCTTGGTTGGTCAAAAGCCGGCAAGTAATAGGAACACAGAACAACAAAGGGGTAAAGGAAATTGGCTCTGACCTAGTCCGAACGAAGGGAGTCAGGCTAAGGCCAGCCATGGTGATGCCGACTCTATGGTGGTTGAAAATTCATTATCATAAGCTTGGAATATCTTCGTTATTGATGAGTTTATAAACTTTTATTTTCTACCTCTAATCTCTAACAGATCCATTATTATTATTTAGAAGGCAAGGGTTCCATTACCGAATGAAGTTGAAACTTAGATAGAGGCACTTTAATTTGTGGGGCCGGCCACGGCTGATTGGTACATTAATGGTTTGTAAATCTATAAATTGCCTTACATGCAATTGGTAAACTAAATAATATCATTATTACTGTTTTAAAATAAAATTTTATTTATAATTTTTTATAAATTTTTTATAAAATAACATAATTTAATATATTAATAATATATAAATTTATATACTATTAATTCATCAAATACAATATTACTCATAGGAGTAAGGATTATCAAGTTCAACATCTTCTCGTGAAGCTAATTTGTGTCGGTTGGATTACCTTTCGTTTCAAACACTTCCCCGTCGACTTGAATGAATTTTTGGATTCGATCCTGTTTACCCTAAACTGAAGTCTTTAAATTTGATTACAGCCAGCTGTACATTCTAGCTAGACAAGATAAAAGCCTAGTCATCCAATCATTATTCTTTGAACTGTTAAATGGTTAAGACTTTAATGTTTTTATTACTTAAAATTGATAATTCTAATAGTTGAATTATTAAGAAATTCAAACTGACCAACAGTGTGTTTTATCTTTTTTCTTTCGTAAAATATTTCATCTTTAATGAAAGTATGATTCTCATTTCAAAATTTTCAATCCAATAACCCAAACAAAATATTTCTTTTTTTTTTTAGTAGAAAAAAATCACTAAAAGGTTTTCATAAAATAAAGTATTTACCCTTTTTATATAAAATGTTTGATATACTGAATACTAAAATCTGACACACCTAAAAAATTGGGTGATTTTTTAAATTTTTTTTAAAGAAATAAAATAATAAAAATATTGCTAGTTTTTTTTTTAAAAATAAAAGTGGATTTTTTAAACTAAAAATTTAGATAGTTTTTTAAAGTGAAAAAAGATGGGTAATTATTTATTCAAATGAAAATGTAGTTTCTTTTAAATGGATAATTAATTATTATTTCAAATGAAAAGATATAAATAATTTTAATAATTTTATTTTTTTAATTAATATAATTTAATTCGTGAATGAAATTAATTTCAATGAAAAACTTCATTAATAGTATAATTAATGGTAGAGTTGTGGACTCATAATAATAAAAAAACGGAAGTCATGGATAACAAATAAGTTGATGATAGCCCAGTGACTTGGCACAAGCCCAACCAAGCACAACAGCGTCCGCGCGCACTGGAACTGGCGGCCTGGCCCCTGATTAGCCTACCCGCCTTATCTGTTTCCTTTTCTTCTCAAACAAATCATTCAAACCTCAACAGAGCTCAAATCGAAGAAGAGCCGAAAATGGCATCTCCAACTTCTTCTCTCACCAAATCCCCGTTTTGCCCCCACCGTCTCGCCCAAACCTCACCTCTACCAGTCCTATCCTTCGCTTACTGCGTCAAACCTATCCCAACAAAGCCAAAGTCTCTGATTTCCTTCAAAAGGGACAATCCCACAAACTTAACCGTGAAAGCCCAAACGTTGGACTTCTCTGGTTCATTCTTTGAGGGTGGTCTCGGTTCCGACGATGATCCGCCTTCGCAACCCGGGTCTGGCATAACCGCCCTGGAGGATAAAGAGGAACCCCAGTGCCCACCGGGGCTCCGACAGTACGAGACAATGGTGGTTTTGAGACCGGACATGTCTGAAGATGAAAGGCTTGCTCTTACCCAGAAGTACGAGGAGGTAATGTTCTGTAAAATAAGTTCTATATTCTTTTCTTTTAAAATCTCAGTTGGTTGCTAAGATAACATAGGAAGAACGGCAAGGCTTTTTTTTTTGGGGGGGGGGGGGGGTTTGAGGTTTGAGAATTGTATGGAATTTACATTTTTGCTTTTAATTTATTTATTTTTCCATTGGAGGTTGGTTCTGAAAATGTGGCACTTAATAAAACAGACTGAACTCGTAAGTGAATTAGCGAGGAGATATATCCATGTATGCAAACTACAATTAAAGTAGGCAATTCTTGTCTATATTTAGAAGGGAAAATGTTGGTGACATGTTATTGTAAGTTTGGTCTAAAGCTTTTCCTAATGGGTGATCTTCTTGCAGCTTCTTGTCGCCGGGGGTGGCATGTATATTGAGGTGTTTAACAGAGGGGTCATCCCACTAGCCTACAGCATCAAGAAAAAAAATAAAGCTGGGGAAACTAACACTTACTTGGATGGCATTTACCTCCTCTTTACCTACTTTACAAAACCGGAATCAATGGCAGCTCTTGAAGCGGCACTGAAGACAGATGATGATGTTATTCGATCATCCAGCTTCAAGATAAGGAAGAGGAAGTATTAGTTTGGTATGTATGTATGTATGTATTCTGTATCTTTGAAAAGAAGATGATTAGGAAAGAAAGAGCTCTTTCAACTTTATGATTTAAATTTTTTATGTATCTTTTTGTTTCCTTGAATGTTGGAGTTTGATTTCTATTTGTTAAAGTTTTATGGATCATTGGCAGTAGAAAGTACATATATGCAATTGCTGAACTGAGGTAAAAATCATTAGAGGGAATTTCACAACTCATTGCAGGGCATATTGTGCATGCTTGTTCAGTCTTTGTTTATAATTTGATAGATTGGTTGAGGTGCTTGAATACGTAGTGTTGTTCCCGACCAAACTTGCTTGAATGTCTGAAGTGAAAAAAAAGGATATGGGAATTAATTCCTAATAAATAAGAAATAATTAAGCGTGAGAGCCAAATGAATCGATAGATTCATGTTTGGTATAGGAAGGGATCATGGAATTTTTGAAATACAAAAAATCAATGTAAAGATAATCTACTTTCATTAAGTGATTTGTGAGTTATTAGATAATTGAAAAGAGAGGATCTTTAATACTATTAAATTTCAGAAGAACTATGCGGGGGGGCTATTGAACAGCTGGAAAAAGCCCGGACAACTTCAAATGAGTGTAGGAAATTCTGGCTTTTATGGCTCGCTCATATATTGATCTGTGATACAAAATACCAATATACTGTTAACTATATATATATATATATATAGTGCATTGCTTATCTAACAAAGTTAAGGAGGGGTACGTAATCATGGCCTGATGAAGATGGCCGAGCTTGAAGAAAATTATATCAGCGGTGGAATTTTTCTTGGAAGTTTTTCAGAATATTGACAGAGAAAAATAGCTTCCTTAGAGTTGTTATTTTAGCATCAATGTGTGTCAATGAACCAATAATGCATTGTGTTTTGCCCTTCTCATATTGTTTGAGAGTTCCAAATCCTCAGAAAATATAGAACCACCCATTGCTGCCCAACAATTGCCATAGAACGCAATTGCCATAGAACGCTGATGCTACTTTCGGTTATTTGTAATGGAATAGAGGGGAACCAAATAGTTCTTCGGTGGAAATAGTTGTAATAGAATAGAGGGAAACCGAATAGTTATTTGGTGGAAATAGAATAGAAGAGTATCAGGTATTACATAATTTGGTTAGCTTGCAGTATATGCAAAAATAGGCCTTCCTCATTGCTGCCATTAAAACTAAAATTGTTTCCCAGATGAATGAGAATAAGTTCATTTTTGCTGCAAGTGTTGGTGGCACCACAAATAATGTGGATGGGGCTCCAAAGCTCAAAAATCCCCTGGAAATATATAGTCTTGTTTATAAATTGGGCACTTTGTTGGTCACAAAATGGAGATGACGGGCCAGAATGCCTTGTGAGAATACCTAGACCCATGTGGAGACCCATCGAATGGGTCCTAATAGTTTTGGTAGACTATCCGATTTCAAGTAGGCCGATGGCCCAACGTTGCATTGACTTAGTACATCAACGAGAGGTTTTTTTTCACAAAATGGTCTGGGCTGAGCTCAAGATATTTCTGTTTTAAGACCAGTTGATGGATATTATAAACCTAATAAAAATTATTAAACATATAAAAATTTTAAATATAAATATAAATATAAATATAATAAATATATGTATAAAATATATTATATTCATATCATTTTTATTATATTATTTTTATATTTTATTAAAAATATTATATTTATATTATATTTAAAATTATTGAATCTAATAATATAATATATCTTCACTTTCATATTCTCCCATTAGTATCCGAAAGGTGGTAGATGTGAACATCTATCACTTGAAAAATATCATCAAAATATTCGTAAATAGTTACGAGAGATTTGCTGATGACTTGACCATATGCCGTGTTACAAGCCAAGACAATAAAAACATCAACATCAATCTGTCTTTTCCTTAAAGAAAATCATAAAAGTAAACTAAATTGTTAATAAAAAAGCTTTGAAATTAAGCTATGTGACTACATTCATCTTATCATATATATATATATATATATATATATATATATAAATGTATTTATATGAGCATGAAAATAATATATATATATATATCTATTTCTCACCCAAGAAATAAAAGTAACTTCATATGAGTATTTCTTGTATATACAGTTGAAAATGACTTGTTTGTGACACATTATCGGAGGTTCCTTTGGATTTACGCACAGCTATCTTAAATAATTGTCTATGTATGATTTAGACATATAGATAGATTATAATTCTAATTGTAATCCGAATCTTTACTTTGAGTGTTTGACTTTGCCAAAATCCTTGTCCACTAAATACCAAAATTATTGGGTGCATGACTGGTTCTTTCATCTTAATCTAAATATGGCATCATTGATTAATTGATGACTGCCAAGTACATTGCATATCGATATTTATTTGGCTTGTCAAAGTTAAAGTTCCAAGTTAGAAACAAGTATATTTTCCAAATATACAATGTTAACTAGATATTGTCTAACTCAATAATGCCCTAAACATAGTGAAGACGCGTAAATTTTTTTTCTCGTTTTATATATTATCATATCATATCATATTATGCTAATGACCATCATATTCAAATTAAATATTTATAAATTTTTTTTATCTGGTAATGAATTACTAATTCACCATTAATTATATAATATGTTCGTAAATTAATTAATATACAATTGAAGTAAAGATCGTGTGGTGATCGATGGCAATTAATATATAATAATCATCTGGTTCGCTGAACCAGGATCGTCAACTGGATTACCTTCCCTCATTTTTATTTCTTTATTTCCTTCCTTTGATATTTATAATTGAGGGAAAAAATGTGGTGGAAATTATGTTACATATGATGAGGAAGGGAATGATGTCAGATTGTCACATGTCAATGGGGCATGCAATTATTAATCCACTTGCCTTGAAATTCTCGACTTCATTCGCCCCACTTTGCCAGTTGCAGCAAGCCATCCGCTTGTCTCACAGATTTTATCTTTCTGCACGGCAGATCAACTTGATATTGACCTTTTCCCTCAGATGGAGTTTGGTTCTAAGAAGTACCGAAAAAGATTGCAAAAAACCAGAAAAATTCAACAAGAAATTTCTAATATAATGCATAAAAAAGTTACTAATTTATAACCATCATATCCTAAAACTTAAATCTCTTGTGATATAAATAGCATGATCGACTATCACTTGAGAATGAGAGAAGCTCCTACATAAAGAGCTGATGCCAGAAATGCGGCGGTGATGATAGTTCCAATAGGCATTTTCCCTTTATCACTCCTCAATGCCATGGCTTGGTAAATTGGCAGGTAATTCATCACAAGCGACCCTGTTAGGAGCAACTGCATAAAAAGCCCGCCCTTGTTGCTGCCATTGAGAAAATGTATAAGTCCGAAGATGAATGAGAGTAGGTTGATTATTGCTGCCATTGTTAGAGTTACAAACATGGGTGATGGTACCCCAAACTCGAAAAGCCCTTGGTCATATCTTTTGCTTTGCTCATCATCGATTACCTTGCTGGTCACATTGAAACCCTGAGTGGGGATCCCAATGGACTTAAGGAAGAACTCAGTTAAACCAGACAGGTAACATGAAAGCCCTCTCATCAGCCACATTCTCTGATCACTCCACCATCTTTGGATTGTTCCTCCATCTAAGATAAAGTCCATGAAATCTTGCCCATATGCTCCAAGGAACAGGAACATGTAAAGGAGAAACCATGGTTCTGAGACCTGAAAATTAAGCGACCTTTTAACTTCAACCAATTCCATTGTGAAGGATCTTTGTTATTTGAAACTGATATAAATAAAATTAATGTACCTTTGGGAAGATACTGACTCCATTAAGTAGAGCAAGCTGAGGGAGAAAGGAATATGTAGTGATTGGAATTGACAAAATAGGCCAGAATGCATAGTATGAATAACCTAGCCCCATGAACAGCCCCATAGCTTGGACACCAAAAGTTATGGTACTGTATCTTGAAAATGCAACTTCAAGGAGGCCGATTGCCCACCTTTTGTTCTGGCCAAGTACATCAAGAAGGTTGAAGGGTACATCTCCCAGGAATGCTGCCCTTTCAGGGTAGCAGAATATGGACTTCCATCCTTCACATTTCATCCGGAAGCCAGTGTAATAGTCCTCCACCAGTGATCCATATCTAAATCCAATCTGCAAAAGATCATTTTCTCCCACATAAATATTTGTAAAACAGGCTGTTTACCACGAAAATTATAGACTCAATAGATTAATTCAGTTACCTTAGAGCCCCATTTGGTCTGGTTTTCATAATTGCATCCAGCAACATGGTGTGCTAATTCAAGAACTGATTGAGCAGTTATGGGCTGGTTCATGATATAATCTGGGGCTAAATCCTTGGTTTCCGGTAAAACCAAAGTTGATGGTTCACCAAATAAAGCTCGTCGGCGAAAAAAGCAGCCAGTTCCCAAATAATTAGGCCCGGACAGTCCATCAAATCCAACAGGATTAGTTTTAAACAAATGTTTATGCTCACAAGCATAAATATCACTCTTATTGAGACCATGGAATTCTTGAGGAAACTGAACGTAAGCCAGTTTGTTCTGAATTTCAGGGTCTAACAAATAGCACAGGGCACGGAGAGGTGTTCTCGGATCATTCGAATACATATCACAGTCTAAGGTTAAGATTATTGGTGCATTGGTCATGGCAGCAGAAACTCGAACCTTTAAATGAAAAAAAAAAAGCACAAGATTCGTGACCCTTTAGAGAAGAACGAAGAACAAGATAAACATAAGTAATCGTAAACTTTGATCATTCAGTGAGCATATACCAGGGCATTAAGTGCACCAGCTTTGAAATGGTGAGGAGATGTCTTGCTTTTTTGCCTAGAGACATAAACAAGGTTTGGCAAGCAATGGCCTGTAATGTCTTTGTCTTCGTTTTTCTCCAATAAAACCTGATTTATTACCAATTGCAAGGGTCATGACAATATTATGAGTCGTTTAGAAGTGATTAATTTTGAGCTCAAAGAGAAAGCTCAAGAAAGGCTGTGGTTTGGAAAAACCTGAATCACAGTGGGGTGGTTTTGACGGGTGAATCCATCAGTGCTCCATTTGCTGAAAGCCTGACGGCCTTGATCGCTGCTCTTGTATTCATCACCAACTTTTCCCGTTTCAACAACGTGTTCGACTCTTGATTTCATGTTCTCGTACATGATCTGCCACAGAATTAAACCTTCACATTTCGAAGATAATATAGTCTTACACTAAATCAGTAATTAGTATTTATCTCCAGTTTTAACCCTTATACGAAAGAAGGTCCAAAAAGTATAAAGTTCAGCCAGATTGCGGGGTTTGCCATGGCGGTGCCCAACGGCCGATAGATTTCAGGTCTGTTTCCTTAACCACTCGGGCATATCGACGAATTGCTTTCAAATTATTCCTAATCTGTTTACATACTAAACCTCTTGCCTATCACAAATTTTTAGACATTCATAAAATGATTTTAAAAAAAAATACAAATATAACTTTTTAAATATATAAAAAAATTTTCAAAAAATAAATATACAGTATTAATTATATAATCATATTATATATATATATATATATATACTTATGACTGGCACCTCGAGGCTTGCTCATGTGGACAGTTGTTACAGGTTAATGTCACAAACTTTTATCTTTAAATCATATCCACTTGCACTTGATTAGTTCTTATTACATCAACATCATTTGTACAAAATTTCCAGCATTTAGGGAGAGTGACATTTCTCTTTCTATCTCTTTCTTTGTCTCTTTCGGCTTTAATTAGTAAAAGAAAAAAAAAATCCAAGGACCATGTACAAATTTTGTTAGTATAGTTCATTTGTCGAAACTTTCCTACCTCAAAGATCATGTATCATAGGGCAGCTAGCCCACGAAGGAAATTTTTTACATATACATATATATATATATATATATATTATATACGAAACTGGACAAAATGATAATAAAGATTCATCCATTTGCTATTACGTAATAGAAAGGGAAACTTTTGTCTTTTTTCTTTTTAAAAAAATCTTCTATGAGGACATATAGTTCTACAATTACTAAATGGATAAGTAACTTAATTCGATTGTTTTTCTTACTTTTCTCGTTCAACAATCTCTCTTCTTATTATTATTATTATTATTATTATTATTATTATTATTATTATTATTA
>JBBYHM010000010.1:6687838-6698920 GCA_038381775.1 Adansonia rubrostipa | reverse complement strand
TAAAAATAAACAGTTACTACAAGCATAACCGTCCATTATTATTTCATAAAATGAAACGGTTGCGAACTATAATATATTATTGAAATCAACATTATTCAGACATAAATATCTTAATCGGATAAATTGGTTGAATCAAGTCAAGTTTAACAAACTTAATGGATTGGGCTCTAAAAAAATAAGGTTTACTCGATCAGTGTGGCCATTTTGATCCAACCTATGAAATTAATTTTTCATTTACTGTTGATATCAATCGTGTATTATAATTATACATAATGTATCTATACATAATAAGTTAACAACTTATAAATTAGTATACGTATTTCATGTATACACCTCTCCAATTAGTATTGATATCCAACAAGAAGATCTCTGGGGACTCGCTTAACGGGTCTCTTTTGCGAATTAACTTGTCGTAATTCGCCATCCTTCCTTCTTTTTCCCTCGCTTGCCTGTCTAATACTATGAACATGTTCTCTTTCACCGACTTGAACCCTGATGGCGGAGCCTAAACCATCGGCTCTGGGTTTTTTTAACTCGGTGGTTTTCGTTTTCGTCTTTGACTCATTTCTCATCGACTCGGTATTTCTTCATTCGTTTGCAGCTGGTTTTGCAGACAGTTTAGCGTCTAACTCTTCTAAGGTGTGGAAAGTTAAGCTCTTACGTGGCTGTTGCTTGTCAACCTTTTTTTTTTTATTCTGGTTTTGAAGGCGAGTAGGACCTTGGAGTTCCTTGTTATCGTTGTTGTTATTGTTGTTCATGATTGGCTTGATATCTTCTAGGGCTTCGCTAACCTCGTCCCAAGAGTGAGGAGCCTCAGTTTCGAAGGTGTTGAGCTTCTCAAGGATCGCAGAGGGAACGTGCGTGGGCTTCTCTGGGTTCTCCTCCGGAGCGTGCTCCACCTTATTAACCCATGGTTCATCTATGGTGTTGACGTTGAAGACCGCAATTTTTTTTTCGAGAATTTGGTTTTTTGGTTGTTTGTGTGGTATATTTTCACGAGGGTGGGATTTGTATGTAATTTTTTTATGGAGCGAAGTGGGCACTTGGAATGGAAATTTTTGTGTGGTATGGAGTAGGGGTTTTATCTCTGGACGTTATTTTATGAAATGAAATTGGTAGGATCTTCGCTAGAAGCCTTAGTATGATCGAGTGGTGTGTGGATTTGCCAGGTGGACCTATTCAAGATGGTTAACTATGATATTACTAAAGATTTTTACTAACCGCAACACATTCATAGCTATTTTATTATAAAAACATTCTATATGTTATGAGAAAATTATTTAATTAGAAATTTTAGTTTTATTTTTAAGATTTTTAGAATAATTATTTCACATGTTCTTCACTAATTAATTATTTTGATCTTTAATATAATATAAAATTATTTTAAGAGATTCAAAATTTTTTTATTAAAAAATTTGAATTTCATCATACTCTGTTCCATTATTATGAGATAATTATTTTATTACAAATTTATTATGTTGCAGTAAACCAAATATATAATAAATTTCATGTTACAATTCAAGTAATAAAATTTATCACATTTACTATTTTATTAGTGTAATTATGATATGGATCCTAATTTCCTAAATATGTTCCAAACTGTGGACACAACATATTACCGTGTCATAAAAATAGCTATTTAAAGTCGCCCTTGCAAACAATAAAGGAGGCTTTTCAATTAAAACAAAAAAATCTGCCTCCATTTTTTAATATACCTTTCAATATTTAAAAAAAAAAAATTCTCACTTAGAAAATTAGCACTTTATTTTTTAAATTATTATTTTTAAAAAAATAATTAAAAAAATGTTTTGTTCTTCTGCTTTATCGTCTTACTTTCTGCCTTTATAGACGGGAAAAATGATACATTATTGATACTAAATCAGGAGAGGAATCCGAAATCATCTTAATTGCTTCAATTTTAGGTAACCGAAAAGGTATATTTGTGGCCTTTATCAACCGAAGTAGTCCATTTTTAAGTTGCAATGAGATTAAATTAATCTTTTCCAGCACCATGGTATTCTTTTAAGGGCAAAGTTCTAGCTTTGGAAAACCATTAAAACATTGTAGTTAAGGATTCCCACAGCATTATATAAATTTGCAACAAAATTATATCAATTGATCGCCAGTATCAGGAGTTTGCTAGTTCACCGGCCCTCATTTCTATCAGTTCGCACATCAACTGGGAAGGAAGAAGACAATTGACAGGCAGCAAAGATATATACGTATGCAATTACTACAAGTAACAGCTTTTCCTATGTTCCCCTAAGGTATATGAATGCCAAAAAAATGGGGAGGAAAAAAAAAAGAGATGTCAGATGTGGTGCTTTCAGGAATCCATGGCCAATGGTTGCACCAGGTCTGGCCTTTCTGAATCAAGAAAATCTTGTACTTGCAGTTGCAGGTAAAGCTCATTCAATGGCGTTGGTTATCTTTTAAACTTCCTTGGACCTCGCTTTTTCTTGCTGCAAGGAGATTAAAATTACCTCATAAACCACCTAAAAAAAAAAACCTTCAAAAATGTAGAACAAAAATGGCAACAAATTAACAATATCGGTACAGAATATTTGAATCTGTTTGAAACGACAATCAGAAATATGGCATGGCAACTAAATAGTTTATCATAAGCAAGCAAGAATCACATAGATATACTCAAATCAACTACTTTCTTTGGAGGTTTGGCTATTGTTATTGGTTGGACATTGCAGGCATTCAAGTTCGTACGGGTCGTATGCAGTAAATAGGAACGAAGCCCCTTCCCTTCGGGTTCAGGGCTGACTGCTTCTATGGCTAGAGGAAGCCAACTCACGGTTCAATTGTACAGATTTGAGACTTGCAATGCTTCATCATACTCCAGAAAACGAATTCAGCTAAATTAACTAAAAGTTTTAGTAAATCCCAGAACGATCCGATGTAGACAACCTTATCACATGCAAAATAGGAACATGAAATGAACTTTACCTCGACTCAGCCTCATCACTTGTCCCTACAGGAATAACTCTTCCCCCTCTTCCGGAGGCAACCTCATCCATGCTTTGACCGCGTCGCGTATACCGACCACCCGATGCAACAAATGCAGGGCAAGGACGGTAAGCCTTTATAGGCCACCAACCAAACCCTGGGACTGTTGCAATCCCTCCTTGAATCCTCCCTTCACCATTGCATCCGTTCTCCAATTCCTCTCTTCCACATGCGTTGCAGCCCCTGTGAGCATGTTAGCCATCTTCTCTTAGGTGAAAATGCCAAAAGAAAATACAATTAGATAAAAAAATTATCCTAGGGACCCGAGAATACTGCATTTAATTCCTATAAAAACATGCAAAAAAGCATGCACCAAATCATAATTCGCAAAATAAACCATATGTAAACTTCGAAAAACATGTAACGCCTTAAAATGATTGAAGGGGCGGTCCATTGAAATGGATTGCCAGCAGTTCAAAATGCTGAAGATAAAGATTTTGGGTTTTTCAATCTTAACCTGAAAGCCAGCTACAAGGCCATAATAATAACCCTTTAATAATTTCACAGATCCTTAGATTTGGAGTTTCTTTCACAAAATATTGAATTTTAGATTGTATCCACCAAAAAACGTGCTATAGTATACTGCAATTAAGATGATTCTGTTTTTAGTTTTGACTGTGTAAGCCATTAATTAACAGTAAATTAGCTAGTTGACTGATACAAGAAACGCAAAAGAAAAGCGCCTTCCACCATAATTTGCTTAGCCCTATGAAAAGTTGAGCAGCTGCCATCAAAATTCAAGTCTTGGTTAAACTTTCATTTTACCTTACAATACAATAGAGTACTCATCAATGTTTAAGATAACTGAGAGCGATCTCCAAGTTATACGATATATGCATGGTACCTGAAAGAAGGCTCTTCAACTGCAACGGTGGCTGATTCTGATTGGACAGGAATGTCATCAGGTGAAGCAGTAGATTCATCTTCAGCAGTAGTAGAAGTAGTTGAAGAAGCAGAAGTAGTAGTGGATAGAGGGATGATGGTAGGCTTAAAGGGGTACTTGATGAAAGTTATGGAGCCGAAAGAGGTGGAGTAAGCGCGTTGAAAGGAGGAGGTTTGATGAGATGTTGGTAGTGGGGGTGCTGAGAGCAGCGCCATTGCCATTCCCTCTTGTTGAGTGTGCGTGTGTTCACAAGGAAATGGATAACAGCCAACCACCAATCGTAGCGTTGTAAGCAAAACATATGGTCCAGAAAGGCAAATGGGAGAATATGTGATTACTGGTGGAGGTTATTTTATTCGAAATAGACTTAAAAAAAATTAAAATAAATATAAAAAGGGGAAAATAGAAGGAGTAGGTTCCACCGCGATTTGAACTCGGGTTACTGGATTCAGAGTCCAATGTCCTGACCACTAGACCATGGAACCCTATTTGCTACGCTTGTGAATTTTATTTTTACTTCTATTCATGAGACTTCTAATGTATTGCACATATTCCCGGAAACACATGAACCATGCAAAAGATTGGAGCTTATCCTTCGATTTAATCATTAGCCATAGCCATTGATGATTAGTTTTAACCCTCGAGGCACTTAGGGATCCATACGTTAACACGCAATTTCCGTGAATCCACCTTCAATTCACATATATCCAAGTGAAGAATTTTTTTAAAAAAAATATACCTATATATACAGCCATAATTACGATACTAGGTGGCAAAAAAATTAATAAAAGGACCAAACGTAAAGGGAGCCTATTAACCAGAAAATACCCAAAACTGAGGTGGCCTAAAGAAAAAGAAGGATCTTTGAAAGAAATCCCCGAGAAATTTCAAGCAACTTGCTTTTGCTAACTAACAAATTACTACTACTATGTTTTGAAGCGAGTACTAAAAATTATCACTTGTCTATTAACTCTTTCATCTTCTGTTATCCATGAACGATATGTTGTTCCATGTCACCATCAGCAAGCATCACTGAGCTGTGATGATGCACGAGGTACCACCGTCCGTGATGAAACTCAAAGACGTTCGTCATGTTATAACATGACTCATTATCCATGTCAACATCAACATAAGTTTTCATAGTTACCCAAGCCATGTCTGCCAGTACCCGTGCCCGAACATCTCTAACCTGAAAATCAACCCCTGCCTCCCAATTAAATGCAAGCTGCCAACTCTGTATCACAGCATTATACCTGCATGGAGTAAAGAACAATGCTTCTCAGTGTTAATACAATATACAAAGCAAACCAGTGATGTGAAGGCTTAAGCCTAATCGAGTCAAAGCCTAATATGATACATTCTAACACGCTGATCAGCTAATCTCAACCTGCTTCGTGAAAACATCAAGAAGGTCATAACTTTCGGACCAAGCTTGTAACAAACGGGATGACCCAAAAGAAAAAGAAAACTACTGCTCGAAATATCTTGAAATAATGTTTTTCATCCAAGCTTTTTCCATCATGATAGGTAATACATCATTCGTACAACTCAACTATAAATGTTGGGTAATACATTCATAATTCAGTTTCTACGAACAAAAATATCTCTTTCTCATGAAATTCTATTTGTATGTAGTTGCTGCTAACATATGCAATACCTCCTGTTCCCAGCACCCCTCACCGCCTATGCCTACTGTGCTTTTTCTTTGAAGCATGACTAATCTCATGCTTGCAAAAAAAAAAAAAAAATGAGGCTCTTTTCACGTGGTTGCGAGAATATGGTAAGAAAAAAGCATCGTTATTCCAAGTCAAGAATGCACCATGGTGCTAATAAAAAAACTATCAATAAAAGCATTCCAATGTTGGAACCGACTAAGGACTCAAGCTATCATATTGCAGTCATATAAACAACCTACAATCATCTTACAAGTTAAAGCTCTTCTCTATCATCAAATATTTTGGGAATAATCACAGCATTTTCTAGAAACATCTTAACTAGGCAAACATCAAGAAACTGGGCCCTCATTTAACTCCCATTTAATCAACCATGCTAAATTACATCTACAAATAGGCATAACCATGTCCATGCAATTTAACCCAATTTTTAAGGAGGAAAACGTCTAAGGGAAAATGTTCAAGGGACAGGGTAAAAGAATTAAAATGACACAGCAAACTTTATTGGTTGAGTTCAGAGTTTGAACCCAGACCCACCTCAAGGCTAAAATTTTAATTCCATTCCAGAAGCCTTATGAAAAATTAAAGGAATTATAACACTCCATCATCATAAGAACAAAAAGCAGTAAACTGCATTTCATGACAATCATACCCTGAAAAAAACTCTCCTGATGCATGTACACACTTTATATAATCCGCATTCAGCCAAAAACAACTCATCGCTGGAAGAGACCTATCTCTGATAATGTTAAAGAATTCTGTATTAACATTCATTACGGCTCTTGTAGCTGCATAGTATGCCTTCCACCCATTAACTGGCGTTACGCTATCTTGCTCCAATGTAAAATCCTAACAAACAAAAGATTAAGGAAGAAAATTTATACCTACAGCCAATTCACAAAGATATCAAGAATAGGCATACGATTTAACTAAAGAACATGATGAAAAAACTGCAATTACCAGCTTACATAAAAGAATAGGCCAAAAGGTTGAACTTATGATTGCTTGTTTTCTAAAGCCTATTACGTTGATAAACAAACACACACCACAAAGAAACAAAATAGAAGATACAGCATCCATATAAACCGCAAAAAAATCATGAATCTCTTCCTTTAAATGACTAAGATAAGAAGACAGAAGCCTTTTTTCTAATTAATACCCAACCACGAATCATGATAACAGTTCAACAAGTAAAAAAAAAAAAATCATACAGTGAAATTTTGGGGAAGAAAAAACACAGTTCCATGGAGGAAATTAGCAGAAAACATTAAAACAAGTACATTCATTCATTCAAGATAAACAAACCATGACATGATTCTGTTTAGTAGGTTTTCTCCCAATAAACTATGAACAAAGAAAAATTTTATGAAAAACTGATTTCATACTTTCATTGGAAATGCCATGAAACAAATACAGTCAAGGACAAGTGTTTCCTTTTAACAATATTACTACTTAGTTAAGTGCATTTACCTTAATTGCAACCGTGACAAGAAATTAAACATCGAATTCACGAAAATCAAAATTCAAGCCAAAAGAACCAAAGGTAAAAAAAATTGGGGAAACTGGGTACCTTGTGATAAAGCGCTTTCCAAGCATTATCATCATTGGCCGCCTTTCTCATCAGCGAATTAGTCATAGAAAGCCGACAAAGGCTCGGATAATCCAAGTAACTAAGCGCGTGTGTGGTAATCTCGGGCACCAACTGCTCCATCATTGACGCCCCGCCCTGCCTCTCCGTCGCTACCTTGGAAACATCCGCCGTCACCATACTCTCCTCTGCCGGAACAGAATTACCGCCGTTAAGGAACGCTGCGGAATCGGAAGTTCCGTTGGGTGAGCAGGAACAGTTGCAGGTGGACGAGAGTGTGGCTTGTTTGGTTCCCTCCTTACCGGCTGAAGTGGAGGGACCAGAGGCGTTGGATTTGTGGGGCCTCTTGAAGAAACAATGGACGGAGAGGAGTAGGAGGAGGGTAATGATTGTGGCTATGATCAACGACTGATGGGATTGTAGAGCGATGGAGAGGTGACGGGCAATCTCCATTCATAAGGCATTAAATCCTCGCCGTACATGAAATAAAACCCTAGAAATCCCCAGTTATTACGAAAGAAGAATTAATTAAAACAAAGAAACTATCTCGGTCTTTCCTTAATTTCGATTTTTTAGTAATGGTTTGAAATTTAAAAGGAAAAAAAAAAGGGTTTTACAAAGGTATTAAAATTCAAACGGTAATTCAATTTTGTTGCAGAAACAGAAGGCGGAGAGTCGTAAAGGAGACGGAGAAGGGGAAACTCAAACAAGAAAAATACGACAGTTTTGGGGGATAGATTTGTAACTTCGTAGTTTTAGAATTTTCGCAACGTCGTCGTTTGGTTGCATTAGTTTTATTCAATCGTAAATTCAAAATAGATAATTATCTCGTACATTAACAATTAAGAAAAAATTTAATAAACAAGATTTATAAGTAATATCTGTCTTATTTATTATTTATTTTTTAAATATATTAAAATAAATACTTATTATTTTATAAATTCATTTGTAAATTTTTTTTATCGTTGGTGAATACGATAATTATTTTTAATAAAATTATTTTTTTTAAAGAAAAGTTAACGTAAGATTAAAATAAAGTTGCCGTTTAATGCTGAAAAATAATGCTTAATTAATATATTTAATTAACTAAAAGACCTCTGTTCCACAGTTTTTTTTTCCCCTCTTTTGTTTTATCTTGCAAGTCAAGTAAGACGTAACTAACTGAAACAGCATCTCTTTATTTCTCTCTTTTTTTTTTTTTTTTTCAGTTTTGATAGGGACTAAAATGAGCTAATAATGGGCATGGACTTGAATAAATCTTTGCATGAAATGGGATAAACCTGCATTTCCCTTTGTTGTTAAATGGCTACAATTGACTCCTGAAGCTGAAAGATTTTAGGTATGGAATATGGAGGCAACCATGGTTCACTTCCCTTAGCCCTTTAAATTACGTTGTATCATTTTCATCTCAAGTTAAATGGTTAAAACATTGCTGATTTCAGATAAGAGCAGAGATTCAAATTCTAACATGTAATATATCTAACCCTTCCCTGTTCCTAAATTGACCCTCATTTATAAAAATAAATAAATAAATAACAGCTAAGACTTTAAAAAATTTGTATTTTGAAAGCAATAGATAAGAAGTAAGAACATGGTCATGGAAGATGAGTGAGTCAGCAAAGGCGATGTCATCAGCCATTATAAATTGCAAAGCGAATCATAAAACACAAAAAACGAAGGAAGAAGAATACAGAGTTGGGCTAAACTCGTTAATGGAGTTCTGAAATCACCTCTCTTTTTTAAACACTATCACGAGGTCAACTCATGCACCGAAAATCCATCTTTTTTCTCTTGTTATTTTCATCGTTAATAAGTTTGGTCTTGATGTTTTAGCCTTTATATCTGGATTTGGGTATTTTTTATCTTGTCTCAAAAAAGTGTTGATTTTCTTGTTCGTGACTATGGTAGGAAATTCATCTGTCTGATAGATAGATTTTTGAACTGACTAGCATCTTTTAGATCATGGTTTTGTTTTTCTGGGATGAATTCGTTTATAACGGGTTAAAAGTTTCGCTCTGGGTTGTTTTGAAGGAATTGAACTGCTGGGATCAGGGGACAATTTCATTGTTTTCTATGTTTTGATTTTTTTCTCTCATGTCAACTGGACTTCTAGCACGATATCATGCCTTTTTGGGATCTTGGTTTCTTTTGGGTCCAGTGCCTTTTCTGATCAATCAATTAGCTCCAGTAATTACGAGAGTCCAATTCTATCACCAACTTCTGGCAATCTGAGTTCAGGGATATTCACTTCATTTGTTAATTGTCTAACTAAAGTTGGATTTTGGGCAAACCACAATCAAAGGACTTACTTCCATGGCATATCTTTTTCCGGGCACTCTGCAATGGTGGCTGTTTCTTCATGATGAGTATAATATAGGAGTAGTATTTTTAAGAGAGTATTCGTGGAAATTTACGATGCATATATATATATATATATATATATGTATATATATATATATGTATATATGTATGGAAATGATACTTTTAATTTATTATAAAGTAGTATTACCTGTTGTATTGATGTAAATTCATTTTGGATGTGGCAGGGCTCATTGGCCAGCATTATTTGTACGAACTCCATCCCGTATAATCTTGTGTTGGATTAGATATGCATGCTTTCACGGGTTGTTTTTGCTTGAAAAGTGTTCGAGAAAAACCTGGGTATGAAGGGCCTATCACTCTTGCTGCCGAAACACCTTGTAAGTTAGACAGTTAAGAACGAACCTAACGAGTGTTTATTCGTTTTACGTTTTGGTCTTTTTTGTTTTGCAACTTCTATCAATCGAAACTAATTTCTGCAATTTTTCCAAATGATTGACCGAGAACTGTGAAACAACTATAGAAACAGTGCTTTCTCTTTCTGTTTGTGGCTATTGCTGAATTATATATGGCATTGCACTCATTTGGCCATTTTCTCAATCCTGCACCCCGAGTACCTATTGTGCTTCCAATGTTTATTTTGCCATCATTTTGCTATTGCTTGTCCTTGGCATAACTCATGCAAATTACCTTGTTGACTCTGGCTAGTTCTGACTCCGTAGGGGCCACCTCAGATCGTAATAATGTCAAAAGCCTAGAAGCAACGGACACGTAACTAATTTTTCAGTATTAAAAACTGGCTCTTATCTGATAGAATATAGTACCAGCATATTCTATTCATGCACATTTCAGGGTATTAGACTATTAGTTTATGCAATGTATTCTATTTAGTAGTCTAAATGCAGAGCATTTCTTGTAATTTGACAGTTACTGTGAATGAAGTAGAAGCTCTGTATCATCTGTTCAAGAAGTTAAGCAGCTCCATAATTGACGATAGTCTGATTCACAAGGTATGTCCATTCCAGTTTGGTTCAGATATTATATTTCTGTTGGTGGATTACTTTCGTCTGTTTGAGGAGCACTCCGCGAGTCGTATCTTCTTTGGAATTTGGAAGATTAATTAATATGAGTTCTCACACCATTTTCTCCAACTTAAGAGACAATTATCCTCTAAGTTGTAATTTCTTCGGAATTTTTTTTCTAAACAGGAGGAATTCCGGCTAGCACTTTTTAAAAACAGCAGTAAGCAGAACCTCTTTGCGGATAGAGTGAGTATTATTTCATTCCAAACTATTTTGTTATGGCATTTTATAAATGTTAATTCACAGAAATTTCTTCAAGCTGTGCTTGAGTTTATTGCAGGTATTTGATTCATTTGATGTTAAACATAATGGGGTTATTGAATTTGGAGAGTTCGTTCGGTCTTTAAGCATCTTCCATCCCAGTACTCCAGAAGCAGATAAAATGGCATGTATGTAATGTGTATCAAAGATAAAATATTAATTGTATCTTCCTTTTCGGATGTTGTTTGCTGTCATGCTAATATACTTTGGCATCATATCTTTCAAGGTTCTCATTCTTACCACCGGCAACTAATATAT
>JBBYHM010000010.1:6646709-6665371 GCA_038381775.1 Adansonia rubrostipa | reverse complement strand
TAAACACGCAAAATTTCCTATGACTGATGATTTTATCCATAGGCGAGGGATCCCCAACATTCAGAGTTGAATTTGACCATCATAATAGTCATTCCATTAGCAAAACAATAAATGATTATCTAGGACAACTGCATTATTTCCACTCTATATTAAAGAGGTGAAAGGGATTATTTGCTTATGACCAAAAAGAAGAAAAAGGGATTATTGATTATTATTTGAGCAGTAGTTTAATAATGGCAAAGCTGTTTGCTGACCTGCATAGAAAATCACTTATTCTAAAAATTATGCTTTTACCCCACACCTGATGTGGGACTAAATTTTCCTGAACTATCTCTGAGTGAAAAAGAATGCCTCATCAGTTATCTCCATAGATCCATTTCTCTGAGTTGCTTGTGTAGTTAACCAATTCTTGCGGCTGGAACCACAAGCTGATTTCATTCTTGGCAGTCTCGGGACCATCACTCCCGTGAATTATATTTCTGCACCAGCAAAAGAACAGCCGAATTTTCAGATCGGTGGTGAAGAAGTCCGTGTATGTAAAACTAATCTACAGCAATAACAGAAGCTTATACCTTCCGACAACCACTGCTAGATCACCTCTGATGGTTCCAGGCTCTGATTTCTGAGGATCTGTCGCTCCGATGAGTTTTCGGCCATATTTTATCACTCCCTCTCCTTCCCAGACCTGTGTATGAATGAGATTAGTTTGGCTCGGATTCAAGCAAAGAGGACAAGGAGATAAGATTTCTAGTTTCTCCTACCATAGCAATAACAGGGCCAGAGCTCAGGAATTCACACAGGCCATTGAAGAAGGGTCTTTCCTTCAAGTCATCATAATGTTTCTGGGCAAATTCCTTTGAAGGAACCACTATCTTAATAGCCACAAGCTTGAACCCCTTGCGCTCGAAACGAGATATGATTTCCGCTATCTGGAATATAGGCATGCTTTAGCTCAGCTATCTGTCATGTTTCAATCCTAAAAACTGCTAAACTTGAAAAAGAGAGAAAATCACAAAGTCCAGCATATTTTATGTATCCACCACAAGCAGAATGCAACTAGTACTGATAATAATCTGATACAACATTGTTGATATTCATCATTTCAATATACAAGAAGACCATTGAAGAGATCGTAAGCTGATGATAAAAATCAGATGAAATCTCACCAGCCCTCTTTGTACTCCATCCGGCTTGATAGCAATGAAGGTGCGCTCCATCTGAATGAAGCAAAATGATTCATTACATAGAGAACAGAAAGTAAAAAAAAAAAAAAGATCGAGAGATTAACGCCTTAAACAATGAAAAATATAAACATTAGCTATATAATTGAATGGTGATGGATTACCTCTGCAGCATGAGCATCCTGCTCCTGAAGCATGTAAGCTACAAAGATAATGAAAACAAAAATTCAGGTCATAGTGTTATTTTCCTCTCCTTTTTTTCTTTTTTTTTTTTTGGTGAGGTGTGTTGAATTCGTCCACAAAGATCACGATCATAAAGCCAGAATTTCATCTTTTGATTTATCATTTTAAGCAATAGCATCTACGATTGCTACTAACACTAATCTTCATGCTGCTTTAGAATAAACTCCAGAAGTAATATTAGGTAGAAACTTGAGCCATCTGGCAAATAAAACAATTTATTGGCATCATCATGCAACTGATTAAAAATCATTCCAAGGATGTAGGTAGCTCCATCAGCTATTTCTCAGCTTATAACTTTTGATATGATAAATTGACAACCAAAATTTGAATGTGTGATGTGCATGTAACAACTGTTAAGGCAGGCAGTAGACGGATACAAAAAAAGAGAGTGCATAGGCAAAAAGAAGAAAAGGCCCAGAATCACGTTAGATAAATGCAGAGATACATGATGCTAGCCAGTACATGTTCATTATTTGGCGATTTGGACACAAAGTTGGGAGAAATTTATGGAAGAAGTCGAGTCAAAATGCTTCACAATAAAACATTTCCTGCATTACCATGCTCATGCAAAGTATAATTATTGTTGAAGAGGTCCAGGAAGCCACAAGGCTAAAATTTGAGCAAGGGACCAGGCTCTTCTTTCACCTGAAATTGTGAATCTAGAAACTTGGCTTGGACCTTTTATTTTGGCCTCATATCCATTTTGTTTTACAGGCATGATTGGATAACTGAAAGAATTACTCCAAACGAAAATAGATGCATGCATCCAAATAAGATCAAATAATTAACAAAAGAGAGAACTGAGGAGAGAATTAAAAAGTCATCCAAACCTGCCACTGGAAGAGCAAAAACTCCTGAGAGCCATCCTCTAGATGCATTGGCAGAAGCAGTACTTCCATAAGACGAAGCTAAAAGAGGTACTTTACCACCAAATGAAACTGCTGCAGCAGCAGCTATTGCTCGCCCTTCTGCAGAGACGAAAAGACAAAATACAAAATTTAAATAGCTTAAAACAGAACGTTTTGCATACAACAACAGCAGCATTTTCAAATGGACGAAAACTTGTGCAGTAGACGCAGGTAGAAATTCACACATACCTATGCATAAACATTCACATTTAATGCAATAGAAATTACCAGCACATAAATGCCTGGGTATTTTAGTTTACAAACATAAGTAGTTTTCTAACACATCCCCCCCCCCCAACTCAAGTTCGCTCGAGAACAAAATAAGTTCCAAGCACATTAGGAATACCCTAACCATACTGTATTATGCCCACGTCGAGAGAACAAAAAAAAAATGTGTCCTCAAATGGGTGGATGAAATCATGAAAAGCAGTAAAGAATACAGAAAGAATAGAATCGAAACGATGGCAGATCATTTAGGTATAGCTCGGGAGCATAAAGATTTGGAATAAATCTTTTTCTTTCCCTTTTCGCTTTAGTAATGGATGGAAGAAAGCAAATCAGTAAGGGGCAACAAAACCAGAAATGATTCTGATTCCACAACTAAAAAAAACTTGGAAAGTAACATTCATCTTCTAATCTTTCCCCTTTTGAGACTCTACATCAAGAATAGTACCAGGTGTTAGGTTCAACTTTTTACAGCTTGAAAGAAAAAGGTGTACAGCACTAAAAAAATTTAATTAATAAGGTTGCCAAACAAGCGACTAGGAAAACTTCCATCCAAACAAAATTGGAAAAAAAAATAGTATTGAAGATAATAGTAAATTCAATATTAGTGTATTAAAATTAAATATATATATATATAACGATCAACTTCGAAATTTGATAGACAAGACAGTAAATTTCAACAAATAGTTAAAAGTCAGAGTTAAAAAGGATTCACAGGATCAATCTAAAACCAGGGATAAGAATCAGAGATTCAATATAAGTAAACGGAAAAACAAACACTTTCAAATCGGTGTTCCACATTTCATTACAAATGAAATATTTTCTTTCAGAAAATATTAATATTAGTAAAAAAAAAAATCCATGTTGCATTACCAGGAAATATATTCATAAAAGAAAATCAATACCCAGATCAGCCAGCAATCAGCTCAAAAATTTTAAAAAAAAAAAAAAAACAGAGAAATGAGCAATACGGAACCAAAACAATGACGATGAGAAGATTAGTACTACCAGAGTAAAAACGAGAGGTCTTGGATGCTGAAAGGAGAGACCTGGCAGCTCTAGAAGCGGATCTGAAAATCTGAGAGCTCATTTTTTTTTATTTCTAATTAAATTTTTGGGATTGATTGATGGGAATAAGCTGAGAGCAAACGCAAGTGATGTGCTTGGATGACAGGGATACGGAGAGGAAGAAAATGAGAGGCTTTTATATATTTAAGAACAAAGTACACTCGGACGAGCAGTGAGTCGTGTGGCACGTGAGTGAGATTTTATTGGGTTTTTTTGTTTTGGGCTGGACCACACCTTTTTTTTTTTTGGGAGGGAGGTTGCGGTTAGGTTTTGTTCTGCCAATAAACGCTTTACCCCCAACTTTGTGGGGAAAAAGTACGATACCACGTGATCTCAATTCTCATCCCTCAAAAATAAACTATTGATTTTTTTTTTTTTAAATCTAGGCTATTCCGTGTCTCAGTTTATAAAGAGAAAAAGGATCTTTGTAATCCTAACTCATCCCTTGGGATAATATAACTATTGATTGAGTTTCATATTTTTTAAATCTGTAGAATTTTAAATTAAAATTAATAATAATTTTATATAATAAAAAATAAAAATAATATTTAATATAAATTTTTAATTTTTTTAAATAAAAAAATTATACACTACTTCCATAATTATCCTCTTTCTTTTCTTTATTAGAATATTCTTTTCTCATCACATAATGATTATGTCAAAATCTAATTAAAAAATTTTAATTATTTTAATTTTTTAAATTATTTCATACTTTTATTTTATGAAATAAAAAAAATAAAGTTCTAATTAAATAAATAGTAAATTTAAGAATTTTTAATTAATTTAATCTTTTTAGTAATGTATCCCATATTTCTTTTTTTCTTCCTAAATAAAAGCACTAAAAGTAAAATAAAAACAAAGGGATCATTGTGGAATTCATAATAATTATGCAATGATAAATCTCTTTATTGTTTTGGGAATCTAAAACAACCGAAAGGGGGCAATGATAAAGCATATCTTATTAAATCTTCCTTTCTTTCCAACTAGAAAGCTGAAAAAAAAAAAAAGGACTAAAATAGCAAATCTCCATTGAAATTGAGGGAAGCTTCTTTATTTATGGAATTTTAAGTCACTGGAAAAAAAATGGAAACTAATGAGGAAGTTTCTCCTTTTTGTCAATATTTATTTGGCAAGCTACCTGCTGGAAAAATCTTCTTTTTTAAATAGCCTTGATATTTATAGTTACATTATAAGAACAATAAATGTTCGAAATTCTTATATTTAATTGGATATTCCCGTTACATGGGATCTTTTGTTCTGTCTTGTCTGTGCATTAAGAGCTTAATCACAAGAAAAGAATTTGAAGGGTTCGCTTCTCTCAGGAGAAAAAGCAGTCAATAAAGCTTAAAGTCTTCTGCTTCAAATAGTTTTGAAGATCCAAACAGGTTCCTCAGCATGCAAATTGCAAAACACGTTAGTTGATTACAAGAAAACAGGAATCAAAGTTCTCATTTCTAACTTGATGACTTCCAACTCAAGAGGGATCATAAAAGACAGATGCTGATTTATTGGAAACGTCAATCATATGTACATCAACAAAAGAACTGTTAGCGGGATCCCTGTGGCACTAATTCAATTCAATATGCAAGTTATATTCTATGTTGCCCGGACTCGATGTAAGTATCAGATATGAGCACGTATCTGACATAGACCTATTCATTTTTTTCATATATTTAGAGGATCATTCTCTATACACATATCTTAATATGTATCGGACATAGATACTTTAGGAAGATGATGAATCCGGGTAACATAAGTGATATTTGACCTAAATCCAAGTTATGTGAGAAAAAGAACCGTAAATGATTTTACTATTTGCTTGAACCATTTGGAACTTTAACATCAGAACCCAACTTGCAATCGGTCTGCAAAGCCGATAACCATGCGTCAACCTAGGAAAAAAGAGAAAAATAATAAAAGTCAAATTTGATAAAAAAAAAAAAATTATATGGATATGTAGTGAAGTTCTATGTAGGTTGTCCAGAATTCAACCACGGTCCAAGGGGTTTCTCTTGATCCTATTTAAAATGTATAAAAGCCAATGAAAACAATTTTGAAGTCTTCTCATAATTCACAATCTTCACAACTATCTATTCTTTTTTCTTTATCCATACTTCACAGCTTCGACATTAGTCACAAGGCAAAGATAATGGAAGAGGATCAGACTGATAATTCTAACTATGAACAGACATGATCTGAATCTAATGGCAACTGATGAAATTTATTTGCATGCATGAACATAGTTTGAATTCTAAAGAAACCAAAACACTTGGCATAAGATCAAAATCAAATTTCATATATTTTTACTAGCTTAAGTGACAAAGATTGTCATGCAGATTGATTTTCCTGTTTCCTCCAAATATTACTTAGCTACATCTTCATCGACCAAAATAATAAAATGAAGAATCAACATTAACTCAAAGATATAGTCCAACTGAGGTCTTATTACTTAACAAAATAACATGAAAGCAAGAAAATTTTATGAGTTTAGAACAGCACAACTATATGCAAAAACTGATCTAAATGAGTATGGAAATAAACATTGTACTTTGTCAACATATGCATATTACGTACACAAAGATATACCTGTATTTTAGAAACGTGTGAACACTCATAACGCAGTCCTTGACGAGTTAACATATAAAAGGAATATTGTGTCCCTTCGTCTTCTCTTATAAAGCTTGGCCGAGAACCTACTTCAACAACATCAGACAGAAGGGTGGAATCCTGAGGGCTCAAATCTGCAAAGTATAAAATGAAGAATTGGATCGGCAAGTAATGTTTATAATCCACCACCCTGTTATGTGTTTAAATTCAACCCGCCTATTGCATGAATCCTTCATTGTTGGTGGTCATGCTTGACCAAGTTGAGCTAAATATATACATATACATGTGTGTGTGTGTGTGTGTGGATATATATATATTGAAAGACTTTATTTGAAACTTAATGATGTGTTCAATAAAGAAGATAACAATTAAAAGCTGCTTTATTATCTAGAATTTGAAATTTCAGCTCCCGTACTCCTAACAGAATTTTTATGTCATTTTCCATATTACACCCACCACGTAGCATGCATCACAGAACTAAGTTGCTCCAACTCTTTAGTTTTTTTTAAGTATCTGTGTCCAATACATTTTCGGACATAGTATAGGGATATGACTCTTCAAAGACCCTCCAAATACATGAAAAAAACTTAATAAAATTGAACATACCCATGTCGGAGACATCCATATCTAACACCCATACCGAAGTCTGAGTAACATAGTCATAGAATCTGGATGCAATTTGTAGTAGTAAGAGAAGAAAAATGGAGAATATGCCAAAGGTTAATTACCTGTGGAGAATAAATAGAAGAATATACACTGGCCGTGAAGAACAACGAATCTAGGAAGCCAGTCGTCAACATCAGTATCATCAATAGGAGCAGGTTCTCCAGGTAAAGCTGTCCACCTCTGCGAATGACACATATAAGGAAAAATCATTACCCAGAACAGTTGCAGTGCACGAACAGTGAGAGATGCAGCATAAACAAAATACGAAGTAAGATAGCAAGAAGAGCATATTCATACACTTCGGATGTACAAATAGCCAGAAAGGCGTGCAGACCTCAAAATTTCATCAATATGTTCCAACCTGCTTAAACAAGAAACATCAATAACAGAAATGTAGAAATCTTGTGTCTAAATCTCAATCTTACATCAATGCTTCTAGGTATTGTGGATATATAAGCTCAGAAAAACCCATATGCAAAAATAGAAGCACCAATAGTTCAGAGACAATGATTTGCGAGTTGGACCCTGACGTATTGGAGAACTCCACATAACTTCCAGTTTCACAAACTAAAATTCAAAAATTCTAGACATCAACTATAACTCTTTCTTCTATCAACTAAAGGCTCAAATTGTAAGCATAATCCTTCCACTGCATTAAATTATGATGGACATACATATCCAGCTTCCGGCATCATGGTTCAAGAGGTCAAGATTCAACTCTCCCTTACCGAGCTTTCAAGTGAGCTTCTCTCTCTTCTATATCAGCGAGTTCTGATCTCAGTGATTCTAACTCTGCAGCAGTCAACTGAACCTGCAAATGAAAAAAAAAATTATGGTGATAAGGGATGTCTGATTATCAGCAAAATCAAATGGCATGATTCAAAGAGGATACTAAATGAACCTTTTGCTGACAATCATCGCCACTCCATGGCAACCCACGTAAACTGAACAGATTCAACATGAATGCAGCGCTCCTCAATTTTCGTCGAGACCATAAAATGCTAGAGGACCTATCCTAAAGCAGAACCAAAATATTGAGATAAGATGAACTAGAAATCCTTAATATGTTCTCCTTTGAACTTCAGAAGGTAATACCTGGAAGAATTACCAATACTTGGTTGTGAATCAGGTGAACTTCTATTTTGGAGAGAGTCACCACTGGGAGTTGAGACTTGAAAATGATCTGGAATCACTTTGATCTTCCCAAGACCGTCATCCATAAAGTTATACTCGCTATAGGAGTTGTAAAAACTTATCACCAATAAAACCAAACTTAAGATGATATAAGCTTCCAAGTCCAGAGTTTGTTTAAGAAAGACAAAAGAGTAAATGCCACCAGACTTTATGACCTGGGTAAATACTCAAAGAAACTGATATGTCAAGAATTAAGTCCAAATGATAAGCCAAGGGACTCAAGTTCTTTTAGAAGCATAAGCAAATGTATGACCTAAAAACATTGAAACCCATAAGATTTCAGGTTCATCATAATCTGTGGACGTATATAACTAAGAGATCTAGATGAACACGATAAAATCAATAAAAAAATTAGGAGCCTGCTTGTCAACTAGCTAATCTCTTGTAAACTACAAGGTAGACATATATGAAAATTTACAACATTTTGGAAATATATCAGCCCCAACTATGCACCAGAAGCACCATAAGAGAAGCCTGAAAAATCACAAGTTCACGACAATAATCATCAGTCAAATTTCATAGAATTAAAATCCCTTAAGCCATTGTATCCCAAGTCCTAACCAGAAATTAATTAACCGACCGCCAACTTAAGATGCAACAGGGACAAGGTTTTTCATGAACAGGAAACAATTAAACTATTGAATTTCTATTATTCTTTATATACATGCCAAAGTTGGATCAATTAAACCATAACTGACAGCTCAACCCCTTAGAAAGAGAATTCCCATCAAAAACAAAAACAATTGAAACTTCATGATCAACAACTAAAACAACTAAAAAAGCTACCCAAAAGAAGAAAACCAACAAAAAAAAATACCCATTAATCTAAATCCGATCAAAATAAGTAAATAACCAAGGTTTTGCAGAGCTTACAGAAAGTCAATCTCTTGAATTGTATAAGCAGCAGGAACAGAGAAAAGAACAAGCTTGAAAATGATTTGATTAAATAATATACTAGCTAAAGATAAAGAGAGACCTTTTTTGCCTTTTAATTACCGGTGGAAACAGACAAGGTTGAAGACGAAAAGCTAAGGAGAAAAAAGGTTTTGTCTTCACGAAATGTATTTCCAAGCTTCTCTAAGCTCTAATCAAGACCGGTCGGTAGAGTCGTTTCTTACTTTCTTTTCCCGAGTTTTGATATTATTGCTTAATTAAAAAGACCATTATACCCCCAACCTTTTTTTTTTCAATTCTTATTCTTCTGGGTCAATATATATATATACATGCAGTTTTATAAGGCAAGGTTATATATATAGTTTTAATGAAAAATAATAATATAGTTTTATAAGGTTAGTTTAGGATAATGCGTAGGAATGTAAATGAACGAAGTTCAAAGGAGTAGATTTTTGCTTATATTTGTTCGATTATTTTTTTTTGTTTGTTCATGTTTATTAAAACTTTTAAAAATATATTTAAGTTTTATTGGTTTTAAATTAAATATATTTACGTTTATTTATTTAAATTAAAAATTTTATTTATGAATATTAAATGAATATATTTTTGATCGTATAATGAAACATGTTCACTAACAATAAAAAAATTAGTCATGAATAATAAATAAATATGTTTATTTATTTTAAATATAAAATAATAACACATAAATATTATCAATTATATTATAAATAAATAAAATTAATACAAATAATAATCAATTAATAAATGAATTCTAGACAATTCAAAAATAAATTTATTCATAAACATAAATTAATTTAACATATTTTATTTTAATTCAATTTATCTAATAAAAAATTAAAATTATATTTATAATTATTTATTTAACTTAATAAACAAATAAAATCAACTCTCCAAGACTCCAACAGTCGAACGCTATTTTAATTTACAATATTAAATTAATGCAGCTGTCATGCGCTAATTTTGTTGTGGATTATCTATCCGTAAGAATCAATTGTCTCTTAGTGGGATTGCACATTTGGCATTAATTTATTACTAATTTTATAATGGTTCCTTTTCTGATCAGCAAAGTATGATTTCACGTTGGATTTTATGAAAGAGTGTTTTTGAATTTAGTTAAGTTAATGTTTTACATTAAATACAATAATTAATAGTTATTTTGATGAATTTTAAGGCATTGAAAAATAATAATTTATCTAACATAATAACTTATAATAACCTTAAAAATGTTCTTAGAAGATTCTCTATGTTAGAACTATTTATTTCCCTGTATAATCATTATACTTTGGTTTTTTGTAATTAAAGTTAAAAAATAAAAAGAAATCCTAAAACCAATACTACTTGCTTAAAATGGCATTAATCAAGTTAGAAAGCTTTATTAACCTCTGAAAGTAAAAAAAAGATTACCGTATAAAAGTAGATTTTCATGGTAATTATTTAGTGAATTCCACGTGCAACATGCATGAGATTAATGTATTCGTTTGATATAATAATAAAAAAAAATACTCTTTCATTAGTTTGATAAAAAAAAAGATCTTATTTAATATAATATTCTTATTGGTTAACCTTTTGTGTGTTTCTTGGCAACTTTAATTTGGTATAACGTTCTTTAAAAACAAAGTAAATGTATGATTGAGTCGACAGAACTTAACAAAATAGAATGATGATCTAGTGTTTGTTGGTTATTGCTGATTCTGAGTTCTTGTTGTTTATTAACGATAATTAAGCCTCGTATCGTTTCCTGGAGGGCTAAGTAATGACTAATCACCAAATCCTTTACTGTAACGTAAGTTATTAGCCATCTGGCCTTCAAAGCAGCAAACTTTTAGGCTTTTTACTGCATTTTTACTCCAACTTTTTTCCTCGAAAAAAGTTTTTCCAAGACTATGAAGCATCGAAGGTTAGAAGTTTTCCCAATTTATCAATTAAGCTTTTTTAATTTAAAAACAAAAATGAAATCCAATTAAATATCTCTTTACTATTTAACCATTCGTCACTGTTAAAGTGAGGCGATAACAAAGGTCGAAGTGCTCTTTAACAAAGTTGTTGAGGTGTTTTTGGAGTTAGAAGAGAAAAAATTTAGTAAAATAAGTCAAAAGAATGTCGGAATTAAAATTTTAAAATATATTTTGATATTTAAATAAATAAAAAATTTAAAAATTATTTAAAATATTAAAATATTAAAAAAAATGTGATCATAAGATTTTATACTTTATTTTATACTTACTAATATTTTGAATTTATATAGCTAGCAATAATTAAAGTTGTCTTTTACTTATAAATCCAAGCTGTTTGACGGTTAAACTTAATCTTAAATGAATAATGGGCAAATTCAAAAGTAACAATGAAAAGCAAACAGATAAGAGAAAGTGGTGAATAATGATGGTTCGATCCTCCGGGGGACCATTCAACCACTCATTGCATTCATTTGAACTGGTGTTCAAGGCTGATGCCATTTCTTTCACTTTCAGCCTCCCCATAAGTCCTTGATAGTAACAAGCGGAAGAAGAGATCTTTCTCGTTTAAACTACACTCACTGTAATAGTTATTCTATTACGAGTAGAATTGATGTATTCCAGTGATACAACTATTTAATTCGTTAAATATTTATTTTATAAAATAATCGATTCTGACTTTATTATGACTAATATCAGAATAGTCATTCCGCACCTTCTTCACTGAATGATTATTGCAGTCTTAGGTAGAATATAAAATTACTTTAAGATATTTAAATCCTCTTTATCGAAGATTCAAATCTCATAATGTTTTATTTCACTCAATCATATATTGCCATAACTACTACATTCCAGTTCTATTATATTCTCACAAAATAACTATTCCATTGCAATTATATTCCATTCTAATGGATAAAACGCACGTACTGTTAACTCATAATAAAGTAAACA
This sequence comes from Adansonia rubrostipa, assembly GCA_038381775.1. Taxonomy (NCBI): domain Eukaryota; kingdom Viridiplantae; phylum Streptophyta; class Magnoliopsida; order Malvales; family Malvaceae; genus Adansonia; species Adansonia rubrostipa. The sequence continues at coordinate 6,653,461 of JBBYHM010000010.1, read as the reverse complement.
AAATGAACCAATTTGAAAACCTAACTGAAAAGTTTGATTGAACTCGATTTGATCGAAAAAAAATTTAAGATTCAAATAAAGAAAGCTTGAATTCAAACCCGACTTGAATTGAAAAAAAAAATTATTGAAATAATTTTATCTTATATAAAATCCAGAAAAACAACATAATTAATAGGAATAAAAATTAACCAAAGCTGAAAAAAATGCAAAATAACCCAAACCATTTTTGGCCACCCTTAGTTCATAGTGATGTACTAGGTATCACTCTTTTTTTAGTGAAAATAAGTTATAGTTTGAGAATAGACAAAATAAAATGTGTAACATCAACACCTCTTAAAGTTGATTGCATATATTAGTGAACATATGTTTGGTTAAATTTATCTTGTTTTTGTCTTATTATTGTTGGTATGTTAGATGAATTGCATATCCTATCCTATTCTTAAAGCAAATTGTGCGGCAAATAATTGAAGATGAAACCAACCACCAAATAGAAAAAATTGTGGCCAGATTTAGAAGAGTGCTTTCCCCGTCTCTCGCTGCTAGTCTAGACCTTGCCTTCTGAAAAAAAAAAACATGGCTTCTTCCATCACTCTCCCAACTTTTCAAGGTTCTTTACATAGATCTCAATTCCTCGGACAAAACCCAATCTCCCAGCGTCCGCACAGGTCGTGTTTCCCGGTTGTGAAACAGCCTAAAAACACTTATGCCAAGTTTGACCTGTTTGAGATCTTGGGAGGCAGGGGTCTCTGTAATGGAGAAAAAGGCATAGAACTCGAGCTCAAGAAAAACGTAGAAGCATCGTCATCATCGTCACTTGCTACTAAAGATGATGAAAGTTCTGGCAGCACAGCAATCTCAGTTCCTCAAGATGCTTTTGAAAAGGAAATGATGGGGCTAACTGGAGGATTTCCGGGTGGTGAAAAGGGGTTGAATAAGTTCATTGAGGAAAATCCACCCCCCGCAAAGCAGTCAGTTTCAGATTCAGTAAGCATTGCTAGACTTGCTGCCGCCAAGAAACCAAAATCACCAGAGTTGCCACTTTTGATGCCTGGAATGATTGCAATTGTGAAGAATCCGAACAACCCATTCTATATGTACTGTGGCATTGTGCAGCGGATCACCGATGGAAAGGCAGGGGTTCTTTTTGAGGGAGGAAACTGGGACAGATTGATCACGTTTCGCCTTGACGAGCTTGAACGCCGAGAAAAGGGCCCTCCAATGAAAAATCCTAAATCTGCTGTTCTTGAAGCTATGCTAGAGAAGGATCCAAACTGATGATTCCTTCATTTCTCAGTCTCAACTCTCATGTAAGAATGGTATGAACATTATGTGCAGTTTTGACTATTTAAGCTTAGAGAAAATACTTCGAACATCAAAAACCAACTATCACAAATCCTCTAATATCTAGAATCAACATTGATAAAGTACTTAAAAATATACAAATATGCATTGGAAAAGTCTCCAATTCAATTGTCTTTTTATGTGTTTATTCACTGAAAATGGTGTTGCCCCATTTTCGGTTGGCTTTACCGCACACCAATATCATTAGAAAATTGAAGTTCCAATATTGTGATAAGAAAAAGAATGAGAGCAAATTAAAAAGTCCATGAAATTGTCTTCCCACTTTGAAACTCCATCAGATGATCAGAAACAGCCACCCAACTGCCAAAAGGTGTGTCAAAAAAGATCAATAAATGCCTAACAAACTAAAACAGTGGACAAAAAAAATCCAAAAAAATTCATCCTTCCAGTATTATTAAATGTTAAATATATAGGTTTTAAGGACTTAGCATGAGTGAAACATTTCTCATAAAAGAATAAATGAACAAAGAGGGACACATCAAACAAACAGTTTTACAGACTTTAGATAGAACAAAAGATGAGGAAACATACATTATTAATTCATCTTCATAACCAAACCTCATGGCAAACTACCAACATTTCTTATTGCCCAAGTATGCTGGTAGAAAATAAAATGCTTCTTTCGTAGAGATCACAGAACTATAGTTCATATGCAACTGATGCATTTTAATGCATTACGGCTTCATAACATGGATAGCTACAGGGACTAAATTCTCTGATCTAACTATTCTCTTATAAGTCATGTTAGAATCATAAGACATATAACGCAGCTAATCAATGTTATCAGAAGTATTTGTGTTTCAATAGACATTCAGATATGCGTACGAGGCATGATATTCCAATATATGCAAAAACTTTTAAAAGATTGAGTACAAAAATGTCGGAAACATATTTAACACTCACCCAAATCTAAGTAACATAAGTTAACATAAATGTCTAATGCAGAAAACATTAAAATTCTTACAACAACCTGAAAAGGAGGGCTTCACATACCAAAATTGCTTCGATTTCCTCATTGGAAAGAGGTGTTCTTTTGGGTTGAAGAGAAGCTTTGCCTCCAACAGTTGCAGGAGCCTTAGAACTAGAGAAGAAAGTTAGATCAACGTCACCAGTTTTGCTTGCACCTTGAGGCTGCAATCCAGAATCTGCAAATATTTTATTTGATTTTACGTTTTTCATCAATACCCATCACTTGCATTATATTACAATGTCCTGATCAGCAAACACTTTTTAGAACAACTTGAATTTTGTTTATACCTTAACTTAGTTAATCAACAAAATATAAAAGCCATGAAACAGATAAAAAAGAGAGAGAGAGAGAGAGAGAGAGAGATTTAATAAAACATTAACAAATCGGTAACAAAGAAAAGACAAAGAGGAAATAAGCAAGCGATCAATGGGTACAAAAGAGAGGAGACAAAGAATACCAGAAGGCTTGAGATTTCTTTGGGGAAATTTGATGCTAGGGATTCTCTTCATCGCTTGCGCCACGCCCATCTCTTCGTTTTTTTCTTTCTTTTTTTTTTTTTTTTTTCCTTTTTGGCTTTGGAATTTCTCAAAGAAGTTTGACGGTGATTTTTCTAAATAAGAATTATTTCCGCTTCCAGGGATTTTCTCGTTTTCTAGAAAAGAAGGCGGCGATGTTTCAGGAGGAACAAGAGAGCAAGAGTAAAAGAAAATTTGATTTCTACTTTTCAACTAAAACGACAACGCTTTCATCTTTGAAAATTATAAAAAGAATTAGTAAGTGTTTTTTTTTCATTATTTATATTTTTTTTGGGCAAAATCTTTAAAACGAAAAAGTAATAATAATATAAAAATTATTTATTTTTTAAGATTGAAGAAAATTGATAATATTAAATATTTTGCTAATATAATTTTGCAATGAAAGTACCCTATTATTAGTAATATTTTTATTCATAAACTTAGAAGACGTGGGAAACTTTCATTTTTTTTATTTTTTGGAATTAGAATGAAAAATTAATAGTTTTGGTTTTAATTACCATATAAGAAATTATTACATCCACAGCACATCATTCATAGATCCATTCAATAATGATACGTAGTATGATAATATTTATGGCTCTGATTAACGAATATTTATAGGTATTCTTTTAATTATTTAAAAAATTTTTAATCAAATTAATTATTTTTATGAAATTAAAAAATAATAATTAAATACATTTTTTTCATTTTGAGAATTTTTTAAAAAGGTATTTATTAGCATTTGTTAAATTTTTTTTTATATTCTATCATGTTAAATCTATCAACCCAAATAACATATTTAAAGATTAAATAAATTTTTCACTATTAATTGATTTCTTTTGATATATATATATATATATATATATATCTATTGCTTTCAGTGCTAAACTTTACAGAATTAGATTTAAAAATTTGTATAAACATTATTCATTAATAAATCACTATAGTGTCGGAAGTCAACTCAACCGTCATGTGTTTTATTAATAGACTATTGGATTGGAATTTAAATCTTGACTGCCTCAAATACTAAAATAAAAAATCATTGATGAAAAATAAAATAAAACAAAAGCAAAACTACAAATACTTAGGCTTTTCTTATGTAACTTAGGTCCATGCAAAGTAAAATTTCAGCCAGGTCCATGTACTACTGGACTTAAGTAGGCCCAGCTCAATTGATACGATGTTTTGGAACTAAAACAAACAGCATAGACTGAGATTGAAGATAATCCCATCCCAGTTGTTTTTAATACGAAAAAAATTAGAAAGAGGTTTGGATCGTAAATTTATTAAATATTATTTTTAAAAATTAATTATATAAATTAATTAAATTAAAATTTGAATTGATTTCTGACTCAAAGCACACGATTTTAAAGTTGATGCGGTCCTATTTTGTTTTTTAAACGTGTTAATTTCTTTTCAGCAACTCATTTGTCTAACGTTTGCCATGCCATGATGACTTTGATTTAGCTAGAAGAATCAGAGAAAGTTACAGTTTGAGTTTCTGACTCAGATGACAACTCCCTCCCTCTTTTTTTTGACTCAGATGATAAACCCCCACTTGTTTTTGTTTTTTGTTTTCATAAGGTAACGTGTTCCATGCAAGTTTCAAGCATGCACAATGCATTAAAGCTGTCAATCGCACCCTCATTTATTTTGAGAATATTGCTTTTAGTTTTTTTAAAAATATTTGTGTTTAATGTTTGTATCTTTATATATTTGAACATATTTATTATGATTGTATAAATATATAAAAAATAAAAAATTATGAATATATTTTTATAAAAATATATATATTTATATGTGATATTCATTTGAATTTAAGTAACATATATTCTTATTATGCGAAAATAAATAAAGCATTATTACTTAAATGAACTTGATAAAATGATGAATGAAAAATCATGAATTTCGCTGTGAATCTCATCGAAAACATTCATTTTTCAACTTATAAAATCTATCCTGCAAATATTTCATCTAAACACATTTTAGTATAAGCATACTAACTCAATAAGAGATTGATTTTTTTTTTGTAAAAAAAAAAAAAGGAAAAAGGTCATAACATGAAAATTGAAAAAAAAAAAATTATAAATTCTAATTTTACCAAATGCTAATTAACTCAGCTTTGAGTTCATTGAAAATTGATTTTTTTCACGTCAATTTCCTTTGTTAGGCTCCAATATCTAAATCCAACCCATTGTCTAATTCCTCCCCCGTTTTGCTCTTTTCATGAACCTTTAGCCCATATGAACCTGTACTTGATAACTTTCATTTTGAAAGGGAGCTTCGTAAGTTGAAAGAGCTCTAACTTAATTGTTACTTAATTTCAGGCAAGAAAAAAGGAAAAAAAAAAAACTCATATATCTTTCAAAGAAAGAAAAAATGGTCACCACAAAACACCCATTCTCAAAAGTCAAATGAAATAGTCTAGTAATGTGTTTTTATTAAGACTCCTAAGCTACCCTTTTGTAATTGTGCAGAGAAAATTCATCTCCACTACAGCTTGTAAGTTACAAGGTAGTTTAGGTTAAGAAGTTTTATAATTCTTTTTTCTTGATTCTTGACCATCTTATTCAATCTGACTCACTGGATACCAAACTTTCTTGAAAGAATTCAAAAGTTGATTATATTCCTAGAAAAAAATATTAATTTAATTTAAGAATTTTTTTAATGTATTGATAATAATTTTTTTAACTCTACAAACGTGTTAAAAGATTAAGTCATATTTATTTTTTTAAAATATATTTTTAAAATAGTTTGTTTGTTAATCTTGTTTTTTGGAGTAAAAAATTACGGACATAATTTCTCTTTAGATTAATAATTAAAGTAGAAGGGGTCTTTGGATGAAGTTCTTGATTAAGATATACAAACTTAGAAGTTTGATGTAATGCTAACGTTCAATAATTCAACGCGTAAACCCTTAAAACTCAGCTTAATTAGCAGAAGAAAGTTTTCATTTCTTGATTTGATTTTTCAAGAAATAGATCAAGTCAAATTCTCCAGAGAGGAAACAGAAAAGAGAAAAGAAATTATACCTTTTTTTTTTTATGAACTTTTTGTTACTTATAACCAATCATAATCAAAGGAAATTAATTAGCAGATTTGATTGAGAACTGCATTACTTAGACGCTTAAGACACCGTCAAATGTTGGAAAAAAAAAAAAAAAACTGATACAAAAATCTAACCTACTAGAAATTATTTCCACCTGCCTAATTAAATCTATTCCTAAAAATATTGGGATGCCGGGAGCAACATCCGCGACTTTTATTTGGTGAGAAGCAAAGTAATAATCTAATAGTTCTAGATTCATAACACTGACGCAAATATTGCTGAATTAGGTTTGTTGCAAAGATATTTGCTCATTTTGAGGAAATGCTTAAATCATTCTCACGATTTTATTTTTTAAAAGAAGATGCATTAATAAAAAAATAATAACTTTTATTTTATAAAATTAAAGTTTAATTTTTAATTAATTAATATAAAATTATTTTTTACTTAACACATAACATATATTATGTATTGATTAAATAGCTTGAATTTGATAAAATATAAAAATTGTGATTATATGTGTAAATAATATAATACCTATGGTAAATTTTTTTTTTTTGAGACCTTTATTTCTCCTCTAAGAATAAGTACTACTGGAAGTGAAAGTAACATTTTTTTTCCTTTTGCCATGCCATTATTGCTGGTCTAAGAAGCACAATCTGTCATAATGAAACTAACAAAAGACATGAAATTGCAAGCGCTCTCCATTGTTTTCAAGGGGTCCATAAACAGTGATTTCTTTTAAAGAATGTTCAATATTTTTTTGAAGAAAGGAAAAGGGGTTTCAGAATTCCAGTTGGAGAGTTATGATCCATTGAGTTCTGTTTTGTATTTGAAAGCTGATCAATTTGGCACTGAA
>JBBYHM010000010.1:6573070-6587635 GCA_038381775.1 Adansonia rubrostipa | reverse complement strand
ATGTTAATCAATTGAATCAATCTTCATTAAAAGCCTTAAAATATTTGTAATTATAACATATAATGGATTTGTTTTCACTGTTTAATGGAAAGACAGGTGTGCACATTATGCTGCCAAATAATATACTGTTGGGAATTGAATTTATTAAATGGAAGGAAGCGAGGGGACAAAGAAAAGAAATGGTTGATATAAGAAAAATGAAAAGGATAAGTGGCGATAAATACTGCGGATTAAGACAAATGGAAAAGCGTATTAAATTTTAGGATTTTTACGTAAATATTAATAAAAATTTAAATAATAATATTTTTATAAAAATAAAATTGTTTATATTTATAATTTTAAAAATTTTTGATGAAATGATATGATTTTAATTAATATATCAAACATAAATCTTTAAATTTATCCATAAAATTAAATCAATTGATAAAGAAAAAAAAACTCACACTCCTTCTCTACTTGAATTTAATTCTTATAAAATAATATTATTACAATTACATTTTAGTGAAAAAATTATCAACCTTAAAAATAAATTTATTCAAAATTAAATTATTTCAACCAATTAAATCAAATTAAATTAAATTTAAATATAATATTTTACAATTTTAATATTTTTTTAAAATAATCTTTTCATAAACTTAAATGAAAGAGGAAAAAAAATTCAATCCGCCCTTTACCTCAAATAAAACAAAAAGGTCATATACATAAAAGATAAGATACGTGGCAAACGAAGTTAATGGTTGTTATGAAGCCAACCTGACTCTGCTTTATGACAATAAATGCAAAAAGTAGGTTTTTAGAAGTAATGAAAGAAAGTTCAGACATGTGTGAGGGACCCACCCACACATGATAATATTGAAAGCCACAGACACCAAACAAACAAAATATACCAAACAAGCAAAAAAAAATATATATATATATATATATATATGTATGTATACACACACCAAACTGGAAATAACAAATATTATGAGGCGAGAAAAGATGTCTTTTGCAAGGAATGCATATGGGTATTGTGGGGAAAAAAAAAAAAGAAGGAAATATTGTTTTGAACCATTCCGGCCTTTTTTCAATCTTCGTGTAGTTAAAAAGGTTCACCGCTTGAGGCCCCCTCCAGTCGTATGTCGACCAAAAAAAAAAAAATTAAAACTTTGATGCAAACATTCAAAAAAAAAAATAAAAAGGCATGATTTCACACTATAAACGAAGTAAACAACTTTTGATAAAAAAGGATTAAATTGAAATCTTTTAGCTTTTGAAAAATTGATAATATTTATCGAAATTAAAAATTTAATTGGATAAAACTTTGAAAGAAGAAGAAGAAAAAAACATACAATCAACTGGATATAACTGAAATTTTACTAAAAATATATGATTATATATTGTTGGTAGACACGAATTTCACTTGCAAAAGACAATAAGACGGTTGAGATAAGTAAAATCTCAAAATTAAAAGAAAAAAAAAAGATTGAAGGTTTTTTTTAGAAGAATTAATGTTACTTGCATTAATGTATTGGATTTAAATGATGCATTTGTTTTTTTTTTTTTAATTCAAGAGATTTAAAGGGAAAAAAATAAAAAATAAAAATTTTATATTATGCCAATTTGTAAAGATCAGTGCTTATAATTATTTTTTATAAATAAATGGAAGGTTTATTGATTTCGATTATAATTAACTTTTTTTTTTACTGATAGAATTTTGTTAAGAAAAAATAAATGATATATAGAGATGAGAAAAATACTATTATATACAAAAGAAAATAAAAAATATATAAAAAATATAATATGATGCTGTATAAAAATATAATATAAATATATAAATATTTTAAAATTTATATAATATAAATTATTAATATATTAAAATTTATTTAATTATAAAATATGACAGTGATTACAGGTCAGGGATTCAAATAAAAAAGAAGGGTAAACCATCTGCCAACCTTTCACTTTACTGTGCACTGCGCAGCTATAAGTACATGCAATACGCAGGTCTCAGTATATTAATTCAAGTCTCTCCTCCCTTGAAACCCTGTCAAAAAAATATCTGATTCGTTTCTTTTAATTCCTTTCCTCCTACAATCTGTGTTTCTCGCTTGCTTTGCCACTCAGATTTAAGATTCAAACCCAATTCTTGCAGTTTCTTTTGGAACTTTTGCTCTGTTTTTATCATTGTTATTTTTATTTTATTTTGTTCTACTAGGAAAAGGGACAGTTTTTAGCGTCCCTGTTTTGCTTCTCAAGTATTCCCCTGTGTTTTGATTCAGAATACCAAGGATTCCAGGAAAAAATATGCAAGAAATCAATCATCCTTTTGGATTCAATAATGGTGCCGATATTGGGTCTTCGCTGTCGGAGCTGATATTATCAGGAGGCTCAAATACCTTAGATTCAATCTTCTCACGTTACGCACCATCCACAACAACATCAGAAGACATCACCAACGAGTCATTGGGCTCTTCGGTCTATTTCCGCCAGAGAGATCTCCTTCAAAAATTCTGCCAAGGAAAAGAAGGAAACGCTTCATTTTCACGCAACTGGCCGGCGAATCAGCTTCAGAACTACCGAAACCCTGCTGCATCATCAACGAACAAGTATATCAGCCCTCAAAAGAAGAAGCTATACAGGGGCGTAAGGCAGAGAAACTGGGGCAAATGGGTAGCCGAGATCAGACTCCCACAAAACAGAATACGAGTCTGGTTAGGCACTTACGAAACAGCTGAGGCTGCAGCTTATGCCTATGATCGTGCGGCGTATAAGCTCAGAGGTGAATATGCAAGGTTGAATTTCCCAAATCTTAAGGATCCAAGTGAGTTGGGTATTGGAGATTGTGCTAGGTTGAATGCTCTGAATAACACAGTGGATGCAAAGATTCAAGCCATTTGTCAAAAGGTGAAAAGAGAGAGAGCTAAAAAGAATGCCAAGAAGGGCAACTCTGATCTTCCTGTTGCTTCTCCTGAATCAGAAAAAAAAGTGAAGGTAACAACAGAATCATGTTCATCGTCTCCATTGTTATCGCCTGCGGCTTTTAGTGACAATTTAAGCAACGAATTGCTGTCACCAACTTTATCCGAAGATGGATTTTGGAGATGTGAGAATTTACCGTCCTCTGCTTTGAATGAGTATACAATGATGATGGCAGAGGAACCACACTTTGAGGACTGTTCGCTTACAAGAATGCTATCATCTGATGCTGAACTACTATGGGAGATTCTTGCTAATTAGGATTTCAACGTTCTCAATCAGTTTGGTTTAGGTTTTAGTAGTATTTTTGAGGTATTGTCACTTTAGGCCTTCGTTTTTGTATGAAAGGCATTAGTCATTAGATTTGGGAGTTAAAGAACGTTTTTCGTTTTCCTGATAGTTTGAACACTACGTACTTTACACTAGCCAAATTATAATTATGCCTTGAGTTGGTGATCTGAGTAATAATTAAATGAAAGTTCAAGTAATTAAATAAATTCCTTATTTCTTATCATGTTTATTTTCCTCAAGCAGCTGCAGATATCTTTATTTACCGCAGGTTTGATATCAAGTAGGAGAATATGAGCCAGCATCCAGCAAAGTTTGTAAAGGAAATGCTAGCAACTCGTTGATAGAGTGCCAGATTTATGATTTAAGTAAAAGCATCGATTTGGTTGGGTCCAAAATGTAACAGAAAATAAAAGAAAAAGAAAAGGGCAAATCAGACGTTGAATACAATAATTCATATCATACAAAGGTATCAGATTTCAGATCACTCCCTTATCCTACAAGTGAAAACAGCGACGAGATCAGTTTATCCACCGTGCTTTTTTTCAATCAACGCCAACGGCGAGAAAGCTATGAGAATAAAAAGAAAAAAAAAATTGTGGTCGTCATCATCGCTTTTATCTCATTTATAAAAGATTGAAAGATGACAACAAATTTTTTTTGGACCACTTGTTTGTATCAACCATTGAGTCCGACTGCAAAATGGCACGGTTGTGTAGGGTAATTTTTAAAAATATATTTTACATTAATTTGATCCCAAAACTCATTCCATTATTTTAAAAAATATTATTTTTATATTAATATCTACATATTTTATTATAATTAATTTTTTTAAAAAAATTCTTTATCAAATGAATAGTAAATTAAGCATAACTGCGTCGTTAAATTTCATATCTAACCCAACCAGCCGCTGCCGGACAGAGGATTAGCATTATGATTAGATCTTCAGGTTTCAGGTTCTCTTTACCAATAATAAATTCGCTTAAGGGGCCTCTTACGAGTTAAAAGAGATGGAGCAGTCAATTTCTGTTTGGTTTTAGAAGCACTTTCAATGAGACATTGACTTCTTCCCGCATTGATTAAATATATAATCGGGTCGTGACTTGAATATCAGAGAAATCAGAAGCTAGCACAAAGCATACATGTAACATAATATAATATAAATTCATATATTGTCCATCAAAATCAAAAGATTACCCGATTCTTTGATGACATCATCTAGAAAACACTACCAACTAAGGGTATTCTTGGACTGCAGCAGCTTTGCATTGTAAGAACTTTCTATCTCCTCCTTGCATGATTTTAGCAGAGGCTGTAAAAACGATGATCTGAAAAACGTGACTGACTCTCCGAGTGAGGTTCTATCCCATTCTGACATTGACCAAAGCCAATAAATATCAGAAAAACAGGGAAAAAAAAAAAAACACACCATTGCAAGTTCATATTGTGCAAGAACGATGACAAAATCAACCGCGAAAATGTGCATGTCAAAGAGATCAGAGAAGGAGAAAGAAAATTATAACTTCTTGAGACTCGGCAACTTTCCTTTTTCCTGGTCTTCATCACCTTCTATTCGACAGTGACTAACTAAAAGTATAGGAACCTCACCATCATAAGGTTAAAAAAAATACTGCAGAAATAAACATACCATTCTCAGCATCTTGCTTTAGTCTTCCCTCGTTCAGTTCTTCCAAAAGCTGCCAGGTAAACAAAATCACAAGAGGAAGAACTACATAGCTAGAATTCATGATTTACAGATTTAAAATGTTGAAATACAATATAGTTCTTTCTCTTGGTTGAAGTTCTCACAAACTATTAAAATTGGAATTGGAAATCTTGACAAGCAAAATCCCACACCTATAAGAAAATTGAAAGTTGATAGCAAACAAACCTGGGATAGGGTTGGCACTGTAGTTGGATCAAATGCATCACAATTGTTTGGGTCAATCGGAACACAAACACGACCTAGGGGAAAAATTAAAAAAGTTCAAAGACACTTAGAGACAGCAAAAATTCATTCTAGGCTCTGCTAAATGAAGTTTCTTCCTTCCAACATTTCTGGAGAATCAGAACAAGAAGATGGTCCCTATCATGAGGTATTGAGGTGTATGTGACGATCCAAATATCAATTAAGAAAATAAATATAATAACAGCACATATTCAAGATTTCACAGCATAAATACAGCAACAGATAATAGTTCTGCTTTTGCAAGTTGTCACCGTAGTGCTTTGGCCTTTAGGTTTATATGTCTTCGTTCTTAAAACAGAATTCACATCACACTTTAGGCACCCCACCTATGATTTACGCCAAATCTTCACATTCATAACTGATGTCAAAACTGATTTTCCAAAACTAACCTGTTTTTGGATGTACACAGAATGGTGCCTTCAGTAAATGGTTCATGTGCTTTGACACCTGATATACAAAAAGGTAGTTGCCTGTCACCGGTTACTCATAGCTATTTTTATATATAAAAACTACTTGCTTCCATAATCGCAATTTATATGTACAAGTGTATGAAATGGAGGAGGATGTACTTCTAAAATCAAATCCTATATTTGTTGAAAGAGAAAGGAAAAAACGAACCCAAAAACAAATTAAAACAAAGCCCAAAAGAGAAATAATGTCGCAGACCTCCATATCAAGCCTAGGGTACGTAAATGAAAAGACGATCTCTTCAACACATCTCCGCAGTCCTTGTGTCTGGAAAAGGTGAATCATGCAAAATAATCAAAAAGATGAAAAATAAAGCACATGTACATGAGAAAAATTCTACTCCACGTAAAATAGATAACATAGGTGAAACATAAATTTGGGAAATGCGCTTCTAATGTTAGAATTTGTCCAATAAAACAATCAAATTGCACTTGATTTTCAGAGCAAGAACTTATGACTTGATCCAACTCATTATTTATTGTTGATTTTCTCAGAAAATACACTTTGATTGTGGTGGATAAAAAGAAAGTCGAGGGCAGGAGAATCCCGTTTCTAACACGTGAACCTGATGATTGTAAGTCAGGTAAGCAGTAGCGGACTCATACCCTTTACTTTAAACACTTTAACATGTCATGAAACTCTCACTTTACGATCTATGGAGCTTTATTATTCATCTATGTCTCAAAATTGTATGATCTGTTTGATGGCCATAACAATTTATGATGGCAATTATATCTTTTATGAATAGCAAACTTATCCAAAGTCAGTATATTTTAGCATCAATGTTAATCTAAAAACAAATTCAAATAATACAACTGACAAAAGTGCGATAAAAGTATTCAAGTTCTATGCACCTAATCAAGCAGAGTGGCCTATGCCACTGTTTATGACAAACATGCTAAACAGAGGCTTCCACTGCCCATGAAGTATTTAAACCCTAAAGCATTTGTGCATGCCAATTCATACCTTTTGTTTACCCGATTGCAGGATATATTTTAGTTGTTCCCACCTAACAACATTAATGTCATCTTTTGACATGGAAGCTCGCTTATTCTCCTGCCACCTCCCCCGAAGTTCAGAAGCAACAGCTGAAAAGAGAGCATGTACATACATGAGCAACTACTAAGGACTAAGGTAAATCACGGAGCTATCCATCAAAGAGACTATAAATTTTACATGCATCAGGAATCATTTCTAGGATCTTCTCATATCTCTCCTCAGAGGCAAGTAAATTTTGGTTTGGAAGCAGTTTTGCCTCAAAAAAACCCTTCAGAACTTCAGTATAGGATCTCCTGCAAAGTCAGAATATGTACAAGTGAAGGAGACTGTAGGTCCAGAATAAGGAAATTAAAAACGAAATACAGTATCACTTACGCCAAGAAAGGATGAAGAACAGGACCTGGTAAAGATATCTTTTTGTGACTATTTTCATTGCCCTGAACAAAGTACAAAATCAATGGTTTCTTGGTATTAAAAAACTAAGCAAAATCCATTGTATCAGAGCACTAGTTAAGCACCTTGTATACACGGAAATAATCAGCAATAGCTGCCCTCTGTTCATTAGTCAACCTGTAGAAATGATGATGTGTAATTCAGATCTTTATGTAATAATGCAGGTAAAGATAAAACAGAAATTATGTGAAGATTCCACAGTTTACTGCAGTACCTTCTGGCTTTTCCATCACAAACCCAGCAGTGCACACCACGCCGACCACTATATACCCAGAGAATATGATCAAAGCCAAAGTCATCTGCATTATTAGAACTTAGAAGTTAATTGATGATGTAAGCAGAAGACATATACATGTCATGTGCACTAAGTGCCTACACTCTGAATCAAGCATTTCAGTAGGACAACAAATAAGGACACAAAGTTCCAATTACAATAGTCTGGGATCTAGGCCAGTTTAGCATGCCAGCTAAGGACACAAAGCGTGAATAAAAAAGCAATTTAGACCAGGTTTACCTCTGAGAGCAGTATCAATCACTTTAATTGCGATTGTCATAAGAGGCCAGCATTCCAAGCAAACATCTGCTCCTGCGCAGCAATATCTAACATCATCATAATCTGTTATATCCTGGGAAAAGAAAAAAAAAAAAAAAAAAAACGTAACTCCAACAAGTCAAATAACTCAATTTGAAAAGTAGGCTAAGATTTTCAGTTTTCTAGAAGTTCAGTCGCTTACAATATCAAAAACCAGTTCCCTCTCAACTGGAGTGAAAACATTGTCTCCACTTTGCCCATAGGCATGCCTCTTAGCAGGCTGCATTCAATACAACACATCTTTAATAACTAATAAAAAGGTAACATTTACAATTCCACAGAAAGGTCAGGAGAAATATCAGCAGTTTAAACTCATAGCTCAATGAGAGTAGATTCAAAAACTTCATAATAATAAGAAGAAAATTGAATGAAATCTTACATCAACGCTGTAGACAGGCCCAATATCTATCTTGAATGGACACTTTTCTTTGATGGAATTCTCCAGTTCAGAAACACTGTTGAAAGACTGGAATCGGATATAAATGTCATTTTCCAGCGTGAAAGAAAATTCCCTTCTTCCAAAGTAGGACCTGTCACAAGCAGGATGCTTGCCATCTGCCAATAGAGCAATCACGACATACATCAATACATAGAAAAAAAAAGACACGAAAGCAAGAAGGAAGAAGATATTTGGATTACCATTTCCGTAAGACATCCACTTAAACATATCAGCATGAGGAAATAACTTTCCTGCCATGAAAATAGGTTTCAGATTTCAATTACAACTACTAGAATAAAAGAAAACTTCATTATTCAAGCATATAAAATTCTCTTTTAGGAAAAATAGAAAGAAACTCTATTAAGAGAAAAAAAGGGAGTTCTTACCATAGTAGATTCTGAGATAGTTAACGTTGAATCCATCAGGAACGGCGTTTGCTTGCTCAGGTCCATCAATCACCATGTCATCTCTTCCATTTTCAGCTTCCTCTTTCGTCATCTTTGCTTCAAAATCTTTCTCTTTAACCCTAATTTTCGTTGAATGGAACGAGCTTCGGAGCAGAGAGTGGGACGGGAAGAGAGCGGTATGGCGGGAAAGGATAGGGGATTAGGGCAGATAAATAGATCCTTTGGCGGGAAAATTTGGGCCTGAAGATTTAGCCCAATAAACACAAATCAGCCAAACCACAGGCCTTAATGCGCAGTCGTTTTGACTTTCACAACGTCCGTCCAAAAATCCTTGGACCTATTAAAACTTAGCCTGTGCAGTAATCAAAATTCCTGCCACTAATCAGTAATCGCCATGGAAAGTACGAATGAACAATTATAGCCAAATTTTTGTTTATTTCTTAAAAAAAAAAAAAAAACTCCGTTCCTTTTCTCCTCCCCCCCCCCTCCCGGATTATTTTTTAATTAGAATTAATAATTCCAGGGGATTAGATGAGAAAGAAGCAACCTGGACCTGGCGATGGCGTTTCATTTTGGTCCTCTCTAGGGCTCCCCGATAACTGTAACCGAACCCGCTAATCCCCCGGCGTTGGCTTTTGGACCGGTTCCCCCCCCCCTTCTCTTTTCCTTGCGCGACTAAAGTTTCTGCTAAGGTTACCTCGATGGTGACCAATGATTATATCACCATGAACGAGAACGGCTTTAGTAAGATGGAAGAAGAGTTCATAAAGCAGCACCATAAACTCGAGGTTAAAGAAAATCAGTGCAGCTCTTCGCTCGTTAAACACATCAAAGCTCCTGTTCATCTAGTATGTTTCTTTCTTTTTCTTTTTGTAATTTCCACCATGTTTACTATTTTTTTTTTTAATGAATCGATTGGGTTAGTATTTGGTGCTAGATCCGTACATAGATCTGGGAAACGGTTTTTGTTTAATTCAGTAATTTTTCGTTTTAGACGCCTAATTTAAGTAACTTAGCTTAATTTTTAGCTTAATTTTTAGGCGACTTTCTATTGTTGGGATTTTTTTTTTCCTTTCCTTTAGCTTTTTTTTTTGTTTTTTCATTGCATGTGGATTGAATATGAAGGAAACGGTATTCAAGTGGGGATTTATTAGAGTTTCGAATTTATAACTGAGAATTTAAGTAGATTATTGGTTCGTTTGAAATGTTATGTGATTTTAAACATTCTATGACTCAATTGAAGTTATTCTCAATCTACATCAGTGCATTCAAGCACGACCTTGAGCAATGAAGCATTTGATTTTAAGAGGTGCAATGTAAAACATTCACAGCTTTCGATTGAGGATTGATTAGTAGAAATTAGTCTGCAAAATTGTTGTTTTCTTGCATAATTGCTCAGTATTTTTGCATTCTTTGAACATAAATGGAACAGAAGGTTTTCTTTAAATTTGCATTTTCCTCAAATGTGGAAAAGATAGTTAGGGCCTAGGTTCTTATATATCATTCTCATCTTCAAATACCTAGAAACTTCGGATTGAATGAGTTTAATTTGATATCCCATACCCAATCTAAACCTTGTGTAGTTACAAATGAAATTACTATCAGATTAAGTTTCAGGTCTTAGTTTGCTTCATTGAAGGCAAACCTGGTGGTGTTTTGTGCCTTAATGAATGATTATTGGTTTTTGATCAATCAGGTTTGGTCACTGGTGAGGAGATTTGATCAACCGCAGAAGTACAAACCGTTTGTTAGCAGGTGTGTTGTGCAGGGGGACCTTCGGATTGGAAGCGTCAGAGAAGTCAATGTTAAGTCAGGTTTGCCGGCCACCACAAGCACTGAAAGGTTGGAGTATCTAGACGATGATGAGCATATTTTGAGCATGAGAATTGTTGGAGGAGATCACAGGTTGAAGGTATGAATTTTCTATTTGGTTGAATTAGTTACACATCACACACATAATTGTAAATGCATGCCCCCTTAAATTCCAATAAATTTCCAGTTTTTTTCAACGTATAATCTTGACTGGAATATAGGATTCATCTATAAGTAACTTTCTTTTTTGTTTCTTTTTATATGATGTGATACTTTTCTGTTAGATTACATAATGCATATGTTACTTGAAAACGAAATAAAGTTTTGGATATAGCCAATTGCAACTTGCTAGATGGAGGACTGAATACACTAACTTCTGTTACTAGTCATTGGGATAAAGACTTTGTGGATTCAATATGAATTGTCAAAATCATGTTTAAATGGTCAAATTTATCAAGTCTTTTAGAATAAATTTTTTCATGTTTGAGATCGAACTTAGCCTTAGTGCTTTACAAAACTGGAAATTGGAGTTTTGAAACTAGGAGATATATATCCCTTACAAATTGACTTGTCAAATCTATGTCAGCTGAATTTGGCAAGTGGAATGATCGTGCTTTACAGCTTCACTCTGTCTAGGGCAATTTATATACCTTATGTGGCCTTTTCATCGATCCCAACCATCTATGTTTTCTTGTGCTACTAGCACATTTGACCTGGACGCATTCTATTGCAGCTAGTTTCCTGGTTGTTTGCATGTAATGGATCTGTTATATAGAATATTTTTAGTTTATACACATGTGGGCAAGCAACGCTGTTTATCATGTCATTGAAGATGTTTTACTTTTCAGTTCTGAGATATATTGTTTGGCATCCTTTTCTTTTAATATTTGAATTTCTGAGAATTCTATTGTCCCAATTTTGCATTGAGCTCCCTCGTTAGTTGAAGTTTTATTTTTATTTGTATAATGTATCCTGTATTTTGGTGATAATATAATTTGATGAAACTGCAAAATTGCCCGTATGCTATGCAATTTGGCAGAACTACTCATCCATTGTTACACTCCATCCCGAGGTCATTGATGGCAGACCTGGAACGCTGGTGATTGAGTCTTTTGTGGTGGATGTACCAGATGGGAACACCAAGGATGAAACATGCTACTTTGTTGAGGCACTTATCAAATGCAACCTCAAGTCATTGGCCGATGTTTCAGAGCGTTTGGCTGTTCACGATCGGACTGAGCCTATCGAAAGAACGTGAATAATCCGGGACCCTCTTAGCAGCAGTCAAGGTTCTTGTTGAGTAGACAGTTTGGGCTTCCTGCGGTCAGAGTCAACTTCTATTTCCTTATACTTTATGCATCTTCTTTTTACCAGAACATGATCTTTAGTTGTGTTGTGTTGGTAGTAGCTGACAATTAAAGCTCAATCCGCGGCCTACGGATTTCCTAAATGAAGAAACAAATTCAGAAATGTCTTTGTGGTTTTTTTTATGTTGAATAATGTGGTGTTGTATTGGTATTTGGTTGTAAATATCTATGCGCAATAGAAATTTTATATTCGTATCTTTAGTTTTGCATGTTCCAATCCATTGCAGATAAGCCATTTCAGTGTTTGGTGGATATGATACAATGTTGGTGGATGACGTAACTTTACTCATCTAGCAAGTTATTTATACTGTAAGTAAAGGTAAAAATATACTAAAATATTTTAGTCTTTGAATTATTAAATTTAGTTTTTATATTTTTTAAATTATAGTAAATAAAAAAAATTAACGGTGTTAAAAAAATTATTTAAGTGTCGATAAAATATTAACGTATCATGTGATGTAAAATTTTAAATTTTATACAAAAATAAGTTTGATTTTAGAGTCGTATTTAAATTTTTTTGTATAAAATTTAAAAATTTTATACAGCATAATATATTAGTATTTTATTAATATTTAAATAATTTTTTAATACTATTAATTATTTTTTATTTATTATAATTTTAAAAATATAAAAATTAAAATATTAAATTTAATAATACAAAAATTAAAATATTTTTTATTATAATATAGAGACTTATTAAAAGTTTTAGCGTAATTGGAAGAGAGATCTCTATTATAACCTTTGAAGCACTCCCCCCCCCCCCCTTCCCCCCCGCCCCCACACCTCCAATTGCCACAACTCCAGATCATCTGGCTTTGCTTTAATTTACAAGAGGTTTTAGTAAGAAGAGGCTGTATGACATAAACATTGGAGAGATAGGTGAAGCTATGTTACTTCAGCATCGACTACATGGGTATAGGAGCTATATTATTCAAACATATATTTAGATATATATATATATATATAAATATAATTTTTAAATTTATAATAAAATTAAAAAATTAAATTTTTTTTGTCAGATATTGATCCATAATTATCTATATGTAATATTCATTTTCAAAGAAAAGATAGATATGTTCATTAATTGGGTTATCTATTCAATATTTAAAAGCTTTGAGTAAAAATATCAGGTTCGAAAAATAAATTTGGGTAAATATAATAAAAAGTTGAACCTGATTTTAATATTCAAAGCTTATATTCGGCTTGATCTATTTTTTAATTATATAATATATTATTTTTATATTTATATGTATTATGTAATTTATATTATATAAAAGATAAATATAATAGTATAGTGTAAATATTAAAAATATGTTATTTATATCGTCAAATTTACTAAAAAATTTTAAATTGCTAATACTAAATTTAAAAAAATAAAAAAAATATGAATGAGCCTAAACAAATGTAAAATACACATTATAGATACAAAGGGATCTAAGTAAAATTTGAAATATATTTTAGTCGGCCAAACTTGGTCACGACTCAAACACAAGCAAGCACTTAGGTTGGCTCGATTATGTTGAGTGCATTTCACCGTGTAAAACGCTAACACAAGCTACTGCTGGTCGGTCCTGATGAACCTTATAGAAACTCCGACTTATCACAAACGTAGAGACGAAACAGATCAAAGGAAATCGTTCTTCCTTGATAGCGTAGTGTTTCATATCTGGATGAAATCTATAGGAATAAAAACTATTGAATAAAAACTTCTTGAAAAATGGCTATGCTCATTAATTGATTCCCAGCAATTAACAGAAATATATAGAAATGAATCGTTAACTTTGTTCACTTTCATGTATCATTTGCGTGCATGCAAGCTCCAACATCTGTATAGAATACTCGTTCATTTCTGCCGGAGATGATCTCCTGGCTGTGAAGAGTGGATGGGATGAGAATATATATATATATATTATGGGATCGCTTATGGACACCCTAGCTCATGCATCACCACCCGACGAGTAACAGGGTCATCCCCATTTGGTGGAATTGCAGGGGGGAAGTGAAACCTGTGGTGGAATGGAGAATGTATTGACCAAGAACATAGTGGTTTACAACACGGGAATTGGTGTTAATGTGAGGAATAATGTTGGCAATTTGGCAGGGGAGGGTTTTATAAAGAACAACGACGTCTCTCAAGTGTTCATGGAAGACGTAAGAACAGGTATAAAAAATAGCAGGTGACACCGGCGACCACCCCGCTAACAATTTTAACCCAAACGCTCGCCTCCAATATTTATTTGTCAAGGGCGTTACATTGAAGAACACTGGGGCTTTGAAAGCCCAGCGTGCAGGTTCGATATAAGGCCTAAGAAACGGCATCTCTCTTTCGAAGGTTAACCTCCATGGCACGATTGGGCCAAGATCTCCTCCAAGGAAGTGCTCTGATGTAAGCGGGGCTGCAATCGAGGTAAGCACATGGCCATGCGCCGAACTCACCAGCATGTGTCAGTCATTTCTAAGATTCATTCATAGTATATAAATATCGTTTTGCTAATCTGCTTTCAACCCTAAAATAATAATATTTCTGAGCGCCTATTATTCCTTAATTTCCATAAAAAACATTTCTTTCTTCTTTAGCTAGATCCAGATCTCTATATTCGATCTTTTTTGGTGAAAAATTTTCCATTGCAACAACTCAATTCACGAAAAACAAAAAGCAAAAAAAATGAGTTCTGTAATGTAGTGTGTTATCGAAGGAAATAATATAATGTTCATCACCAAGGGATGCCATGTTATTTACAACCGATAATCAAAGTACTTTAAATATAGCCATACCCCACAGAGGCCAGAGAACCAAAAAATAAAGAGTGAGG
>JBBYHM010000010.1:6544118-6558307 GCA_038381775.1 Adansonia rubrostipa | reverse complement strand
AATTTCTTTTCTTAATCTGAATCATTCGGGTCACAAGAAGGAAAAATGAGGCTAAAAAGGGTCTATTTTAGAAGTAATTTGATGGGCAATTTTGGTTAGAATTTGGAGTTTGGACCTCTCGTTAGTCTCCACTGATTTAGTTGTAAATTATCATATGACCAAAGACTGGTCTATGCTTAAAAACTCGGTTTCTTTCAGCCAAACTTCAAACTTTCTACATTTCCACATCAAAAGGAGCCCCTTTTAAAATCCCAGACCTTCAATTTCTTTTTCAAAGACCAAAAGATTTCACTCTTCCTTTGTTTAAGGTCAACCAAAAAAAAAAAAGTTTCAGCAGTTCAACTGTCAGTCAGGTCAAGTTCCATCTTGGTGCTTCTTTTTGCTCTTCACCACTCAGGTTATTTCAATTTTCAATCCTTTGGCTGCTTCTGCCTGTGTTTCTTAGTGGAAAGTTTTTGCTTCTGGATAACCAAATTTACCGAGTCTAGTATATTCGGAAGTGGTAGTATTATGAATTAGTACTTCCAAGTTTCAAAGAAGGAATCCCTCCCTATTTCCTGTAATATCTTGTTCTGAGAACTGTAAAAGAAAAATGGAGCAGAGATGGAATTAGGAGCAGGGAACACTGGTCAGTGAGCTCATCCAAGGAATGGAGTTAGCAAAACAGTTAAGGATGCATTTAGGTACAGCATCTTCTGCTGAATCCAGGGACTTGTTAGTGCAGAAGATTTTGTCTTCCTATGAGAAAGCTCTTCGGATTTTGAAATGGAGTGGTTCTATGTGGGGATAGCCACAACACAATGTGGGAGCAACGTCTTGTTTGCTGCCAGAGTCTCCTCTATCCTTCAACAGCAGCCACTGGAGTGATGATTTAGATAATAAGGATGTCTCGAAGAAGAGGTGAATTTGCAAGCTTACAATACAAGTTATAATTCTTGTATGTTGTTTGCAAATTTATGTAATGCTAATGATTCCTGGAACATGCTTTTTTGGAATTGTGTTTTGCAGAAAGCTGTTGCCTAAGCGGACGGATCAGGTGAGAACTAAGTATGAGAGCCTCCTGGAAGGACCTCTTGATGATAGCTACAACTGGAGAAAATATGGATAAAATATTTCCTCGGAGCCAAATATCCTAGGAGATAAGTCTTTTCTCTGATCTTTGCTTGGAAGACCCCTTTTTTCCCTTAAAATTCATATATTCATCTAATAATTTGAGGTCTTTTTCTGATGAAAGATTGTTTGATTTTGCAGAAGTTATTACAGATGCACTTATCGGAACACCCAGAACTGCTGGGCTGCGAAGCAAGCCCAGAGATCAGATGAAGATCCCACCATGTTAAAGTAATATGCAGAGGAATTCACACATGTGGCAATGGCAACCAGGCAATTCCACCACCACCAGCATCACCAGAAAAACAAGAACATAATAAATCAAACAACCTTAATAACAACGACATCAATAACCAACAATTGCCATCACAAGATATCCTCTTGAATATTCGGAAAGGCCTAAGGGTCTGTACTGAGGGCTTGAGGAGAGAACATCACGATTTTTCACTTTCAGGAGTGCTTGATAACAACGATATCTTTGGCAGCTTTTCATCTACTTTCATGTCTCCTGCTACACCTGAATTAAACTATTTTTCAGCTTTTCATTCTCAGATGAATAACTTCGGTGGAATTCTTAATACCCGACATTCTATCTGATCTCACGGGGCTGATTTCAGCCGACAATTCAGCCACCAATTCCCCCCAATTATGGACTTGGATTTGTCACTTGATCAAGCGCAGTTGGATCCAAATTCCTCATTTGGCACCCCGGGGTTTTTCTCGTAATCCTTTTTCCACAATCAAAATAACAGTAAAGATAGATCTAGAATTCAGGTTCCACTGACCAGATCAGCTGGTTTGCATCTGTTCAACCCTAGCTTTGTGTTTCGCCAAGAGCTATTGTAGATTACAAAAGTCTCTTTCAACTTAATGTCTGTTGTAAGAAATTTCCTCAGATAACAAGGTTTTGACATTTGATTTGATCGCAGTTGTAATATATTGGTGCGCAGATTGCCAAGAAGACAACGTTGGCATATAGAAACCTTCTGGCAAACTCATAAACAATGCAAATATGCGTTAACAACTGCAACTTCAAGGCAATTTGCAAAGGAGAATTAAGCGAAGGCCATTTAAAATCCAAGCAATTAAGTTGCCTATAACATCATATTTACCTCCGATCACGCAGACATTGTTATTGTCAGAGATTAACATTGCAGTTGCTGACACGTTTTGGACATGTTAGCTTTGAGATATACACATGCGAATATTGACATTTGGTCCATTAAATGTTGTTATATATACAATAATCTTTAACCCTTTTTTTTTCTTTGTTTTTAATATCTAATTCTATATCCCCAATGGTTTAGTTAACCAGGCTTGAATAAAGAACTAATACGAAGGGTTCGCCCAATTGAGTCCCAATAGCGGTTTGATCGTTTTCATTTACGAGCTAATCTGTCTTTGTTTTAAGCGTTAACTGTCAATTTTGAGAGAGAAAGAAAGAGAGATGGAAAGGACTATGGCCAAAATTTTGCATATATATTACCTACAAAGAAAACAGATGGAACCCTTAACTTGGCTTTCATGACATAGTTCCCTTCCTTCAAGATATTTTAAAAAGGATAAATTAAACCCATGGGAAAGCAAAATCAAGCAGTTGATTGACAATGAACAAAAATTAACTGACAGTACAAATTAATTATATAAAACATGTTTCTGGGCCAAGCCGTACTTGAATCGGATTTAAAGCAAGTAAATTTAATTATTATTTGGACTTATTCAACTCGATTTATTCACAAACATTTTTTTTTTACAGCAAGTAAGATTATTGAAACTGGTACATATAAAATTGTTTGATAAGCAAGTAAAAATCATTTGAGAAATTATAAAATTACTTATCCTAAATAAAGTATTTGACTTTTTTTTTATTGGTTGAAATGTAAAGCAAATTTTTCCAGTTCTTCTTAGGTGATAGGTACCTAAACTAGAGAAAAATCTTGAATTGCTTGCCAAGCATAATCTTCCGTACATAAAGCAAACGAATAATCACCCTTTCATATTTAAAAATAAAAAAAGCGCCTATATGTGAAATTTATTTCTGGCTTTTCAGTAACAAAAACATGTTTCAATCCACTGTGGGATTAATTAACTAATAAACCGAGGGTCTAATCATGAAGTTTAACCACCAAAAGGGAAAAAAATATAAAGAAGTGACCCTGTATTGATCTTGATAAAACAAATTTAGCACATGATCATATAATTTAGACATGAAAGGGTAAAAGTTCAAAAATTCAAACCTAAAAATATGATCAAAATATACACAAAACTATTTGATCACATCTTCGTTTATTCATATATATATATATATATATATATATATATGATTTTGTGTATATTGAACAGATGAAATACATATATATATATATATATATATTTATATATATATGATTTTGTGTATATTGAACAGATGAAATAACCACAGTGGAGGCTACAGTGAACCTTGCTGATGCAGTTCGCTTGACAACCAACGAGTTAGTCTTTGGCGAAAGCCTCCCAAAATCAATCTCCGGAACCTCAGGGATAGTTGTCAGTGCACCTATCTTGTCGTAAACCACATAATACTCCTCATACGGTCTTTGTTTCTGCATCCATAGAACGGAAGGAGGTGAACTTTGTTTGAACCTGAACATGGATTTGAAGAGTTTCTAAAATCGAGCGAGAGAACTTGGTAGGCTGCTTCCTGGAAACTGGAGGGGAAAGGGTAGTCGAGTGTGGTGGGGGAGGTCGAGAGTCGACTAAATGAGGCATGGACATGGTTCTTGAAAGGATAGCTGAGTCGAGTTGACGCTTGAAAGAGTTGAATTCAAACGAGTCACAAAGAGTGCTACCACAGTCGCCATTCAAGATACTTGCCTTCTTGGGTTTTCTGTAATTTTTGTTTGGTCTCTTGGGTTTGTTTCTGCTTTTGTGCTTGGCATTTCTCCATCTTGTTTGGTAAGAGGGGAAAAATAATAATAATAACAGAGAAAAAGAAAATTTTCCATGTAAGTGGGAAGATTTGGGAGAAATGAAGGGGAAAAAAGTACTTTCTTTTGTTTTATTTTAGAGTGCTTTACTGCATTCACGGCCTCTTAATATGGACCATTAATTGTCAGATTAAACTTAAATGACGACAGCCAGTAATTCTTAGTTGAAAACTACTAGCCTTCATTGCAGACTTTATGTTCAACAGGCACTGGCAATCTGGCAACATCAATAGAGCACTGTCTTGATCTCCGTTTCTATTTGATTACGTAGTTCCGAGCATTAGGTTATAATTCATGGGTAAATTACACATTAATCATCTAAACTATAGTAACCACGCAAATTCATTTTATGGGAAAATATTGACTCAAAAGATACATTTAGTTACAACAATGCTCCTTGCATTTAAGTAGCAGAATTTATGAGCTTTATGAATATATGTTCACTGCTTAGTCAACCACGTCACTGCTAAAGAGCTTGAACTTGTTGGCATCAAGAACCAATTTCCGAATAGAAGAAAATGAACCCATGATTCCCACACCTGTAAAGACAATGATGATGGACAAATTGATCCAGTAGGTGAAGGTTGACCTTGAAGGCTTGTGGGTCATGTTATAGAGAAGCATAGGGAGGATGAAATCTAGCGGGATGAAGCCAATGGCGCCTACAACACCACTGATGTCACCGAAGAAAGGAAGCATTGCTGCCATAAACCCACAGAATATCGTATACAGTGACCGTAAAATTAGCCTAGGGATAAGGTTCCTCTTGGAAAACATCCCTTCTTTTGCATCAGCTGATTGCTTTTCCATGATCTCATAAGCAACTTGAGAATAAACCTGTTTTGTATTGGAGAAAGAATGTTGATGCAAATGGAATGAGATTTTGAAATTTAAAAAGAAAGAAAGATTGAATCAACAGAATGAATTTTCTCCATGATTTGATTGAAAGAGAGCACATGGATGGCTTACCAAGCCAATAGCTAAAAGTTGCAGGAGAACGAAGACGACTGCAAAGCCAAGAACCATGGTAGGCGCCAAGGAAGGTCCTTCATCTGGCATCAGGCTCTTAAGAATGTTTGAATTAGATTTGTTGCCAAATACCCAGTACCCAGAGACTGCAGTCGAGTAGAATGTAAGGAAGGCTATGGTGTAACACATCAGCAGTCCTTTTACCATCTTCCCTGTAGCAGGTGGAGCCAGAGTAGCCTATAACAATGAGAATGTTCAGATGAAAAGCAGGAAGGTTTGACGCGTCTCAGTAAAAAATTTCCAGAATCTTCCACCTCATAGAATGTTCAAATCAAATATAAGAATTCATATAAGAGCTGACATTACTTGTATTTCAGGAAGTATCCCATTCCCAAAAATTGCGGCTATTATGGAGATCGAAGTGAAGGCACTAAACACCCTTGATGAACTTGGAGATTCCAAGGAGTAGTCCCTAGGAGGGGCATTTTTGGATAGACCTGCAGCAAAAAATTAAGGCTATTCAAATCCGCAAATGAAGCTATGGGGATGCGTCAACATTGATACTAAATGAAGAGAATTCTGCTCACAAGTGACGGTAGAAATTATTACACTCTTTAACTCAAAAGACAGAAATTTAACAACAATAGAATTGAGTAAATTTACATTGAAAACTTCGTAACTATATCCTTTACATATCTACTTGTTTGAAGTTAGCTCGTCATTTCAGCAGGTTAGCCATTAAAACTGTGTTTATCCTCTGTTTTCTTTTGAAGTCACAATAAGTCAAAGCTCAAAAGTGCTTCCTTCAGGAAGCAGCAACTTGCTATCCAAAGTCTGAAATTGCTTGGGCCTGAAAAATTCCTGATAATAAAATGTGCCAGACGCATTTTGGAGACACCTTCAGCACAGAATTGAATACTTATATGCCTGTCAGTAAAGAAATCTAAACTAGCCAAATTATCTGCTTTCTGCTTCAAACAAGAAGAAGAGGAGGTAGGCTGGACTGAGTATTGAGTTATACATTAAAATCCAGACACTGTCAGGCAGAAAAAGAACATTTCTACTTATAATTCTGTTTATGTCTGATTTTTTTTTTCCTTCCAGGCAAACATAAGATTTATGAAATGGATTCCGTCTTCTAGTTAATACATGCTTAACACAGCCTATAAACTAAGATTTGAAAGCAGGTCAATGATTTCTGTACCTGCATAAATACAAGCACCAACTACAAGGAAACTGTACCCCAGGCTGAGAAGAAGAGAAGCAAAATTGATATGTCTGAGGGAGTGGAAGGATGGAAGCTGAGAGAGAACTATCATCACCAGTGTCACCATTGCTATAAAATCATAAAGCTTCAAAGATCCATTCGGAGAAAGGTTCTCATACATGATCTTTCCACAACCAAAACCGGCATAATCATAAGAGATAAAGAAGAACAATTAGTACTGCAATTAACCTATAAATCAATTTTATCTGGTTTTGTAGTATACATTAGTATATCAGCAAAAAACCATCCTTCTGATCATCTCTATTTTGAAACAATGCTAATAATGAAGATTCCTAGATAAAGTTTGACCAAATTTTTTGCTTCAAGCATTCTTCTGATTCTAACATTTATTGCTCCATACATAAGTCCCATCTTCAAACTATAGCTAGCAATTGGACCATACTAGAAGATGCCAATAAATGGCCAAATAACTGGTTTTAAGGTACCTTATCGCTATCCTTGAAAATACAAAAAAAGATAGGTTCCAATCATCCCTAGCTACCATGCATGAAACACAGAAACACCATGTCTTCAAATGCTTTTGATCAGTTAAAACTTGCTTTAGCAGCAATTACAAAGATTATATCTATATCTATATCTAATATGATATGTCAGACCTCAACTTCCAAACGGAATTAATAGATGGAGGGCCATACCTTGAGGCATTCCCCTGCAAGTAAAATTGCTCCTATTCCAACCCCCGTATTGATAGCTGTTTGGATGGATATAACAAAATAAAACATCCAACCAGACCCTGCATAAAACAAAGGCTTCTCTTTAGCATTTCAGCCTTTTTCTTTCGTAGACATATTGCCGAATCTACAATCACCAAAATCCACCATACAGATAAAACTAAAGTAATGTTAGACATAGAAAAAGTAACTGTTAATCCTTATACTAAATTAATATTAGTATATAATTTCATTGACTTCTACTTAATAAAACATGCCAAAATGTTATATCAAATTCACGTTTCGTGAACCAAACAACAATAAATACTACTTCAAGTCATCCCATCATCTTGCATCATGTGATGCCGAAATGGCGAAAGTCAACCTACCTTCTATTGTAGGAATATTTAAAAATGGCTATAAAACAGCAATAATTTTCCATAATTAATTAAATATCCAACTTTTATGCTTTCCCAGATCCGACAAAAAAAAAAAAAAAAAGAAAAAACTGAACTGCTATTAAATCATCTAACGATCTTGCGTGATCGAAAGAAAGAAAATGTTGTTAGTCGCTACCTAAAACGTCGGCAGCGAGCTCACGGAAGCGGATGTGCCGGCGGCCAGCTTTTTCGCAGTGCTCCAGCACCCTGGACATGAGATGGTAAGAATAGAAGGTGACACATCCCAACACCGTTAAACAGAAGAAGCCGAGCCCCCAACCCAATCCCCTGAACACGTATGGAAGCGTCAGAATTGTCGGCCCCACTATCGCCGTTGTCAGATGAAACCCGGCATGCCACCACTTCCCTATGAAAAAACCGAAAAGTAAAAAAAAAAAAAAAAAAACGATGATAATTTGGTTATATCGTAGGCTTGGAGCTCATTTGATCATGAGATCAGGTGATCATGCATATATCTGCCTCTGATTCTTCACCTTTTGATTCAAGAACGAAAGCTGCTCCAGCGTCGGATTCCAGGCGAGACTCAGGGAACGGGTCTCGTTCTTGGGGTTCCGCCATTCCTGGTGCAGACGTTAGCGAAAGATGGAATAGTAGAAGTGTTAATTTGTTCTTGAGAGTAACGATTAACGAACGCCAGCAGCAAGAGCAGGATTGATGGAGTGGACCTTAGCTGAGCCGCCCAAGGACGTAAAAGCATCGACTATATAAATAGTATATTAGTATTTATATGAACATCACCTAACAAATACCGAGTTGATTTTCGTCTAATATAAAAATGAACAGCGACCAATCTGTTCGGGTCTGTATTTTAATCGGACGCGAAATTACCTAACTCCCTATTGAAACTTGATTAAAGGTTGGAAGGGCAAGGGTCATTTGGTCCTTTTACGATGCTTTATGCCTTGTTACTATCTTTAACGTTACTTCTCGTTTCTATTTTTCAGTTACATGAGTTCCCAGGTTGAACGGCTGCAGGAGACTAAGATATCAAAGGTACTGATGCTTAACAGACACTTGATATGCTTCCAGATTGTTTTCACTGCCGCAGCTTGCATATTTCTGTTCTTCCAAATTGTTTGTTGCATGCTTCCATTGCATTTTCAGCTTCTTTGGCATTCCCAAGTTCCAATCATTCTTCTCTTTCGTATTAAACCAAAAGCAAAACAAGAGAAAAGCAAACCCAATGTGAATTAAGTATAGACAGTGGAAAGCTTAACTCCAAAATGGCGATTAAACGGTAATATTATTATTATTATTATTAATATACCTTTCCATTATACTGAAATCAAAGCATTGAGTATAGAATTGTTTATTCCTTTTCAAATTCAATAATAAGTACTTGGGATTTTAAGAGGGGCGTGGCTTCCAAACTTAAGTATATGGTTAAAGGATTGTTCGGATATTTTAATACAGTAAAAGAATAACAATTTATCTTAAAGCTTATGTAAATATACGAAAGTCAAAGTTTTTGACGAAAAAATTTATATTTACGTAATTTATATTTTTGACATGTAGTTAGTATTCTTATATAAAATATATAAAAATTAAAACTTTCGACGAAAAAGAAAAAAAATCTTACATGAATAACCTATATTTTTGACACGTGAATAGTTTTTAAAAAACATGTGTTTAGCATTTAATTATTTTGATTTTCTTTAATTTAAATTTTAAAATATTTCGTATTAAATTATATTCATTTTCCTTTCCATTTTATTACATTTTAGAGTATTTGAAATTACTATAATTAAAATTTTTGTAATTAACAAATTTTTTAGTTATTTCTTTTAAAATTTTAATATTATTATATTCTATATAAATAAGTCATACTTTAATTTACTAAAATTACTCATTTGAAAAATATAATAAAGCTAAACTTGCTTAAGCTTAGTTTTGAATTCTTGCTAAAATAATTTTGCAAGCGATTTGTGGATTGCCTGATCAATTCAATTTTAAATTTTTATAAAATCAAATAATATTTACACTATAATTATCTTCGATAAATCACTCAAAACTTTATTATTAGTCAATCATTTTTATTTTACATTTTTAATTGAATTACCTTTTACTTAAATTTCATATAATAAATTATATTATTTTATATTTTTAAAAGTTTTTTAAACAAATACTAAAAATAAAACTTTGTGTTGCAATTAATTTGATGTGATCAATTACAGCAATTTATATTCAAAATGTTAAAAAATCAATCAGGTTCAAATAAAAAACAATAACCAATAATAATTTCAATTAATTGTCAATCAGATATTATTGCAAAAATCCTTCATGTGGACATTTATTTTTCTTTTAGGACCAAAATACATTGAATATTCATATTTAAAATATTAATTATTTTATCTCTTATTCATTAGTATAAATAGGTTTCTCAACACTCAACGACTAAACTGATATAAATGGGTGTCTCGAATTTGAAAAAGCGGAGATTTTGAGGTTGAAAAGTTGAATTTTGGGACCAAAAATGAGGAAAAATATATAGGGCTATATCATATAAATGAGTATTTGATTCTATTTTCAATGAAAAAGGAAATGGTCCATAGTTCCATGGCAATGCAATATATTGCATTTTAAGTACAAGTTCACAAGATGATCTATATAAACCACAGCAGCCGCCATTCATAGAATTTTAGAATCCCAAGTTACAATTAATAATGCAAGAAATGAATTACAAACAGGTGTGATTATCGATTTATAATTTCTAATTCTATCTATTAATCCCTGTATGAATCCAGGGAAAGTTGACAAGGAAAACAGGCGAACCATTGGCATTCAATTTGATAAAATATAGCCATGAAGAAGCCAAAACTTTCTTGAGACAAACCGACTAACCTCCAAAATGGCTTAGGCAAAAATTTTGAATTTAACCCCTAACCACCATCTCCATAATCACATCATTCCAAAAGTCTATCGGTCCCGGTAAACACCAATGTAGACAGTCGTTCTGAACCACCGCGGTTTTGTTCTCTGCAAACGGCTGAAACTGCCGGTAGGGACCAGGGTGTCCATCTGGTCTCATTAGTAAGAGATTTGTGAAGTCAAGAAGCTTAAGATTCACCTCGTTATTAGCAGCTTTTGCAGCTGCCTTCTCAAACTCTTCTAACTCAACATTACGTAGGATTCTGTTCAAGTCCTTTATTTCAATCTCTCCTTCTTTTGCTGGCGTTGTCTTTGGGCAAGTCCCTCCATTATGCCATTCCCCATTCTCAAAGTGATCTGGCGTGGATGTTCTGAAAAAGATCAGCCCCTTATGCTTTGATTTCGCAATGAAGTCCATGACATAGCGGAGGGCTTTGTTGTAAGCATAGACAAATCCTAATTCTGTCATGTTTTTTCCGGGACATATATGGCAGCCAACTATGGTGTCATTCTCGTGGTAGATTGCAGCCTTGAGAAACCATTTCCCAGCCGAGATTATCATGTAATCTAGGCTCTGGTAGACATCTGTCCAGGTCTTATCAAGTTTGTCCAGATGCAGCTGAACTTCAGCTGAAGAAACACCATCGTTATCTTCAAAAATAGCAGCTTTTACAAGAAAAGGAGACCAAATATTTGATATTGTGAAATTGTACGACTTGAAATGCCATCTCTTGGATTTGTACTCCTCATCATGGTAAACTTCAACAGGTCGTTCAACCTGAATGTTTTATCGAGAAGAATCATCGTTAATAACCCAACAACAGTAACAACACATTATGAACAAGAGAGTTTTGCCGACAACCATAGTCAACATAAAATAGTTTGGTGGAGGTAAGGATAGCAGAATAATTTGCTTCTTAGCTGTTAAAAAT
This sequence comes from Adansonia rubrostipa, assembly GCA_038381775.1. Classification (NCBI taxonomy): domain Eukaryota; kingdom Viridiplantae; phylum Streptophyta; class Magnoliopsida; order Malvales; family Malvaceae; genus Adansonia; species Adansonia rubrostipa. The sequence goes on along the minus strand of JBBYHM010000010.1, from coordinate 6,547,063 downwards.
AGACTAAGTAGCTTGGCCACTGAATTCATAAACATCACACAACAAACCAAAAAGTAATAGAACGCAAGATTTCAAGTGCTTATTCAGAACAAGTTATGAACAAAAAATTAAGCCAAAACAATGCCCATCCACTGTTTTTTTCCTACTAAATTCATTATGATGACAAAATGGTTCTTTCTGCCTTTTATATATAAGTACTGACAAAATGCTTCTAGCTTTAGTAACTCCACCACAATTGGAAGTCAATCATAGATCTAGAAACATGCTTATAATCAAAACCTCACGTAAAAGATTGCTAGCCAAGGTGCAACAGTGACCGGGCAAACTGATTTTTCACTTTATCAACACCCGAGTGATTTTCACAATACTGTAACCAGGCCTTTGCCTTTATATACTTATTGACCCAGCATTTTTCAAGATGACCAACCAGATTTGACTCAACAAACTTATAGAACATGGGAATAGCAACTGAAGGGAGCAAGAGATAAGACAGGGTTATTAGCTATCAATAACAGCGTTTTAGCACAGTACATAAATGAGATAATATTGGGCCTCTGATTAATGACGGTATTTTTAGCAGATTACTATGTGCTAGTGTCTCATGTATCAGCTATCTTAGCATACTATAATGGAATGCTGATGTTTATCTGCAAGAGTGATTCAGTAATATCAGATGCAATTAACAGCAAACAACGCACATAAGCACGTTAATGAACAATACTTGGAACCATTAAAAATGCAGAGCAAACATTTCCACAGGATTCAACCAAATCCCTGAACTTCCCCAATCTTTTTAATTTAGCATCTAAATGCATGCTAGTACATCCTAGGAGTATATAAGTTACCACACCAGCACATCAATCAGTGAAGATTAAATTACCAAGAAAACTACATATGAGTATATAGATGCCGTTACGACAGGTACAACGAGGCCGTGAAATAGTTGACTTTACCTAAAAACCAAATGATAATCCAGTCCAAGGCTCTCAACTTAGTAAGTTCAATGACATTATTGCAACACTTAAAAGAGGTTATCGAGGGAAAATTGTGATGAACACTAGCAAAACACTTTCAACGCTAAGATATATTCCTCACCATCTAATTGAACTAGTTAGCTATGTTTGGCAATATAAAATGAACAGATCCGAGTGGCCAGAAGAAGCATGCTGAGCCCATAATGACAAGTCCCAGGATCAAACCTGGCACTGATAACAAAGTTTACTAATCACACTTCTCTCTTTTTCCTACTATGAGGTGAAGTAGAGAATAGATCTTGATTTTAGCCGTCCACTGCTGGAAGAAACATACTAGCATACCAAGTACCCAGAATATGATTCTTATGATAAAGTGGAAATCAAGGCCAGGGAAGCAACATTCATTTCTACTTTATACCAAAGCAAAGACAATGCTAAAATTTGCTAGATCTATCTCACATACCCTTGAGAGCATGCACAACAATGACTGCACATGGTTGCGAGATATGGAATCACCAATCAAAGCCCATGCTTTATTTCTCATCAACCCCAGAAATCTCTCTGCATCAAATCGAGGTAACTGGCAGTCACGCGGATTCCACTTCCAGTATAGATACCCAAAATCAGGGCGTCCGTTCTTCATACAATTCTGATGACCTTCTATCAAGGGGCAGCTCTCGTTGGTGTAAGTCGGGCCTGAGGGATTGGGAATCCAATCCCCAGTAAAGAGATCACACTTCTCTATAACAATATCTGGTGCAACCATAAGTTCAAACGGTTAATCCACAACACTAAAACTAAAAGAACCGACAAAATCCTGTATGTGAGATGTCAATAACAGAAGTAATATTGGCAACAAACAAAGGCAGTATCACAAATGCAGTATGTGGATGGCAATATAAATCAACTAAACAGATGCAGTATCACAACGCTAAGAAGCTCCATCACTCAATCCCATAAAATTGACAGTTTCATAAACAATTAGTACCTGTAATTCACAAATTATAAACACCAAAATGGTGGAAACAAAAGACACTAAAAAAAGTAGGTAAGAGTACAAACAATTTTAAAGAACAGTTACACAATAATCGGAACAAGTCCCCCAAAATCCCAGCATCTACACCACATAAATCAACTTGTGAAAAACCCATCAAAATTTTCAATCTTCCTAACAAAAAGGAAATAGTATTTGAAATATTAGATCAGCAAATCTCACAATACCAACTATACTTACGGCTGATTCTATGTCAATGAAAAGGAAAAAAACACAAAAAGAAGAAAAAAAAACAAAAACCCAACAGAGGGAAAGATCAAAGTTTAGTTACCTATCGGTATCTGATCTTCATTTTCAGGTATTTCAACAGGGACAGGAGGTTTCAAGTCTGGCTCTTGAACGTGCTCATTCTCTAACACAGGGGATGCAAATCCTTTAGAACCAAAAAGAAAGAACCTAAAAGCAAGACCCACAAAGAGAATGGCGACTGCAAGCTTTACAAGCAAGTGATGATGCTTGTTCAGAGACCATGACTTCCAGTTCACTCTCATTTTTTTTTACCCTCTTTTCCTGCTGTGATTTGTTCCAGAAAACTGAAATGGCTCTCTCTTTTTTGGATGCTTGACTAACTTTGGGTGGTGACTGGCGAGCCAAAATCCAAATAATTACGCCAGCAATTCAGAAGACCGACATTGGATCCCGCCACTTATTATTACATGGTAATTGTAACAGATGAGGAGTATTAAACTTAAAGTTTTTTTCTTTTTTGCTTTTTCAATTATTAAGTAATTATTACTCGTTGTTAAACTTGGTTTTATTGGTTAATAATGGTAGTTTCATGGGCATACCATATACAAAGTGAATATCACTACGAGGTACTAACTAAAAAATAAAGTATAGACTAAGATTCAGTTTGGATTTCCCTAATTTTAAGAGATGAAAAATAATGGTGAAATTAATTATAATATTGATTAATA
>JBBYHM010000010.1:6501737-6544018 GCA_038381775.1 Adansonia rubrostipa | reverse complement strand
ATAATTTATACGTACATTGCTTTGTAAAAATAATTTATAATGAACTTTTTGGAATAACACATTTAAGGAAAAAAAAAATTTTGGATCTTTCGAAGCTAAATTTTAATGGCTTTATTTTTTACATTTTGTTATTTTTGTAAAAAATGAAAGGAGAAAAGCAAAAAAGAAATTAAAAAAAAAAACTTAAAGTTTTTTATTTTCTTATGTTTTACAGATTCTCAATGTGTGATTTACTACAAAAGTTCATCTATATAGGAATAATATTATAAGCTTTTATATTTAATTTCTTTCGTTCATATTTGTAGTAATTATATGTAAAGTTAATTAATACTTATATAATTTTATAATTTTTTAGTTCTTTTTATAGATAATAAAATTTATAATTTGTAAATCAATTTATTTGATGTGTCAAGCAAAATCTAATCGTATGAAAATCTTTACTAATATAAAGAGAGTAATAAAGTTTAGTATCACAGGTCAATTCAATTACTCCTATTACCAAAACACCTCATAATATAATTAAAAAATAATAAAAATAAATAAATACAATCTCAGGGATATTTTGACATTTTAATATTTTTGTACTTTAAAATTTTAAAACTATCCATTTTTATAAGAAAAACTACTCGTAACCTTTACAAGAAAATTACCCATATTTATTTATTATTTATTTTTAAATACTTAAAAAGTAAATGTAATCAATTCTATTATATACTAAAATTGTATTTATAGTTATTTATTTATTTATTTATTTTGGCCAATAAAATTGTAACATGTGTCCCCAATGGCGATGATAATTAAAGATTCCGAGGGGATTCAATGGATTCAAAAGTGTTTTCTGTTTGCAATTCTTTGACATTTTTAGTAGTCATGGATAACTGATCCTGATCTTGAACTGGTAAGCAGCTTCACTGATATGCGACGTAACATAGCTTAATTATATATTATACAGGGGAATTTAATAAAGCAAGAACAACCCAACTCATCCAGAGCCAGAGGTTTTATTATCATTAATTCATTCGAAGGGAGTAAGGTGCATGATTATTAAGTAATATCATATTGCATTACATATGGAACTTCAACACATGGGGATCTTTATTCTCTTGTCATGGCAATTTTTATTTTATATTATCTGGCTTTTATCTCGCCAACATCTTCAGCATGTTTATATTTATATAGGATTCATCATATTGCCTTGCTTACGCAGACCTGTGATGGCAAACCAAATAGAAAATCGTTAATTTTATATCTATGAAAGAAAGTCAGATCAGCTGAAGAACAATGAAGGTAAATATTCGATTGTTCAGGGAAAGATTTAGATCATTACCGTCTGCCTCCGATAACCATCATCGTCGCTGTCGCTGTCAGAGTCGCTGCTGCAGTTTCTGTTACCTGAAATGCCATCCTTTATCTTCCTTAGCAGACCCCCGACCGGGTTGTTGCCTTTGCCAACACGGTATCCATGGGCTCCCCCGTTGTAGTGTGACTCGTTGGAATAGTACATTTCGCTATACTCATGAGTTTCGGTTTCGGTTATTCCACACGCCATGTTTCTGCCAGGGCCGGCGCCGTATGCTTGGTGCTTGATGAATCCGTTTCCTTGCCCTGGCTGTTTCCCGTGGTGGTGCGGTGGGTTATGCACCATCCCATTGTTTGTGTACCTCCCACCACGGCCATTTGTTTCTTCATATCCATAAGCTTCAGTCATACCGAAACTATGGTCCATTCCGCCACTAATTTTCTGGTTTCTGGGGGGGCAACCGCCACCATAGCCATTACCAGGGCCTTGGTGTTTTCCAGGGCTAATATGATTGTTAGAGCCATATGCTTGAGCCTGGGCAATTCCGTTGCTTGAGTGGCTGCCATACCCATTCCCACGACCATGAAACTGGGTTTTCGACGTTGCATTCCAGGTTTCAGCCTTTCCATAAGCCGTCTGGGATTCGCCCATTCCGTGGGCGGGGTAATGGATTTGGCTATGACGTTCACGTTCGCTGTAAGACATTGCATAGCCATTAGAGCCTTGGTATTTCTCCTTTTTAGTCGCCTGGCATCCCCAATTAGCGTTCTGGCCGAATGAACTTCCAACATAGGATCCTTGATTCAAGCCTTTCTCAGTAGTTTTTGTGCACTGCAACGAAGCCATTGTTGCTTATCTCTAGAAACTCCCACGAATTCTCTTAATTTCTTATGGCTTGATGATTAACTTCAGTGGAGCAAAATATATATAAGCATGCTGGATGGGGATTCTTTTGGGGCAGAAAGTATATCTAAAATAAAAGAAGAATCTCTTTTTGATTACAATCAAACACAGAATCAAATTCCATATATATCTTTTAACTTGATCAGTAGCATCTTTCAAGTTGCATATATAATTTTATTTCAATTTAGTCCCTTTGTTCTTGAGCAGCAGAAGCTTTAATGGGAATCCATTCATCTTCTCTGAAAGGAATTATCTCCTTGTCAAGGGGATGATATGAGAGACAAACGACATACATGATTTCATGGAGTCACCGGCCACCGGCCGGATTCAGCTTTTTGTGGTCATCATGTTACTTGTCTGACTACGTACAGTTATCTCTTGTTCACTAACAGCTTCCACTAGCAAGGTCCAATTTAGACTTTTCCAGGCTACTTGTTCGGTCCATTAGGTTTGTATGGATCGAACCATTAATTAAGTTTTCATAAACTCAGAGTAGTTTAGTCTAATTATTATTTTAAGAATAATTTTTTAAAATTTAATTATAAAATTTATATTTATTAATATAAAAATAATCTCTTAATATTATTATAAATAGTAAAATAAAATTTTAAATTAAGTTGAACAATGAACATAAAAAAATAAAAATAAAAATTGAAGGGCTCCAATTATAAGCATTAACACTTTTATTAAGTGCATTCTTCCGCTGCTAAATTGAAGCTGTTGATATTCCATTTGGTTGTGTTGTATTTATTTATATTTAATAATGTTTCTCCAAGTTTATGAATATATTCCTGTATATCTTTGTCTAAAGGAGTCTAAATTTGGATCACTCTTTTGAGAGAAAAGAGATTATTCATTACTAGGTGGATGAATTATTATAATTATATTTCTTTTTCTACTATTTTCCATTCTAGCTGGTATCCATTCCATGAAATTAAAAAAAATGTTTAATTTCCAAAGCATCCGTCGTGCCAATTTACTATTGTAATATACAGGGATAGGTGCTTAGATTAAAAAAAACCATGATGACGAAGTGAATTATAAAAAAAGAAAAATGAAAAAAAATTACATTCTATTAAAAATATAGTAAAATATAGGTATGTATTTTGAACTTAGTATATGTACAGAAGATTTTGTCTTGAATTCAATCTCCCATCACTGATCTTATCACTAAGTTACCTGAATTTTTTAAAAATATATTAAAATATACGTATGTATTTTATAACTGTATACAACACATTTAAATATAAAGATAAGATATGATCTTTCAAATTTTTCTTTGTCACATTACTGCTAATGTATGTACTTTCAGTATGGTAGAAAATCAAGTTAGTAAGTTGGTTTCTATTTTTATGCATTCATGACAGACTGATTAATTCAAAACGTTGGTTATATCATGAAAGGTGTAGTTTTTAGCTATGAGAAAGATTGCCCAATTGTAGGTAGCCTTGATACTCCGTTGTTCTAAAGAAATTTATGTGTTGCTTCTCAGTTTTACAGCCTTTCTTCCAATCATGTTTCACTGGCTTCGGCTTGTAAAGAGTCGTATCTATTTTTTGCTCATAACCGTCGATCAATGCAAGGTTTTAAGAGTTCAACAGGAGGTTTTGCTTGCTCCAATTCCTTCACCTTCACGTACCGACTCTTGCAACTAGACCTCTGACCTACTCGAGGACTAACAGTTTGCCCAACTTGTATTGGGCCAAACTTGGATAAGAAGTTGTGTTTTTTTTTTTTTTTTTTCCTTTTGGTAAGTAATTTGTTTTTATTTATCCTAAATAAGCAAAAATTCCTACTACAAATATGTATAAGCAATAAAAGCAGTCACAACTGACCACCATACATTATCACCTATGCCTCGTGTCAATTAGTGTATTATTTACAACGCTTCCAATAGTATTTCTGGTTCCCGCAACTCTATTCCTACATTGCCAATTACTTAATTGCATATCGCCTGCATTGTCCTCTCTTGCACGCAATGAATTCTCCTGTTTCTTTCTTATCAAATATGGTACATGCATGCGTTCCATGCCAGCCTTATGAGTATAGCTACAATGCTTTTTCCTTGATCATCACTGCCCATCTTATATCTCCTTGCAATGCCTCATTGGCCTAACAATTGCACAAGCTGCCAAGGCTCACTCCCATACCTATTTTGAGAAATCACAACCAGAAAAACAAATGATCACGTGATTTTTCCTCCCTCGCACAAAGAACACAATCATTTGAGTTTATGTTGCGCTCGGTATACATTCGTTTCGTTGTGGGTAGTCTATCAAGAGAAGTAGTCAAGAGATGAAAGAGTTCTTGGATAAGAGGTTTCATAATTTGAACCAGCTCAATTTGAAATATTGTTTAAATAATAAAATATATTTTTTGTTTTATTATAAATATTATAATTTTTAAACATTTTTAATATTATTTTAAATAATAAAATCAGTTCGGGCCTGCAAATTAGGTTGGGTCAAGACTTCCAGTTGCAACCTACAAATGGAGAAACATGGCCATGGGTTCAGTTGTTTCTCTCGGTTGACTGATTCTTCCTTCTTTTTGGGCCTAAAGGCCCAGAGTTTTTTTTTTTTGACAGAAAGTTGGTTCTTGATGGACGCTCAAGCTCAAAGTCGAAGTGGACAACATATAATCATGCAAACTTTGCGACCTGCAACTTTTTTTTTTTTGGCTAAAATCATGAAATCATTTAATTATACAAAATTATGTAGGGATTTGTAACTTATTTAAAAGTAAGTACGGCTTTCCTATAAAATTCTCATGATTTTATGTGATTTAAAATTGTGCTAGATTAATTATACTATGATAATTGTAAATGAGATAGTTTTCGAGACTTTAACTGATCATCCAATTAATTAACTTATGTTTTTCAAGTGGATTGATTTACCTCGTTTACAATTCATTATCAATTAGCAAAGATACAAGTCAATGCATTTTATTAAATTTTTTTGTAAGAAACATTATAAAAATAAAAATCTTGCATGCGCCTAATCAAGAAAAAAATCATTATTAAAATTATTCAAAAAATTAAATCCTGACAAAATTTAAAAGACATTTTTGATGTATCATAAAGAAAATACAAGTCAATGTGATAAGATATAAATCTTACCAACCTTTAGAAAATTAAAATTACTCTATAAGTCAAAGGGCTAGAAGATTATTAGACATATTAATTTGTTAAATGATCACAAAGGACATTTTGACTTACAAGTTAAAAGAGGAAAAAATAGCATACTATCTACCAAACAAGTTGTCCAAGTTCGCCATCAAAAGGATATTATAATATATGTTAACAGGTATTGTTTAGTGTAATAACGAATCTAGTTGATTCAACATAATATTTCAATTTTTGGACATTAATTTAATTTAAAAAAAAAAACCGTAGAGTCAGAGGCAAATTGCATTATTATTATTATTATTATTGAGCAAGCCGTCGGTGTGAAAGAATTGGTCAAAGCAAACATGAGAAAGAAAAAGAAATGTAGACGAATTTAGTAAGTATTATTTATGTAGGAATCAAAGCGTGGTCAAGACTCTGAAAGGCTTTGGGCAACGGGCAGGGTGGAGTTGGACTGTGGTTACTGGTTAATTTGGTTGTTGGGGAAGTCTGGAACATACATTTTGTTAGATGCTAACTGTTTAATTTGCGGCCCACTTTTCGATCTTCCACAAAAACGCGGTTACCTTGACTGTTTCTGATTGAGATTGATCTATATATCTTAAAATGATAGGATTTAACATCACATTAATTTCATAGATAAGTTCATTAAAAAAACTAAGTTGAAAATATAATATAAAATATAATTAAAAATCACTTGTATTATCATTAAATAATTTTTTATTTAAAAAAATTACTCACATCTTACAGGATAAATCATTAGAGTATTTATTTTAAAATATATTTTTTTTTTACCAAATTTCAAATACAAATATATAAAACACTTTCGCTTTTAATTACTAGTACTAGTTAGTTACGAGCTTTCATGTTCAACTGTCGCTTTTAAGTTTTATTTCTCCTTTTAAATTGACGGAAAAGATCATATGACCCTTTTTTTGTTAAATGGAAAACATATAAGTTTTTTTTTTTATTTAATTTATAAGAGATTAAGAGATTAATATTTATCTTTTTTTAATTATTTTAATTTATATAAAAAGTATGTGTTGTTTTTTAACTTGGCTTGCAAAATTTTAAAAATTCATTGATTATAGATTACATAATTTCTCTCCATTAAAATTCTAAACCATTAACTATAAAAATTAGTACCCAACTGGCCAACAAAAAAAAAAAAAAAAAAAGTAACCAATGGTTAGATGGTTGGTGTATAATTTCTCTATTGGGAAAGTAAAATTTAATGTCTTTTTCCAATTAAAAAATTATAATTGCTTTACTAAAGAAACGTCCTTTCTTTTTTTGGTAGTTAACCATTCAAAAGTAGGCCTATGGATATAATTTTTTATTTAAATTAATTTAATTTAATTTAAATTATTATTTAATAATAAAAATTATTTAAATATAAAAAAAAATTTATAAATTTTTATTAATATTATATAAATAATAATTTAAATTAAGCACGATTAATGTTTGAATAATAAAATTTAAAAAATTTTTAGATCATAACTTGACCAAATCAAATGCCTTTTGCTAAAAGGTTCTAAGCTATTATTAATTTGAATTAATTTAACCAAAGGGCTTAAGGGAGGAGTTTATATACCTTTAGTCTTTGATTAAAAAAAAAAACTAAATAATTGAAAAGAAAAAAGAAATAAAAAAAAAGGTAATACTAAGAGAATTACATAAATCAATCAATCATCCTAAACACATGCAATTAAACTGGATTTCTTGCAGTCAAAATAGTAATTATATTTCCTAACTTCTAATATAAAATGACATCAATCGAGCAAATATTTTCACGTTCTTCACTTTTCTTTTCTGGTCCAAATAGTGGAAGAGGAGGCCGAGCTAAAAAGTTTGCGAATTTAATAAAAAGACACCTTTTTTTTTTTTTTTTTAATTTGTTTGATTTTACAAGTTTCACGTTGGAGACCCAACAAACAAAATGTTGCCTCTCATTAAATTAAATTCATAAAGTTGAAGTTGGATTTTTCCGTGTCTGGGGAAAAAGAACCTGCTTGCCAATTCCACTCGTTGATGGTACTTTGAACTCGTATTTTTTAAAAAAATTTATTTAATAAATTTAAAATTAAAATTTTTATATGTAAAATTTTTTATTATTTTTTAATTATGATCTTATTGCTATAAAAGAACTCAATGAATTTAAAAAATAAAATTATCAAGAATAAAAGCTATAAAAGTCAATTCTCTATCGTTTAAGAACGAAGATGGTATATTTTTATACTACTAGGTACCTTCACATGTAATAAGAGTTAAGCTCTTCGAAAGGTTTCCATTATTAAAACTAAAGTTTATCGTACCTACAAAAAGTGAATGAATTTTTTTTTAAGAAAAATATTATATTTTAAAGAAAATGATAAGTTAAAAAATATAAAAAAATAGTTATCTTTAAAAAAGAAACAAAAATTTTAAAAAGGAATAAATTTTTAGTGAATAGGTATTTTTTAATTTAAAAACTTAAATATAATTAATTTTATTTTATTATTATAATATAATTTTAATTTTAATTTTTTAATTAAATTAATATTATTTTACTCGTAATATCTAACTTGTTATCTCTTTAAATATTTACATATACTATAGATAATGAAGAGTCGTGCGGTTTCCATATGTGCTAATACCATGGAACGTGTTGAAGCTGTCGGATCAAGGAAAACAGGGCTAGCCCTCTAGAAAATATTAGAATGAATTCAGGTCAGTGTGGCTTAACGATGGCCTGACTGAGTCAATCAACGTTTGTGCATCGCATGTTCCCGACAGTTAAGATTCATCATTTTTGGAATCCCCCTATTGAAAAACTAGAAAACCTAAAGCCACGTGAAAAATCTACCAAGGTTTTATTATTAATATAATAAGAAAAAGGGGCAACTGAGTTTACGTACGCTCTACTTTTTTTTCCCCCAGATGATGAAGCGTAAGTAAGTGCGGAGCAATAACGCGGAATATGGGTTTGAAATTTCTTGGTCAAACTCTTCCTATTGAGCTTCAAAGCTGACTTTCTTGATAATATTTTGTAGTTTCTATTCTTAAGCTTAATCATTCGTGTCATAAAAGGACAAATGAGGGGAAAAAATGGGTCCCCTTTCGAAGTAAATTTTGAAGGAAGAATGGGTCAGAATTTGGACTTTGGAACTGTCACATGACCAAAGACCGCCACTGGTCTTATGCTGAAAAACTCGTTTTCTTTCAGTCAAACTTCAAACTTTCGAGCTCCTTTAAGAGCCCAAATCTTCAATTTCGTATTCGAAACCAAAAGCTTTCACTCTCCTCTACTCTTTCCCTTGCTTAAGCTCACAAGATACAAGTGCCAACAGTTTAAATTTTGCTTCTTGCTTCTTGCTAAGTTCCATGGTTGTTGCTTCTTGCTCTTTACCAGTCAGGTTGTTAAAGTCCCTTTGCCTGCTCCTGCTTGTGTTCCGTAGGGGAAAACTTTTGCTTATTGATAGCCAAATTTACGCAGTCTAATACTATTATGAATTAGTACTTCCAAGTCCCAAATAAGAAATCCCTTTCCATTTCCCGGAATATATTCTTGCTCTAACAACCGTTAAAAAATAAAAAAGAAGAAAAAATGGAGCATAGATGGAATTGGGAGGAGGGGACACTGATCAGTGAGCTGATTCAAGGAATGGAGTTGGCAAAACAGTTAAGGATGCATTTGGCTACAGCATCTTCTGCTGAATACAGCGACTTGTTAGTACAGAAGATTTTGTCTTCCTTTGAGAAAGCTCTTCTGATTTTGAAGTTCAGCGGGACAATGGCTGCGGGACAGCCACAACAGGATGTGGGTGCCACATCTGGTGTGCCAGAGTCTCCTCTATCCATCAATGGCAGCCCTTTGACTGATGATTTAGATAAGGATACCCAGGATACTCGAGATGTCTCAAAGAAGAGGTGAATTTAATAATTCTTGTATGCTATTGCAAAGTTTATATGGTTAATTTCATGCCAATGATTCCTCTTTTTTTGGAATTGGGTTCCGCAGAAAAATGTGGCCTAGATGGACTGATCAGGTGAGAGTAACTGCTGAAAGCCTGCTGGAAGGAACTCATGATGATGGCTACAGTTGGAGAAAATATGGGCAAAAAGATATCCTCGGAGCCAAATATCCTAGGTGACAAGTCCTTTCCCTTCTCCTGCTTGACATCATCTAATCATTTGTTACTCCGTATCTTTTACCCATGTTACTCCTGCTTTTTTTTTTTTTAATATTTTTATTTGACATTAATTTTCAATTCTCATAAAAATATAAATACAAATATATAATTTTTTTAAAAAAAATTTAAATATATAAAAATTTTAAAAAAAATTAAATATATTAATATCATATATGTATTTATATTTACATGATATAATCAATTATTAAAACATAAAAAAAGCTAGACCAAATAGAGGATTTGGGTTTTCGACTTGAGTTCATTGGAGTAGAGGCATAGCCTTTTCCTTCCCTTCAAAAATCTCGACTTCTCGTTAGTAAAAATCCTGATGAGTTTTTTTTGTTTTGTTTCTTTTTAACTTTTGCAGAAGCTATTACAGATGCACCTACAGGCACACCCAGAACTGCTGGGCGACAAAGCAAGTTCAGAGATCAGATGAAGATCCCACCATCTTCGAAGTCACTTACAGGGGAACTCACGTATGCGCCCATGGAAACCGGGCAGTTCCATCACCAGCATCACCGGAAGAAAAAGAACATAAGTCCAACAACCTCTATAATGACAATAACCAACCAGTGCAATCACAAGATATCCTCTTGAATCTTCGAAAAGGGCTAAGGGTCAATACCGAGGCCTTGGACGATAAAGAGATGGCCCCTTCCTTCTCTTTTCCTTCAACATCATTTGGGTGGCTTAAGAGCGACAACCATAGTTTTTCACCTTCAGGAGTACTTGATAACAACAATATCTTAGGTAGCTTTTCTTCGCCTTTTATGTCGCGAGCTACAGCTGAATTAAACAACTTTTCAGCTTCTCATTCTCAGATGAACAACTTCGGAGGGATCCTTAATACACAAAATTCTGAATCTGATTTCATGGCGTTGATTTCAGGCAACACTTCAGCCACCAACTCTCCAATTATGGACTTGGATTTCTCACTTGATCAAGTCCACTTGGATCCGAATTTCCCATTTGACACCCCGGGATTTTTCCAGTAAATTCTTTTTTCACAATCGAAATAAAGAGTAGAGGTAGACTTAGAATTCAGCTTCGACCGACCAGATTAGCTGGTTGCAATTTGTTCACTCTAGCTTTATTTTTCGCCAAAGCAATTGTACAATACAAGTCCCTTCCAATTGAATGTTGTTCTAATCGCAGTTGCAATAATATTGGTGCACAGATGCGCACCAATAGAATAAAGTTGGCTTATAGAAACCTTAGCGAAACACATAAATCCAAATAAGTTATCCATAACATAACTGCATGAAATTAACAAATACCGGATTTGAGAAGAGAAAAATCTATACATACATGGAAAAAAGAATCTACATTCCAATGATTCCTTTAGAAGATCGTAATGGGTTCTTTTTGAATGGACGAAGAAACGTTGCAAACTAGTAAAACAAGATGTAATAAAGAAATGACGAAGAGGAAGACTGGAGCAAACCCTGGATAACAAGTACAGTGATAGGTAATAATGATGAAGATTGCACGTAACTAAAGATGTTGAAAGTTACGGTGGTTGTAGGATTTTAGAAAAAAAATTGTAAAAAATTCCTTTAAAGCTACAGGTTTGCTAAAGAAATGCCCAAAAGATCTTAAATAAGATTTTGGAATCCTTGTTTATAACTTTTCCAGGAGAGATGTAAGTTACAAAATTAGTGTGTTGAGGTGATTATAGAAAATTACTCACTTAAGGATGTTTTAGTAGCATAAAATAGACATTGATTATGCGACAGTATGGTTAAGAATGTACTGTCTCTGCAACGAAAAAGAAATGTAGCACTTGTATTTAACGGAAATGTTAAGAAAAATACTTTTTAACAGTTTTCATATCTGAGCTTCCAAGCCATGCTCTCCAACACATCTCAAAAGTAGAAAAAACCCAAAAATCCTGCCAACCGTTCAGGGTTGAATCTACGGTCTTTATTACGTAGAACGTGTTATGCCAGGTAACGTTGCTGCCAAAGAGTGATGTGTCAAAATATCTCTGCCAAAATAATTGTACCATAGTAACTCTGCCAGAATAGCTGTGCCAAAATATTTCTGTCAGAGTACTTATGCCAAAATACTTCTGACAAAGTACCTGTATCGTACGTTATTAACTGAAAATCTGCATATACATGGGAAAAAGAATCTACATTCCAATGATCCCTTTAGAAGACACAATATTGCTTGTCTTGACGCTTAATGGATGGTATACATAAACAAATGAAACCCAGTAGTGTCTAGCAAAGATTTAACATGGAGAAACCTGGCAGCATCAATAATACTAGACTGGAAACTTGCAATCTGTTAGAAGAGATTTGGAAATGAACCAATAACCAAGCGCTAGCCAGCAGCTGAGAAGTATGTTGCCTACATGATGAGAAGCTTAGGATAACAATAGGAATAAGGTAACAGCAGAACTATGTTGCTCCGACTCTTCATTTTCTTGAAGTACCTGTGTCCAACGTATATCCAGACATAGGTATATGGATATAACCCTTCAAGAACTCTTTGAATACATAAAAAGACTTAAAAAATTTTGAATATACCCTTGTCAGACATATATCCACACATCTGAGAATCACATCCGAGTCTAAGTAGCATAGCTGCCAAAAATAGCAGGTATTAGAAGTCCTTTTGAAACAACAAAACTCTGAGAAATAGAAGAAGCAACATCCAAAAGATTTGAGAAGAGCTCATATTCCTTGAACAATGAAACGGTAAGGATATCAGCTTGAATTGAATTTCACTTACTCCATCTATATGTAAGGCTTCTACTGTTTTTCCACGTTTGGAACAAAGCTTGATGTGCTTTCTTTTGCATCCTCAGTCTTCATAAGAGCTTGTCTCAACCACAAGACAATGAATAAGTTGGTTAAAGTGAATAGTGAGTCAGCCCCTCAATGTAACCAATCCACATTAACCAAGGAAGTATCATATTTCACCTTAGCTGTCTCAACCACATGGATAGAGTCACAATTTGGCATCCATTAGCAGAATTCATTAAATGTTAAAATAATTTTTTTCTTATTGATGAGACCTTAGCGTAGATTCCAGCTGGACATGAAGTCAGCAAAAGATCAACAAAAAGGAAATTAGCAGAAGATGAAACAAAGGCAACTATAGCAAAATCAAATTGCAGAAGAAAAAGCATTCAAAGTAACAAAATTTATACAATACTAAATTGAATGAAGCCACATTTTGTTTGTTCTATAACCCATGCCAATCTCATTTCTCTTCTGTTTGCTTCGGGCACAATTGTGTACTTCATGCTGCCCATCTCTACTGATCAAGTAAAAGGGAATTGGAAACTATGGCCATAGACTTGTAAAGAAAAGAAGTAAATATGCTTAAGCCCTGAAAAAATGTATATTAGGCGGCATATGGAAAGATGAAAACAACTACCCTGGAAAAAAATGAGGCAAAACCAAGAAAGCTTTGCGGCTAAAACAGATAAATCTATGTGAAAGTGCTACCACAATGATCAGTGGTGATACAACATGAACGCAAATTCATGGCATTCCCCAGCCTCACAACTGAGAAGAAATGACATGGTAGGATACATAGATGACCTGGAAACAAGCTGCCCGCCTGCCCCTGGCTCGCAATGAGCAAAAGCAGACGCCAAAGTTTCTAACATTCTAACAGAAACATTACAGCAAGCAGATTCTCGTTTGTCACAATATGCATCTTTGCCCTAAGGTATAAGAAGCCACTAATTCAGTCTAAAAAATGTAGCATATGATCCAAAGAAATAAAAAAAGTAGCACAGAATATGAGAATAATAGCAATTAAATTCCAATATCTAACATATCAATTACACAATTTGATAAATCAAGAAGGTGATATATGCCAAAATGATGGTATCTCAACAATGGTGCATTTATCAACAAAGTGCGTTTCTTGTGAAAACATCACAGAAGGTAACAAATAATCTTTTCACATGGTCTACATCCTTGCTAATATGTGTAATTTCCTTCTATTTTTGCCCAAAAGCTAATTTCTTTATTTCCTGGCAAAGAGAAACCATCCCCTACTACTCCCAAGTCAAAATTCACCCCATCTCCGAAATTTAGAACAAAAGAAGAGCACAAAGTAACCTTATAATGTCAATTAGTACAATAAAAAGATGCGATAAAGAAATACAATATATCCCATGAAGGGGGAGCCTCGGAGCAGATTTAAACTAGGTGATGAAGTACAGGAACCCAATGTCAGGAAACAAAAGAAACTGCAAAAAGCTGCGAAGCAATGTTTTTCCGAGTCAATGTTTGGTGCCCCCATGGATTCACTGGCAACAACCACCCTTGTACAATTCCTCCTTTCCTCTTTACAACTATTCCATCTTTGTAAATCCTGAATTCTCTGCTTGAATTACTCAGGTTTCGCTTGGTGATTATTCAAAAAAGAAGAAGAACCACGAAATGTTAGAGGGACAGGATAATTGGGTACTTTTACACAAAGGTTTTACTTGTTTACACAATATAGATTCATCGTGACTTCAGTTTCAGTTCTGCCTTCCTTTGAAGCATGGATTTCACTTTCTGGTAGATAATAGTAATACCAGAACATTTCGGCTTTGGGTTCTAACAAATGCAAAAATCAGGCATCTCCGTGTTTATGGCTGATTGTAGCGGGCCTGGCCTGTATACAGACCTCCCTCCCCCCCGCCCCCCCACCTTCCAAGAAAAAAAATGAATCTATATCTTGGACGGTCGAATTTTTCATTGAAGATGTTGGTGCCTACAAGAAAAGGAAAATATGATCCAGTTGACTCTTAGCTTGATTAGAATCAGTATTATTATTATTACTATTATTAATTTATTTATCTATATTTATATTGTTATAAAATTTTAATTAAAATAATGTGATCAGTTAATTCACAAAATTTAATTAGAAAAATAATTGAAAAATCAGATATTTTATAAATCAAATGAAAATATTTATCTCTTTCAATTATTTTATATAATATATTTTTTAAAAATAATTTCCATTTTTTTAATAAAAGTTGCCACCCTCTTTAGCGCTACGCCCAATTTGCTCTCATCGGCTAACGTGCTTCGTCGCTGAACCAACCAATTATCACCGCAACTAGACAATTCGTATGATGCGATAAATATGGACGCAAAGATAATAAAAATCTTACAGTTTTGATTCCATTAATTTTAGATGGCGTTTGAAAATATGCACTTCAAAAAAAAAAAAAAAAAAAGAGCACAATTTAGCTAGCAAAAGAGAATAGAGTGAGGGAATTCGTGAACAGATTTATACAGGGGACTACGACGAAGTGGGTTCAAATGCCGCTTGTTCATGCCAAGTGCCGTTCAAGTTAGATTGCCACAACCTTATACGGCCATCACTACCGGTTGTTGCCAAGGTCATTCCACTCATATCCCATTCCATCTGCCACACCTGATCATCAAACAAGATTATAATAATCTAACTCACACTCTCCGTGAAAGTGAAAACAAAAACCACCTAGACTAAAATAGGACAGGAGAGCAGGCATATAGAGCATATAAATTCAGCAGTTCCTTTAATTCGTAGGTCATACTTGCATTTTTCATGTCACGATTGCCTATATTACCCGAACTTCCTCCTAAAAAGATGGAAGAGATCGGAGTCTAGTTATAGGGGTAGAGAAATATAAAAGTAATGCATATGCTTGTATTTATTCAGTCATCAATATCAAACTTGCCATACGTATAGAAGTAGCAAAGTACAAACCAACACTAGTCATTTATCAAAGGTGTTTCATGGGGAAAAACCTTTCTTTCTCTACAAAATTTGATGATCAAATAGGTAAATAATAAATAGGAAACAAAGGTGAATAAAAAGTCTTTCATTACATAAGCTACCTACATTAAGAGCACTAGATGGGCAGTTAGATTCTCTTTTCCAGTGTGCAGTTTAACAAAATGCAGCATAGACAGCAGCAATGTTGCCACAATTCATCATTTTTCTTGAAATACCCATGTCTAACACCATGTCCAACACATATCTGGATATGGATATGGTTATAGATATGGAGATACGACCCTCCGAGGACCTTCCAAATATATGAAAAAACTTATAAATAACTGAACATATCCGTGTCAGATGCATACCTATATCTGACACTCACACCATCCGAGTAACATAAGGCAGCAGTACCAGGCATATTAAATTCAGTCATAGTATTCATAACAAGCACCATTCTTCCAGTCTTATTCGCATTAAGATCACAAGAATTCAGATACTGCCAAGTTGGATATTCAACTAAAGAGTTGCAGGTCACGGTAAGATAAGCCACTACCAGCAACAAATAAAAGTACAAAAATTAAAAAAAAAATTAGAACATCTAGACATATTAAATATGTTACTCTGCCCAGTTCAAAGTACCATGCATTCAATCAACCATCAATGTACCTCTCTAAACCCTAAGAAAACTGGCATTCATAACCTATCATCAACCTGAATTTTGCAAGAAAAATAAGAAAGGAAAAGGCAAAAAGATGCAAAATCCAGACAGGTGAAGGGGAATTGAAACCCAAGAGGACATAAGGAAAGTCTAAGATATAGACAAAACAAAAAAAAAAAAAAAGTTGATGTTGCTTTTGTGGTGAAGGACAAATTAAGGATAAGGAGGTAGATAGTTAAGCAGGTAGAGCAAGTGATAAAGTAAGCTCACTGGTGCCAACCAACGGCTCTTACTGTTCTATGATGAGAAACAGAGAAAGAAACTTTTGAGAATTTCAAGATAGTTTGGTTTATTCCACAAGTAATGTAATTTTTCAACCTCCTCAAAATTATGTTTAAGGTCATATAAATTCTACCAGGTGTATTTTAGATGATTCATCCTGGTCTCAACATGTGACTGAAAACTGAAGCTATAATGTTGAAAGTCCAACTAGTGAGGAGCAATACACATACCACGCACGCAAACTATAAAAATCATATGTAGATTAACAGAAAACTATATAGAGAAGCTCAAAATATAAAGCGTTAACCATTGAATACCTCACTGTTATGTCCAGAAAGCAATGCAACCTTCTCAATTGAGAGCCTTCCATCCAAGTCAGGGATTGATCCAACATGCCATATTGAAATTCCTTTTGAAGATGCCGTAGCTATTACCTCATATGGCCTATATCATCAAAAAGAAAAAGTGATCAATTTCAACAGAATTCACAATGCAAATGATCTGGAAACAATCCCAGTTGAACCCCGATACAAAGGAGGAATTTGTGGACTCTATATAATAAAGTCTACAATCCTACTAATGGCCAATGGCTCATAAAAAACACAAATTGCAGTTTCACAAAGTCATAATTTCCATTACCGTCCAATGTTTGGTGCCCATGCAACAGAATAAACTTGATCTCCCTTGTCAGCAGGCAACGCCAACTCTGCTACCGGCAGCCATCTTTGATGAGCTGGATCAAATTCCCATATCTATGAAATAGAGAGAGTCAAAATTAGCCATTTTAACAGCACATCCACACATTTATGTCAGTATGCAAGTCACTCAAAAATAATGCTACCAGACAAATTCCTAACATCAATATACAAGTTATACTTAGTTACCATACTTGCACAGCTTTCAATAACTCAGGATTTCATGAACTTGATAAAACAAACCGAACCAAATAAAGACACGTGGTATAATAGAGAGACAACGCACATGTGTGAACTAAATTGGGGCTATCCCAATCCAATCATATTAAAGCAGAATTCTGCAAGGAAAACGAATTTAGGAGTACCTTGGGGGAATTGAGTTGTGGAGTATTAGAATTGAAACCCAAAATAAAGCTTGATTCTTGGCCTTCACCCTTTAGAGGATTCCAAGAAATACACGATGTTAAGCATGAAGCCTTCCCTAATATAGAAACGGAATCTATAACATTCTGAAATTCAGCCTGGAATTAAAAAAAAAAAAGTTAAAAGAAAATCAGAAAGCGGATTACTGGAGGGAGTACAGACAGTCTTGAGGGTGAAAAAAAAACCCTGCAACACTGATGATTGGGGTTTGGAAATCGCCGGATAGATGCGTTGATCACCTGAAGTTGCCAGTTCTTCAGTTCCAAAGGATCAAGGAGCTCAAAGACTTTCACAAAGCCGTCTGAATAAGCAGCAACCTAAAAAATAAAACGAAAATAAGCTATGAAAATGCCAATTCTAAACGCAAAATAAACTATATAGCTACAAAAGAAACAAGAAGCAGAATAGCAAAAAGAAAAAAAAAATCAGCTTTAAAGCTCACCATTTTCAAACTCGTTTGATTGACACTAAATTGAACATCTAAAACCTTCGAACTAGTTTTAAAGCTTTTGCAAAGCTTCCATTCCAGAGGCTGTGTACCTAACAGAATTTACAAAAATCAATTGGCATTTGCGCAATATTATCATTTACCACCAAATCCAACCATCAAAAAGTCAGGAAAATAAATACCTTCTACAAGCTCTTCCCATATTGATAAAGTCCCATCTTCGGAAATGCAAGCGACGGCATCACCATACTCAGGAGGGATCCAAACAACCTTCACAATGCCAACTTCATGCACCTAAAATCAACGGAAAAACTAACAAATTTTAGACCTAAAACCCACTAATTATTAATTAAATAAAGAAAAAATTTTATCGTTTTGTTTCGGGAGACCTTGAATTTGGAGGAGGATGTAAAGGAAGAAGAGGAAGGGTCACGAGAATCAAAAACGGAGAGGTAACCATCGACCGAGCCGGCAGCTAATCTCTGGCCGCAGTAGTTCCAGGCGGAGCATGTCGTGCCTCTATCGAGTGTCGCCACTGGCTTCTCCATGTCCGGACAATTTGTTACAGATTCAGTTGCGAAAAAACCCTAAAACTCGGGGGGTTTGAAAGGTCCAAGCCCGCCCAAGATTGTGGTCTTAAATATGAGCCTTGGATTGAGCGATCTATTGGGCTGGTACCCTTACTATCAACCACTTTTATAATGATATTTACATATGTTTTATTGATATTTAACATTTAAAAATTTAATATTTATTAAATGTTTAATTAATTAATTAATTGTTATTTAATTATATAAATTTATTATTATATTAAATAACTCTAAAAAGAGAGAGAATTTAAAGATAAAAAATTAAAAAAATGAAAAAAAATAATAAAGTGTCAATTTACCCGATTGTAGAGTTCAGTTAAAGGCATTTGATCTATAGACCCCTTTAGCAGCGAAGCTAGGACAAAATGCGCAGCAAAATACCATCTAAAGGCATCATGCAGTGTATTTGATACTGGTTGGTGTACTGAAATCCAGGTGCAGTGGACTC
The DNA here is from genome assembly GCA_038381775.1 of Adansonia rubrostipa. Classification (NCBI taxonomy): domain Eukaryota; kingdom Viridiplantae; phylum Streptophyta; class Magnoliopsida; order Malvales; family Malvaceae; genus Adansonia; species Adansonia rubrostipa. The sequence continues at coordinate 6,525,242 of JBBYHM010000010.1, read as the reverse complement.
CGAATGCGCCAAGTGAATTGACTGGCAGCATTTTTTTTTTTTTTTAAGTATCTTATTTAATATAATATTATGATCGTTATTTAATAATTTTAATTTTTTTATCTTATTTTTATGGTTGATATTTTTATAAATTTTAATGATAATATTCATGATACTCACAACTGTAATAAAATATGACATGATTGAAAATGTGTCTTTGACTGTACTATAAATCTTGTTTAGTGCTACTTTTAGAGCATGATGATAATGGAATTCAAGCCAAGAAACTGCTCTCCAGGTGAAACTAAGGTAGTCAGTATCTTACTGAGAGGTGTATCATTTTTGTTTTACTATAAGTACATATCAATATCGATGTGTTTTGGTATACTGTTTTAGGTTTATCATAGTTTGAATATTTTTAATTTATATATATGAAAAATATTTTTAAATATAAAATAATGAGATTAATAAATTTTATATATTAAATATTCATTAATTATATATAATATTCTAACAAAAACTTCATCAAATAAAAGAAAATCAATATCAATTAAGTAATAAGATTGAAATTTTTTAATGATCTTTAAATTTACAATTAATTATGCCTAATGTTCATCAAATTTATAAGTAATTATGCATAATATTCATCATATTTAAAATCAATATTAGTTTAATTTTTTTTACAAGCTTATATTATGTGTCAGTTAGCGCAGCAATTTTGGCTGTTACCATAAAAATAGACTGATACCTACAAGTACAGTCAGTACATATAAAACTCAAGATCGAAACAAAATCAATTATTGTCAATATTATTATATATCAAAACTGATACCAATTACTACAAATATGGTACATATAACACCGGGTGAAACACCTTTGGAACTAGAAATTTTATCAGTTCAATGCATGGAATGAAGATGTTTTTGAGAACCAAAAGTCACGTATTTTTTCTCCATACCTGACACAGTCTTAAAGATGCAAAAACCCAATAACAGAAGCTTATTAGCAATAAGTAATAAATGATCACTTCGGAACACAACCGAAAAATGCTGGTGCAAGACATATCACAAACAAGAATGGTATCAATACGTTCTTATTTGATTTCGTTCAATAAATAAATTTTAAAATTATATTTATATTTATTTATTTAATTTAATAAACGAATATAAATAAAATTTTAATTATTTATAAACTGTTTACTAAATGCTCTGTTCATTTATACTTCTAGAGACAAAGTGGCCGAGTAATTAATGGCACACCCACAAATGGGCTAACAATCCTCTGGTGAAGCTATGTCTCAAGACCTCGATGTGAGGAGCCCAAGACTGGACCAGCAGGCCAACCCCTTTGGTCCTTTCCAAGAACCCATCAGGAAGAAATATCAAAAGGGTCTTCAACCCTTTCAACACCATTAGGGCTCTTGACAACCCACAGAAAGTCCCATTGCTTTTCATGCCCCAATTTTCTGGGCCCATGAAATAGTAATTTGGAGTCGGCCTAATATTAAAAGTTAACCAACAACTGTGTAGAGTCCCAATTGTTTTCATCTTCACTTTTTCAGCTAAACTGTGAGAAAATATCCTCGAGTAATTAATAGTTTTGTTTATAGCGTTAACCATCAATTTCGAGAGAGAGATGGAAATGGTACAAGGCCAACAGCTGGAGCCCTTTAACCTTGCCTCATGAAATAGTTTCCTTCCCACAAGGGTAATTTAAAAAAGATAAAAAAAAAAAAAACCCACGGAAAAGCCAAATCAACCAGCTGATTGACAAATGACAGTGAACTACCGTTCAAAATGACATCACAAATTATTAATGTAAAATCAAATATGGCTGATCAGCAAATTACACAATAAATAAACAAAGACATGCGGCTTATTTTGCTTTTAGAATCAAAAAGCCTCGTTGCTTTTATGATAACTAATCGAGAACGTAAAGAAATAATATGGGCCACTTAACAAAAGATAAAGAATTTGATTGACACATTGTTTGTTAGCTTCCAACTTTGTTCGCGCTTAAAGCAAATCTTACGTTAACTAAAGAACCGGCTACGTACCAATCACGCTAGTGAGAGTAGTAGAATGCTCTGAGATGAGCAGTCAAATGCTCTACATGACGTTTTTTTTTGTTAACTCAGAATGAAATATTGTTTTGAACAGTCGAATTCTCTGAAGAAGAAAATTGAATGCTTGCCGGAATTATCAACTGATTGTGAAAATTTACTTTGGATATTCGAATGTCATAATTGGACAGACAATTTTTTTGTGTGAAAATTTTAGAATATGTTCATCGAACATAATGTTTCATTTCAAAACTGGTTAATCTTCACTAAAGACATGTTTATTCATGAAGAATATTTCAAATATCGATTTAAATTTATAAATACTTCAACCATCAGGACCAGCAAATTACCCAAGATTATAGAACTAGCTAAATATGAAGTTTTTTTTTTTTGGGGGATAAGTAACAAGTGTATAATTACTTGAGAAATTATAAAATAATGATTGAGTTCTTTGTGTTTTTTTATTTCCTTAAGAAAATCGAGTTCAATTTAATTTCATGAATACAAATTCTCATATGAAGATATAAAGAGGATAATTACTTTGGAATGTGAAGGAGGAAGTCAGAATAGTTTAAAATACAAATTTATATTATCAAAAAAGGCCAAAAAAAAAAATAAAGGATAAAGCTTGCAAAAAAATTAATGGCTACAGCAAAGTTTTTCTTAGGTTCCTAAATATATATATATATATATATATGTAGGCTTGAACGTATAATTTCTTTCTGGCTTTTCAGCAACAAAAACAGGTTTCAATTGGGCCACATGCATCAAGCAAAACTATGAAAAACTTATATCAGCTAGGAACCATGTGTAGAAATTGTTGATCCCTTAATAACCTGTGGAATTAATTAACTAATAATCCAAGATGATAATCATAAAGTTTAACCAAGAAAAGATAGAAAAAAAAAAAAAAAAGAAAGAAAAATGACCCTAGTGATCTTTAATTAAAAAGATTCAGCTGATGATCATATAATTTAGACATGAAAGGTCGATCAAAGTTCAAAACTTAAAGTAACGTAACCTTAAAGACAAAACACCCTAAAAAAACTTAAAATAAAAAAAAATGATCAAAATACACGCAAACTATTTGATCACATCTTCGTTATTCATATACAAATATTTCTGTATAATTAGCTTCTTTATGCTTTGAATATTAAGCACATGAAATACCGACAGTACTGGAAGCGGCGGTGAAACTTTCTGATGCAGTTGTCTTAACAACCAACGAGTTAATCTCTGGCGAAATCCCTCCAAAATCAATCTCAGGGACCTCGGGGATCGTTGTCAGTGCACCTGTCTTGTCGTAAACCACGTAGTACTCCTCAAGGGATCTTTGTTTCGGCCAAAAAACGGAAGAGCTCGAACTTTGTTTGAACTTGAACATGAACTTGAACAATTTATGAATCGAGCGAGAGAACTTCGAAGGCTGCCTCTTGGAAACCGGCGGAGGAAGAGTTGTCGACTTTAGGGGAGGAGGAGCTCGAGTGCTGTCGACGACTAAACGAGGCATGGACATGGTTCTTGAATGGAAAGCTGATGAGTCGAGTTGAAACGGTACTTGAAAGATTTTGAATTCGAACGAGTCATAAAAGAGTTGCTACCGCAGTCCTATACTGATTGAACCCAGAGAAAAACATTTCTATATGTGAGAAATTTTGAGAGAAAAGTGGGAAAAAAAATATATAAAAAGGGGACTTTCTTCGTTTGATTTTCGAGTGGTTGTTGTAATCAAACTACGTTAGTTATATAACCAGAAAACAGTGCGCGTTGCAACGTTCACGGTCTCTTCATATGGACCATAAAATAACAAGTAGAGGAGAGATTTTTTTAATTTATGTAGAAAGGATATTGTAATTTATGAATAAATAAATGACCTTAAATATTTAACTTCATATTTAAATTTTTTAGATTTTAATTTTTATAAAGTGGTTATATGAATTAATTGAATAAAATTTAAATTTTAATAGAATTTTTCGAATAAGGAAGATGCTTCTACATTTTTTCAAATTTATATATCTAATCCTATCGCATTTTAGATGGTGTACTAATTAAAGTTATGATTACGATAATATTTTCATATTAATTTAGAATTTTTGAAAGTTTTGAGCACTCCTTAATCAGATATTTTTTTTCTAAACAACCATTAATTTTCAGATTAATTTGTTTATATATTTAAAGTTTTTTTAATCTATTTTACTCAAAGGAAAAGAAAATTCTTAATTAGAAAAAGTTGGTGGACTGCTTAATAATTTTCTTTCTTATTTTGATAAACCCAGCAGAACCAATGATGTGAACAATATGTTGGTATTTAAAAAAAAAAAAAATTTACTGATAAGTACTGATATAACTTCTTTAGCAAACACCATGATTATGGAAATTATGAAGAACAATATGATACATGTCTTTTAAGCTTTGGAATTTGACCACAAATCCTAATAATAGTTGTTGATGTCTTTTGGTGTCTGAGGAGATCGAGGAGGAGGTCTTTGGTGGTCTGGGTTTTTATAGAGAAGTAAAAATAAAGTTCAAGACTATCGAACTTTGTCTTCAAGTGCGTTTTGTTGCTTATGTTAATATAGGTAAAAGAAAAAATAAAGGTAACTAAAGGATATGAGAGTAAAGAGTGTATCGTTGGTCAGCCTCAAAAAGAGCTGTTTATGCTTGTTTAGGTAACCTATAGTGACTAGATACATAAGTGACGTCGTTCCAAAGTTAGAAATCCACATGAATTGTGATGTCTGACATGGCTTTCAAAGATCTGCGAAGTGATCATATGTCCTCCCAGAGTGCTGGTTTGGTCTGCTTAAGCGGTGAAGGGCCTAACGGTGGGCCTCCCTGTAAGTCCAATAGTGAATGTGGTATGGTTAGAAAGAAAACAAGGGGAATAAATTGCATTGTAATTTTATTCAGGAGAAGAGCAAAGTTTAATGAAATACAACCATTCTCTATTTATTTGTTGTTTAAAAAACCAATAAGAAGATTAATAAGTATATTATACATATATATATATAAGAGAAAATCAAGGAAAAGTGTATTGATCCTGAAGAAACTTTTTTTTTCCTTCTCTGAATAAATATTCTCCAATAAAATATGTCCTTAAAATGTGCTTATACTGGAGAGAAAGAATATCGATATGGTTAAACATATTCATCAGTTCAAAGTTAAGAGCTCTAGACAGGATGTAACAAACTTGAGTTCCAGACCACGACATCTATCCTGCTGACCCTAAAGAAAGGGAAAACAATTATATAATTAATTAATTAATTAATTAATTCGGGACAAGCTTCTTAAACTTCCAAATTTGTACCTAAAATAGAGACACAAACAAGTTTTAGACTTCGAATTGCTGGATATAATAGATAAAAAATTTTAATCTTCTCACATGAAACAGAATTTTAAAGTAACTTAACATTGTACCATAATGAGCTAAGTAAAATTTTACTGATAATACTTATATTATAATGATAGAAGCATTTTAATCTTTGTATTATAGTGATATAATAGATTAATAATTCTAATCTTCTCACATGGAATAGAATTTCAAAGTAACTTAACATCGTACCATAACGAGCTAAGTAAAATTTTATTAACAATCCTTGTATTATAGTGATAGAAGCATTTTAATCTTTGTACTATTAAATTTAATATTTTAATCTCTGTATTTTAAAAATTATTAGTAAATAAGAAATGTGATATGAAATTTTAAATTTTATACAAAAATAGGTTTGGATTATTTTTCTGTATAAAATTAAAAATTTCATAACACATGACACTAGATTATTTAAATGATTTTTTAATATCGTTTATTATTTTTTTTTTTTTACTAAAATTTTAAAGCATAAAAATTAAAATATTAAATTTAATAATATAAGACCGAAACACTTTCTTCCTCATAGCATAGGAAGTGCGAATGGACTTCTACAGCACATGACATATCTTCTTAAAAGTGCAGTTTGCTGGGTTCAGATTTCAGAGGCTTCATTTTCCAAAGAGTGTATGTCATTTCTGTCATGGAAACATTGCTCCCTTCGATGCCAATAAAGAAACTAACGAGACTGAAATTGGGAGGCTGTAATTGGTTCTATTGTTATAAGTGATAGTTATTAGATCCACCCTCGCAGCTTTAGATAACAAATTCAATTAGCTTTTCTGCAATGTGCCATCTACAATCTTGATCTGTTTCATAACAGGAAATTTAGTTCCAACAATATGGGTTCATATACATTCACAGCAATTAAGCTCGTTTCAGCTTTATATGTAGAATTCAATCAGTACGAAATGCAATTTTTTTTCCTTTTATACATATGAGAAAGTCTAAGGAGAGCGGATTCGAACCTTAGATCTCATCACTCTACCGCGAATGATGGAACTTGTCAATATAAATGCTTGTTGACAATCATTGTACACTTCAGCCATGCCCAAAGGACTCAACTATGTGTTCGCTTCAAACTTGTCAGACTTAGACCTATTTAGTTGGTTTTTGCAATATGCTTAATCAACAACATCACCGCTAAAGAGCTTGAACTTGTTTGCATCAAGAATCAACTTTCTGATAGAAGAGAAAGAGCCCATGATTCCGGTGCCAGTGAAGACGACTATGATAAACAGATTGATCCAGTAGGTGAGGGATGATCTTGGAGGCTTGTAGGTCATGTTGTAGAGAAGCATAGGGAGGACAAAATCAAGAGGGATAAAGCCAATAGCGCCTACTACACCATTGATGTCACCGAAAAAAGGAAGCATTGCCGCCATGAACCCACAGAATATCATGTATAGAGTCCGAAGAAATAGCCTCGGAATAAGGTTCCTCTTGGAAAAAATCCCTTGCTTTATATCAGCTGATTGCTTCTCCATGATCTCATAAGCAACTTGAGAATAAACCTGTGTTATATATTGGAGAAATATTACCTCAATGCAACCTCAAATAAGGTTCTAAAAAGGTAAAAAATAGAAAAAGAAAGAATAGTTCTCCATTGCAAAAGTATTTGCCTGATTTGAACATGTTAATGAAAAACAGAAATCAGATCCTCCAATCTCCAACTTTTTTAAGAACAAGAGCATTACCAGGCCAATGGCAAATAGCTGTAGAAGAACAAAAACAACTGCAAGGCCAATAACTATTGTTGGCGCCAAGGATGGTCCATCGTCAGGCATTAGACTCTTCAGAATATTTGAATTTGATTTGTTTCCAAAAGCCCAGTATCCAGAAACTGAAGAAGAGTAGAAAGTAACACAAATTACACTGTAACACATTAGGAGTCCTTTTACCATCTTCCCTGTAGCAGGTGGAGCCAGTGTTGCCTGTATCAAAGACAATGTTGTTTGATAAATGATAGTTCGAATTCGCTGTTTAATGGCTGTAATTAAAATTAGAAACCAAACAAATTATATTCCAAAACTTCAGCTCTATGAACACAGCTTCCTCAGGAAGTATTAACCTCAATCTGGTTAATTCCTATTGGATTCCTGCAAGCAACTTATCTTATGGAAGATAGTTCAGAATCATACGAAAAAGATTAACCTTCGTATCGTACATTGAGACTTATGTAAGAGTTCGAAATTTACTTGTATTTCAGGAAGAATCCCATTCCCAAAAATGGCAGCTATTATGGAGATAGAAGAGAAAGCGCTAAACACCCTTGATGAACTTGAAGATTCCAATGAATAGTCCCTACGAGGGGCATTTTCAGAGAGACCTGCGGCACTAATAAAAGTTGTTTAAATCCGAAAATGGTTCCATAGTAACATCTGTGGACGTCAAAAGATGGAATAGACTTTAATCTACATTGCCACACAAAATTCTGAAATTCAACTATAATCTTCAAGGAGCTTAATTAAAACATCTAACCAGTAACTAAAATTTATTTATGGGGAAGTTGCAGCATCAACGCTAGACTAGCAATAAGTCCAATAAATCAATATTCAAATGCTTCTTTTAGCAAGTAACAAGTTGTCACCGGTGCTGCCTCATTGCTGGGGTTCAATATTAAAGCCTATTCATCCAACAACAAGGCCACCTTGGGCCTAGCATTGAATCTTTCAAATGCCACTGTGACATTTCAAGTCACAACTTTTTCTGCAGTACTCTGAGCAGAGTATTCAATGATAGCCCAGCGATAAAATAGTCACTATCTAGAGATATACGACTGTATCATCATTCCTCATAGTTCTAGAGTGATCAATTTTTTTTTTCTTCCAGGTGGCTATGACTATAATGAGTACAACTACCTCCATTCAATTCTTCTGCCGCAATTACAGCAATAGATTATACACATATAAGTATTGAAAGATGGCTCAATGATTATTTTTTACCTGCGTGGATACAAGCAGCAACCACGAGGAATGTGTAGCCCAAGCTGAGGAGCAGAGAAGCAAAATTGAGGTATCTGAGGGAATGGAAGGTTGGGATCTGAGAGAGAACTACCATCACCACTGTTACCATCGCTATGAACTCATACAGCTTCAAGGATCCGTTGGGAGAAAGGTTTGAATACATGATCTTACAACAGAAAAACCGACATTAAGATAAAAAAGAATTTAAAGAAACAATCAGCGCCGTTCTCGAGTTTTCTCCCAAATAAGTAGCAATGATTAGATTTATTCTCCAAGTTTTAACTAACATAAGGTCACTTCATAAATTTACTAGGTTTGTATATCATGGTCAGACATGGTGTAAGGTCGGTCTTTTCCTTTTTTGGATGAATGATAGTCTCATTAATAGCCTGAAAACATGCTATAACTGTACAAAGGCAACAAACAGCTTATTTATCCAGACTTTTTATTTTTCTTTAAAATATTTACATCGAACACAGATATAAGTATAAAGATATAAAAAAATTTTTAAAAAATTGAATATACCCTTCTCAGTATATCTGTGTCTGAAACTCGTCTTCGAATCCGAATAACACAGATAGCAACTACGAGGTTACCCCTTTTTTAAGTATATCAATTCATTACCAGCTTATTAGTCATCAGCAAACAAGTCACACTGTCTAATTCGCGAACTCTTTTACTTTTCCTAAACTGAAGGTTCAACCTTAAAAGAGACGTCAGTATAAAGGTTTGAACATTCAAATTATAAGGAAAAAAAAAAAAAGCTTATGAAGAATATGGAATGATAGATTCTTATATAAAAAATAATCCCACATCCAATTACCAGTGACTGTACATAGTTATTGACTCGTATATAATGCAGATAAATTATGCTCATTGACAAAGACTGATTTTGTAGGCTATATAGCAAAATGTTAAACAAAGAACAGAAACGAGCCACCTAACTTCCAGAAGATGGAAATGCATGACAGAAGGATTGATTTGAGCAGGACATTATTGGCATATTTATCATCACAAGTAGGAAGAAAACAGTATCGATGGGTCCGAACTCCCAAGCTTCCCCATCAAGCTTGAAAATAGAAAGTAGCAAAACTTATTTACATTTACAGGAGAAAGAAACTTATGTACACACTAGAAAACTTGTGTCTAAAACGTGATAGGTGTTTGAATCAGACCAAATTTGTCGCATTATGAAAAGCCTTAAATTGACTAAGAAGCAATTGCAATGAAAAATATATATGCCACACTTGAAAACATTTGATTTTAGGATTTAATGCATTGAGATTGAAGGCCATGTATGTGTGTGTGTATATATATATATATATGTATGCATACCTGAAGGCATTCCCCTGCAAGCAAAATTGCTCCTATTCCAACCCCAGCGTTAATGGCCGTTTGAATAAATATCACAAAATAAAACATCCATCCTGACCCTGCAACAGAGTAAATATTTGTAGCTTACATGGTCGAGTTTTTATTATTTTTGCTATTTTCCTTTGAATACAAACCAATTTTCATTTCGTAAATACAGCTATTTTCGCACTCAAAAACGATTGCATGCGTGACCAATGCCCCTAATCATGGCAGGCCGAATCGCATTCTGTTTTTGACTTTGAAGTACAATTAATCTATTATTTAATTATCACGCACTCTCTCAAGCTCAAATTTCTTTACAAACTAGACAAAGGGCATTCACATTAAACAAGTTGATTGCTCTCTTCCATTTTAGTTAGTTTTTAACACGTAAAATAATGATAAATGTCATTTATTTTATCACAATTATATTTATGATTTATTTAACATAAATAAATATACACAAATCAATTAACTTAAATGTTCGGAAACCACTCTATACTTTCAACACACTTATTCTCTGAATTGTAAGACTTCCTCAAAAATTAAAGACAATGAGTCCATGTCTCCAGGAGAGATTATAAAATATATATAAATATATATATATATATACACACACATATATATATTTGCATTTTTAAGTGATTATTATTTTTTCTTAGTATCATAATTTCTTGGGTTGATATGTAAAGGTTAATAATAAAATTTTTTGTATTGACAATGTAATTAAATCATATTATTTTATTAATTTTTTAAAAAAATTAATATAAATAATTTTATTATAAATTTATAAGCTATCAATTCCTCAAATATAAATCTAATAATAAAATTCTGTAATTGTTCACTGAAGCAACGTATAACATTCATTGTACAGATTCAAAAAGTCAACCCCTCTGAAAACCCGAAAGCATCTCAATTTGGTTTTAACGGTTCAACCTTTTACGTTTTCCAAAAGAAGACAAAAAAAAAACAAAAAAAACAAATATTCTATGCAAAATGAAGTGAAATGTGAACAAAAAGGCAACAACGAGAAGGTAGCCATTGGGATGTGAAAACGTTATCCGCAGTGTTTGACAAAAAGAGTTCATCAAAAAAAGTTGGAACAAAATTGTAAATAATGATGATGATGATGATGATGTTTTTGTTACCTAAAACATCGGCGGCGAGCTCGCGGAAGCGTATATGGCGGCGACCAGCTTTTTCACAGTGGTCGAGCACCTTGGACATGAGATAGTAAGAGTAGAAAGTGACGCATCCCATAACCGTTAAACAGAAGAAGCCCAGGCTCCACCCCAATCCCCTAAATGCATAAGGCAGCGTCAGGATCGTTGGCCCCACGATCGCCGTCGTCAGATGAAACCCCGCATGCCACCACTTCCCTGTATATTTCATCGTAAACAGAGAGAAAACTCTATGGCAGCGAAATTAAAAATTTGATTGCTTGAATTTTTTTTTCAAGGGGGATATTATCGGTGACGTAAATGATATGCATCAATGCGTTTTGTTTTCTCACCTTTTGATTCGAGAACAAAAGCAGCTCCGGCGTCAGAGTCTAGGCGGGACTCTGAGAACAGGTCCGGTTGCGGAGGCCGAGCCATATTTTTGGAGGAGGAGAAGGCGTTGAATCGAAATTAAGAGCTTTGGGGGCATAGAGAATCCCTTGGCAGCTCTGGGATGTGAAAGGGGATATTAATACTAATACCATATATTGTTTGTGATGTTATAAATATAATCTAATTACTTTCCGTAGGGAGAAAAAAAAGAAGGGTTAAGGTTTTCTTTACTAACTAACTTCGATTTCTATCAATTTGAATGGAATTACGTGATTAACCTGTTGAAGTATTTCACAGACAAAATGAGTTGCAAGGATGGTTTCTTACTTTTGAAGTATGGGTTTACTCAAGAAATAAAATGCAAACCAGAAATGCCGAAGTAACTTTGTATTCATGCATATTGCTAAAGAAAACTTAATTCCTATGAAGAGAATGTTGTTTGTTTGCTATCAAAATCCATCCCGAAAGTGATTGACATTAGATGAAGCAGCGCATTTCTTCTCAGCTTATCAGCTTCCCCGTTTTACTGGTGTCCCCACGCTCCTTTTTTATCATTTCTGTACCACGAGAAAAAGTTTTCAGCCCTGTTTTGATTGCTTGGACGAAACTTCCCAGTGACGTGCCGTAATTGCGAAGGTTAGGTTTAGTGAAAGTACTCGACAAGAAGTCCAAAATCCAATGTTGCCAAATTTTATCATTAATTGTTTTCTATTTATATAAATAAAAACAGATTGAAAACAATTTTTTTTTAATATAAATATTGATATTGAAATTTAAATTTTCTTTTTATAATTTTTTTTGTGTCAATCAGTTTGATTGCTTTTTTGGTAGGTATTGTTGAGGTTAATGTTTGTTGTTATATAGTTACCATAGATAATTCCGAAGTTCTAAGCAAGTTAAACTAACCAAATCAGTCTTCTTCTTCTTCTTCTAGCTTTACCAACTCAGTCTTAGCCGCTCTAAACTAACTTCGAGCTTAAGGAAATAATTTCATTTAAAACGAAGTACACAAGGTAAAAAACTTCAGGTATAATTGGGTCCAAGGAGATGAAAAATAATCGCTCTCCCGTACTTGCTTGGCTTTTTGCGTTTTGAGTGCCGTATGATTGGAACTCTAAATTTTGAATCATTCAGAGATTTGGATTACGTGGTGCATCACAACCAGAGAGTTTTTATTTTTTTATTAAATAGAACTCTGAGTTTGTACTGCAATCATTAAAATTGCCGTCACTGAAAATGGTGAACAACCACCAGCTCCTGGTTTGAACAATACCAGCCTTTATTGCTAACTTAAATGTTCAACAGAGCACAGGGCTTGGTTCGATTCTGTTGTCTCTACGTTTCATAATATTAAGCCACAAGAAAAATACCCTGAAATAAAGATAATAACACACCGTCAATGGTTCTGATAAATCCAGGAACCTCAACAGCAATATCTTTTTTCTCTTTCTTCTTGACCAGTTGCTGGTTCCCCCCCCCCCCCCTTGAAATTTCAATATCTCCTCTTTTACAGTAAAATTTACGTGGAGATCTAAGAATTTAACACTATTATGCATCTTTCTTCCAGTACTGCGGTTAAGGCCGAGATCCGAAAAAGATGTACTGCGGTTAACGCAAACCCGTGGCCCATGTACCTGACTTAAAGGTAGGGTGAGAATCCGGGCGTAGCTGAGATACTTGTACTTACAAAATATTCAGAATTTATTTAAAAAAATTTAAATTTGACTTAATCACTTTTGATTCAAGTTTAAACTATTAAGTAAATTAAATTTGAATATTTTAATATTTGATTCAAGTAATTTAAAAATATAATTAAGAGTATTCTAATATTTTAATATTTGAATAGTTTACGAGTTTAATTAAATTTTTTTATTTTTAATTAATATTGAAAATTTTTAATTCGAACTCAAGTTTAAACAAAAATAATTGAGTTTGAAATTAAGTAGGTGAAATGAGCTATTTTTTACCTCATAAATGAGTTTGATTGAAGAGCTCAGATAGTTAATTTTTTATGTTAAATTAAGTTTAAAGCGAATTTTAAACGTCAAATTTTGAGTTGAATTTGAGCTCAAACTTTTTTGTTTGAGTTCAAATAAACTCGATTACACTCTTAAAATACCCAATAAAAAAATAATATAAACTTTAACAATTTATTATTTATCAAATAAAACTATTTAATTTTAAGATTAAAGAAAAATTGTTAATTTCTGCAAGTAAACAAATCATTTTGTTTTCCAGAAGATTGGAACCACAAACATAGATATCCAGTGCAGATGAGGATACCTCGAGAGAGTAACTGGCATAACCATCCTATAAAGGTGTCGATAATCAAATTGACATTTTACAGTGGCTGAGGACTCACGCTGGGACCAGTTTGCAAATTGTATTGCCAGCGCCTTCATCAAGAACCCTTCCAGAAACCTCGAGAATATAGCTTTTATATCTCTTTGTAGTTGGTAATCCTTTGGAAGCTCGTAGGTCGAGATCATATTCAAATTTATCAAATATAATGTTAATTGATCTAAAGTTTGATATGTACAACTTCATATATTAGAATTTGGTATGCTTTTGTTTAAGAGATAAATTATGTAAGTAGTTTATTGTTAATGTAAAATGGGTATTTTTTTTTTTTATAAATTTTTAAATGATAAATTTAAAAAACACAAATGCCCTTGTTTTCTTTATATAATTTTAGTTTAATTTTTTATTAATTTTTTTAAACTGAATTAATATCATTTCACTGGTAACATTAAACTTAATTAAATATTTTAATAATAGTTAAGATAATTTAAAAAGTTATTAAGAAAATATAACAATAGAGAGGAGACATATTACTCGTTTTTGTTTATTTGGTTCAAGGGCGGGCTGAAAGACCAATTAATCAATTTAGTAAGTTGGGGTTTTATGAACTAATGAAACGGGCTAATTAAAGTTAGCCCAACGTTCAGTTAATTTTTATGTTTATTTCAAGAGATACTCAATTTATTACTCGAACGTGGTATGATTATAAAATATAAATATGGTATATTATAAATTTAAAATAGAGTTAACAATGAGATTTATAAATTACTCGTTAAATAAGACTGCCAATCATCATAAAAAAGGACTACTGATGAAACTCGAATCATGATAATTGTCAAGATGTTAACAAGTATTGGTATGCATTTTAGTTGCCAGCTGCCTCCGAAAAATCCTAAGAAGTCACCTGGGAAAAAAAAATGGAAAAAGAAAGATGTAACGAAGTTAATTTGATCTTCACCGCATATATATAGTATGTATAATACAGAGGACAGACAAAAAAAATGGGGAAAAGCACTTAACCTTGAGTACTTGTATTAATCTGAATCTCCCTTTGCGTAGATTAACCAAAATTTCTACAAACGAAAGCCATAGAAATAAAAATAAACATTGCCTCCATTATTATATTTTCTTCAATTCTTCAGCTTCTTGCTTGCATAAAATACGAACCACCCTGTTGCATAGTTTAGAGAATCCACTTCAAACCTTTTTGTCTTTCTCATTTCGAACCCGTCTAATCTTCATCTTCCACAGTGTCCAGCTCACAACTTTCCCTAACAATCCTACCTTATGAAGATTGGCCGTTTTCCCCTGCAATGTCCCTTCAGCTTTGGGCTTGTTCGATATGATTCCGAACCGCATCGACCTGCAGCAGGGATATGGCAAGGCCATGGTGTGCCTCTCCAGGACATGACCAAACGAAGCCAATTCATATGAATCATAGAGAGGGCTACCACAATCCCATATCCTTTCATCACTTTCCTTTTGCTGCTCCAATGATGAAATTGATTTTTTCTTTTCCATTGAAAAAAAAAAAAAGAAAAGAAACTCCAAACTCTTATTTGTTTCTTAAACTTCTTCGAAACGGTTTGCTCCGTCTTGTTTTTGGTAAATGACATGATATCACTTTGGCTTTTGTCCTGTTAAGGCAACATGCCTATTTGCTGATGTATGACCAGTCAAATTCTGACGCTTGGAACAACGTTACTGGGGATTTCATCTTGCTATAGTTGGGAGTCGTTGCATTTATTCATTTGTTTATCAAATGAGAATAGGAAGGGCTTAGGCCAAACGAATAATAATTATAAATCAAAGAACGGCGGCCACCTAACTTGAAACCGGAATTGTTACGTTGGACTGGACTGGACGGACGGCTTCTATGTTTTAATACTTGGCGCATGTATATATATATATATATATATATATATATATATGTATATATATGTATATATAAGTAACGACAGTTTTTGCTTTTAGCCAACAAAAATTTATTAGTGTCGTTAATGTAATCCTTGGTTTTCTCATTTTTCCGCCACTGTTTCGAGTTTCCGCCGTTAATGCTTTAATTATTATTTTGTATTTCATGTATTTAATGGCAATATTCCCGTGACACATGAAAAAAAACCTTATGAATAGTCAATACCTCATGGTCCAAATTCAACTTAACGCACATGAGCTCCTCTTCCCAATTTTTTTATTTCTTTACGTTTCGGGGGGGAAAAAAAACTGAGGGAGGTTATAACAAAGTATCTAATACAGATATAGATGGGAAGTTACTAAGGACCAAATATAATAGCCAAAGCATGGGGCCGGTGCATACTTTAATCCATTGTAATTAAGTGTAATTAAACCGAATTAATCAGTTTGCAAAGCAGCGGTTTATACTTATACGTTGACGGGAACAAACTTTCTTTCCCTTTTTGGTACTTTTTTATGAACAATTACACACTACTGTTTGTATTTAGACATCTGGTAAAATACCATTGAAGGCACCAAGAGACAGCAAAAAATGAAAAAACAAAGGAGTTTTGTTTAATTTGCCAAACTATATTATATCAATGAATCAAATTATATTATCTTAATAAAAACTTTTTAAAATAATTACTTATAACTTTAATTTTAATAAAATTGCTTCTAATTTATTGCGTGTCAAATATTAATTTATTTTAACCAATAAGAATCGGGTTTGCGAACCTTCTTGCGAATGGCCTAGAAGAAGAGAGAAGGAAAGCGTCCTTATCAAAGCCCCAGCCCCAGGAGGATTGAGAATCACTCGGTTCAAGAATCTTATATATGTAAATATATACATGCAGACGTAATAAAATGGACAGTGGACAGATCCATATTCCATGGCCATACTACACGTTATTTTGTTTTCAGTTAAAGAATAACCCAACCCGGCCAACCCAAAGGTCTCAATTCTCAACCCCTTTTTCTTTGTTTAAAACAGCTAGCAAAATCACAGCTCCAACTCTCCAACTTGTAGTGAAAGAAAAGAAAAGATTATATTCCTTTCAATTTTTTGACTCTGCTCCCTTTTCCTTTTTCCCTACCAAGGCTTTTAAAAGGACGAAACCAGTTAAATAAATCACCCCCGAATAACAAGCAATCAGGATGAGTACTTAGTAGGTTTTACCAAAGAAGAAAATAGGTATATGCTTTTACACGTTTGGAACTTTCATACAACCATATTAAACTATGTAATTATGATTATGATTAGGAATCAGAACTGAAACTCAGAAGAACCCATAAAAATCTTAAAATGCCTTTTTTTTTTTTTACGGGTAAAATAGACTTTCCAATTACTTTTACCTTCAAATTTACAAAGACTTCTCAGTAAATTTTACCATCAAACACCCTATTGAATATCGTAACTTTCTGTGGGCCTAATCTTTTTCAATTTTCATGCCCGAAATATACCATATAAAATGAGCTTAATTTAATTTGCTGCTGCTTTCTATGAGTAGTGGTAGAATCATACATGCAACGCGTTTGAAAACCTCATTGATTTGGAATAGAAAAGTAAACATTAAGAATTCATGATATTGACAATGTTAAATGAAAACTAATTTGTTTAAGCAAGTTTTATTTGTTATAAAATTACACCTAGGAATTTTTGAGGATTTAGAAGGTAATAAAACCCGATTACTTGCTGTCATTAATTGGTACCATAACATTAATAATGTGGGGTAGCAATGTTTAATTGGATAAGACAAAATTTTGAAGATTTAAAAGGTAATAAGGAATTTCTAAGGATTTAGAAGGTAATAAAATCCCATTACATGCCGTCATTAA
This sequence comes from Adansonia rubrostipa, assembly GCA_038381775.1. Classification (NCBI taxonomy): domain Eukaryota; kingdom Viridiplantae; phylum Streptophyta; class Magnoliopsida; order Malvales; family Malvaceae; genus Adansonia; species Adansonia rubrostipa. The sequence goes on along the minus strand of JBBYHM010000010.1, from coordinate 6,507,869 downwards.
TCGGTACCATGATGTTAATATTGGGTAGCAATGTTTATTTGGATAAAACAGGACAGAACAACTTCATTGGATGAGAAAAAAATTTGTCTTATCCATTAAAACTTTTTAAACATTTATACATAACATATATTTTTTAAGTTATATTTAAAAAATATGACTTTTGATAGTTTTTTAATATCCTATTTATAAACATAAGAATACTTCATATGAATTTTGAAAAATAAACTCAAATATAAAATCTACTTAACCAATATGGGAGTGCAAAAATGGGTAATAAAAGGGCTTTAACTAATTGTCTTATTTACTGAATTTGGGTTTCAAAAATTTAATGGGACCCTTGGCTTATCCTTATAATTTGAGTTTAAAATTATTTAAAATATTGAAAAAAAACATGTTGTAGAAAAATAAATTTACTCTTATCTTAATTCTATATGTATGTATGTATTATTGTTAAATTTGGTTTTTATCAATTTTTTAATTAAATTAGTATCATTTGATTCAAACTTGATTTGAATTTCGATGTGCTAAACTTTGTAACAATAAGTGAAAAAAATTGTATGACGTGTGTAGGGTTTTTTGAATAATATAATAAGTAAGTAATTTTTTAAAAACATATAATAGAAATGAAATATATAACTTATTTTATATTTTAATAATTATTTTATTTTTAATTTTTTTGATAATTTCTATGATTGAATTAGTTTTATTCTACTCTTAACATCAAATTTAGCTACATTTAAATAAGAGTACAAATATAATACTTTTCTTCATTTTTTTTTTTGCAGAAAAATTAAAATCAAATTTTATTCTAAAGCAAAGATGTTTCATCAATCGAATATAATTTAAATTGATCATCTTATTACTCTATATTATATATATTATGAAAGTAATCAACTTAATTAAAAAAACCCCTAAAAATCAGAATAAAATTAAAAATATTTTATTCTTTTGACATCTTTTTACGTATTTTTTAAATTAAAAAGATTATTTTTAAGAAAAAATACTTATATTTAATAAAATATTATTAATTTGTTATTTATTTTTTAAATACTAGTGTGACAAATTCTAGTACTCGATAAAAGTAAAATGCGGCTATCGTAAAAAATACATGTACTGAATTTGCAATATTGCTGGTATAAAGTATAATCCTCCCAACAGCTATATTTCCTCCGAAGCTCCTCACTCTTTGAACTCCTACGCTAATGCTTACTCGCTCTGGCTCCTTCTCATAATCAATGGAAAGAGGATATCCCTCTTCTTCGTCGATCACCGAAGTTCTGTCAACGCCATAATTTGACCGGGTAAGGTCGGGTGCCAAAGATATATTTTCTGGCTTGCTTCTTTTTTTTTTTTTTTTTCTGTCATTTTATTCTACTCTCTCAAAAAATGGCGTCTGAGGATGTGGAAAGGAGCGAGTCAGCGGTCTCGACTATCGTGAATCTGGCGGAAGAAGCGAAACTCGCTAGCGAAGGAGTTAAAGCGCCGAATCACGTTTTCCTTAGTATTTGCAAGTCTCTTGTTGCTGGTGGTGTCGCCGGTGGAGTGTAAGTCCTTTTTTTTTCCTTATAAAATTCGCTTCTTGTGTAGTTGTTTTTTCCTATTCTTTTTTATGCTGAAATAATTTGATCCTATATTTTAGTCTCTTTTGGAATTTTGTATGCCGTTTTAGTTTCTTCAATCTTGCCTACAGGCCAAAAGAAAGAGCTTTCTTTTTCCTTCTCGTTTTTTCTTCGTTCAGCTGAGTTAGTTTTCTTTTTCCACCTTTAGCAAACATTTTTTTTTTTAATTTTATGTTTTCTTATGAATTCATTTACTTGTTTTACAAAGCAGTATTTTTTTTCTTCATGGAACTTATTAATTTAAAGGTTGAAAAATCCAAGAAAGCATCTTTCTTTTTCCTCCATTTTGTTTAAGCCAAGAAAGTATGTCTTTTCTGTTAAATTTTTTTACTGTTACTTTTCTTTTTAATGATGTAAAATCTCTCCTACATGTTTAATTCTTTCTTGCAACTATTAAAATGTTGAAACCTTTTCTCTTTGTAGTAATACTCTGATTAGGATAATGGCATAATGCTGAATTGGGGTGTCCTTTTCCCTGGTATTTTTTGAAGAAGGGATGACAACAATGCGCAGGTCATTGTCTAGTATTGATTGCAGATGATAAAATGTTTGTTAATAAAAAACAGTTAATCTGTTATAGAATAATAGTTAATGTTGCTTGATTCTTCAGAAGACAAGCCCTTTTTCTGCTTTTAGGATTTTACAGCACTTGATTCTTTAGGGTTTTAATAGCATGTATTTAACAAGATCTTCTTGTCAATACGGTTGCTTCCATTTCATATATTTCTACTCTCTAAGGGTATGGAGCTTTTTTTTTAAACTTCAAGGATGGTGAACAAAGCGGCATTTGATGCTTCGAGAAATTTGATGCAACTGTTGTTGCCTTGATGGGTAGTTGTGAAAATTGAATAGAGGACCCGAGGGAGGACTGAATCTTGTGATGTTGATAGGTGAAGAATATAGTCATTCCTTGGTCTAAAAGTTTGCTTCTAACTTTTGTCGTTTGAAAAATAGTTGCAAACCGAATGCAAGATCAGATGGAGAAATATTACCACATTGATATTTGGACGGTTATCTTCATTTCGCATGCTTCACCTTGTGCTAGGGTCATGCTTGACTTACCATTCATTGGCATGTTGCATTTACTGAATGTATGTCATATCTGGTTCAGGTCACGTACTGCTGTTGCTCCCCTAGAAAGATTAAAAATTTTTACTTCAGGTAGTTAATTTTATCATTGTCATTTGGCACTTATTCATTAAGTTCTCATTTTATTGTCTCCTCAGTCTTCTATCATGAAGACTCAACTTACTGTCTATTCTTGGTTTTGTGTATGGTGTCAATAAATAGTGCTTTAAATGTGTTTTATGTTTTCCCAGTGTATCTATATTATAATTTAGCTTCATTCTTTTATACAGTGCAGATTGACAGGGTTTCCTTTTCGAATCTGCAGGTCCAGAATCCTTATAGTATAAAATACAATGGAACAATCCAGGGTTTGAGATATATATGGAAAACTGAGGGTTTCAAGGGAATGTTTAAAGGCAATGCTACTAATTGTGCTCGCATCATCCCTAACTCAGCAGTGAAATTTTTCAGTTATGAGGAAGCATCTAAGTAAGCCTTGGCGGTTCCTTTCTTCACTGTTAGCCTTCAGTTGTTATCACAATTTTTTCCCAAATCAGTTAAAGGATTCCTGTGTCAATGTCCTAGATTTATCTTTGAATAATTTTATACATAGTACGAACTAATTTCTTCCTTTTTACTTCTTTTTGAATGTAGGGGGATTTTATACCTTTACCGGCAGCAATCAGGAAATGGTATGCCTGTATCTTTTTTGCCGTTATAATTATTGTTTTTATTTTTTCACTGAACTACACTTATAAAGTTCCCGAGATATGAAGCTGATTGGCATGATTCAACTTCATTGAGTCTATGCAATTGTCGAAGGAAATGTGTCCTGCTTGTGAACTTGGCGTGCGGAATTTCTGATTTTGTGTCAAAAGAAAAGGCACTGGGTTTTGTTGACAAAGGCTGTGCATGCATACATTCTGTCCGCATTTTTACACTAGGAAGCAAGGAAAGAATCTTGGTTGGTGCCTGTAGTGCTACTCCCTTCATCATTCATGTGTTTTTTCCCCTTCTGTCTAGAATAGCTCTGATTGGAGGAAAATGGAATCTGCTGTATGGCCTTGATTTGCAGAAGATGAGTTTGCATTCTGTAGTTATTATTGATGTTGTGGTTAACATATTTACTACTTACATTCTTCATTTAATTTTACCCTGCAGAGGATGCTCAACTCACTCCACTTCTACGCCTTGGAGCCGGTGCATGTGCTGGAATTATTGCCATGTCAGCCACTTATCCAATGGATATGGTACGAGGCCGTCTAACTGTCCAGGTAATCTTTTGAATTTCTTTCTGGGACCTTAATTTATTCGACTTAAGTTGGATCAACTCTCTTTTGCCTTTAGGGACAGACTTGCCTCTTGTTATCACTTTCATGGCTACCGTCTACATGTTAAATTTGCAGACCGAGAAGTCACCTCGCCTATATAAAGGAATCTTTCATGCTCTTTCAACAGTCCTACGGGATGAAGGTCTCCGTGCTTTGTACAAAGGCTGGTTACCTTCTGTAATAGGAGTTGTAAGTAAAACTTTTGCAATCCAGATGCCTGCATAATTTACTGTCAATTGCATTCTACGATCTGCATTCAGATGAATGTAGACTTCTGCTAGGATATCGAGCTCCATTTCTGGTCTGCCCGAACTTGTGTGTGTTGGTTTTTGTATGACATATGGTTGTTCATTAGCTGACAGACAAATTCCAATGTCTGATCCTTTTCTATTTTTTATCTGTGACTGTTAATAATGGAAGAATCTTTCACCTTATGTTTGTATGCAAGGGTCTAAATGTGTCTTATGATTTATAGGTACCCTACGTTGGTCTTAACTTTGCGGTTTATGAATCTCTGAAAGACTGGTTGATGAAAAGCAAAACTTTCGGGGTAGTTGAGGACTCCGAATTGGGTGTCACAACCAAGCTGGCATGCGGTGCTGCCGCCGGAACTGTTGGCCAGACAGTTGCTTACCCTCTCGATGTCATTCGACGCAGAATGCAGATGGTGGGCTGGAAAGACGCTGCTTCAGTTGTCACTGGTGATGGGAAGAGTAAGGCCTCCCTTGAATATACCGGTATGGTTGATGCATTCAGAAAAACACTTCACTATTAGGGTTTTGGAGCATTATACAAGGGTTTGGTTCCTAATTCAGTGAAGGTTGGTGTAACATTTTACTCTCTGCAATCAACCTCTCTTGATGCACCAATTTGTCTTTTCTCTATCGCTATTGCATCATTATTTCTTTACATTTAAACAATAAACACTCTTTGCGATTTTCTTCAGGTGGTTCCATCGATAGCCATTGCATTCGTCACATACGAGTTGGTGAAGGATGTTCTTGGGGTTGAATTAAGGATATCTGATTGAAGGAACTCCAAAGATTTTCGTGTTGATCTTGAGTGTTCATTTAATGAGCGGGAATTACTTTGCATCCGAAGGTAGGCGGATGTTTAGAGCCGGCTTTTGGCTTTGTTGATATTTCTTCCTCACTTCCCGCCATCTTCTTTAGTCTTTAGGCTTTTAGCTTTCTTATTCACATATGCTGTGGCAAATGCAATAAGTATTTCTCGGGAGGTTATCAGAAAAATACTATATTTGTTTAGGAAATAATAATCATTATTTTGTTAAATAAGACATCACATTTAACTTTAAAATACTTAATTATGTTATTTGAGTTTTTTATTTTTTAAATAGAATTATGAAAATATATTCTTTTAAATATATAAAAAAAATTTTAAAATATAAAATATATTAGTGTTATATACATATTTGAATTCACGCTCATCTTTAAATATAGATATTATAGTCCGAAAAATGTTTTAGCACGGTACAAGGATTATGAGATAATGTGCTAACGAAACATCACCGAAGGGGGTTTTAACGTCAGCACCGTTACATGCTAACGAAACGTCAGCCCATTTTGTTTACTTAGATTGGCAATGGATTTTATATTTTCGAAAGTTTTTTAGCTTTCAAATTTCAATAATATTTTAGCTTGTTATATGTGGATGACAAGTGATTTTTCTATTTAAAAAGAATTCAATTTTGAAGCAAGTTTTTTTTAAAATTATTCAAGTTCGATTAAGAGACCCTTGTATATATATATATATATAATTTTAATTTATATTATATTTTAAGAAAAAATATCTTAAATATATGTCGTTAATTTTAATTTTAATTTTATTTATAAAATGTAAAAACACCATCTGAATTAGGGGTGTGCAAAATTCAGGTAAAATCGACTTAACCGACTTAATCAAAGGAATTCGGTTAAGTCGGTTCGGTTAATTCGGTTAAGCGGTCATTTCGGTTTTTTACATCGGTTTAGTAAGCTAATTCGGTCGGTTATCGGTTAATGAAATCAATAATCGAATTAACCGAATTAACCGAACTTTTAATTTCAATATATATATGTATTATTAGGCCACTTAAACCCAAGCCCAATTCAAAA
>JBBYHM010000010.1:6467056-6501637 GCA_038381775.1 Adansonia rubrostipa | reverse complement strand
TTGTTTTAATATGTGTTTCATTTGTAGGTAGTATTGGTCTATTTATATGCTAGTTTAGATAAATTATCATATTAAACCATTTTAACCGAATTAACCGACCAAACCGACCGAAATTTGATCGATTCGGTTAGTTCGGTTGTACTTATAAAGTCGGTCGGTTCGGTCGGTTTCTCCGACTAATTCGATTAAGTCGGTTTTTGATTTTTTCTGACCAAACCGACCGAATTAACCGACTGCTCAGTCCTAATCTGAATGAGATATTATGCATAATGAGTACGTCAGGGTGAAGCAATAGTTATTGCATACTTTGTTTAAAAATTTTTTCGTGAGAATATTTTAATATAAAAGCAAAAAAAGGACCTACTCTTTATAAAGCCGTCTATTGGTTGCCGATTCCCATTGTATTTTGGGTTAATTGTGGGCCAATTGTTATCCAATTAACCATTCACATTTTTTTAAAAATTTTTTGGCTTAATTTTCCTCTTATTAGTTCTTTCTTTATTTTTTTTTAAAAATATTTTTCATATTTAAAAAATAAAAAATAAGGGAGGATTTTTTTAGTTTTTCTCTTTTAAAATTTTCTTTCATTTTTTTTTCTAAATCAATATTGTTGATGCTTTTTTTACAAATGATCTACCACGATTCTGCAACACAAAAAAAGTTAGAGAGGTATTAGAATTAATACTCCGAGACACTCTCTGATGGTTAAGTCAATATACAGATCTTTAGGAATACCATAAAGAAGATTAAAGATTGGAGAAAGTTTGGCTTACCTTTGGGTCTGCTTACCCTTTTATAGATGTTGTTGGGGACATTGTGACAGATGATTTGACAGAAGAACGGCAAGTGCCGAACTAGTTGTCAGGCTACGGTGTCTTATAGTAGGCTCTGTCAGTTGGCTGTCATTCGGGAAGTGTTAGTTTTGAGGTTATGTAGCTGCCAAGATGTCATGTCGATGTCTGATCATATTTTGACGATCGGCTGGTTGCCTGACAGTTTTTTTGATAATAACGACTGTGATGATGAAGTATTTGGTCGATCATCTAACTCGTACAATAAATATTTTTATAAAATTGATCATAAAAAAATTGTAAAATATCAAATTATCGATAATTAACAATTATCAACTTATTAATAATAATTAAATAAAATTAAAGTTGTCTTCATCAATTAAACTGCCAGCTGGTGATTGTTAAGGGAAAAAAATAAAAAAAATATAAAGGGTTTTAATTTATTTTTTCTCTATTTAAATCTATATCGATTACAAAATTTATGTCGAGAGTTAAAGTGTTACCAATTCTTTTTTTTTTAAAAAAATATATTAAAAATATATTTATATCTTTTGTAATTTATTTAAAATTAAAAATAAATATTTTTAAAAATTATTTATTTCTAACAAATAATAACTAAAATAACTTTTTTTTCTTTTCTATATTATTAATATTTCTTGGCTACCACATATAGTGAGTGTACAAATTCTAATTTAAATCAAAATTATTTTTTAAAAATTTATAATTTTTTGTTTTCATTGTTTTAATATTTTTGCAAATAATTATAATTTACAAATTAAAAAAAAACATTTACTTGATCAAATACAAACTAAAAAAAAGAAAAATCACAAACTCCTAACATAACACAAAAAGCCAATAAAGAAAAACAATAATAATAAGATTTTGGTTTTGGATCTAATTTTCTTTTAATTTTTAATATTTTTTATAATATTTTAGGTTAGAATTATTATTTTTTGTTATTTTTATATTTTAAAAATGAAAAAAAGGGGATAAAACCGTCGATCCCCGACGTGGCGGGGCCAAATTCCAGTAACTTTTAAATATTGCTTCTCTAACTGAAGATATTTATTATTTTTTTTTTCCAAAATTCAGGCAATTACTTTATCTATCCAACTTTCCCTTTTTTTGTCCTCCATTTCTTCAGGGGTTCTAATGCATCTAGGGTTTTCACGATTGTTATTCTTTTGATTTCCAGTTTTACCTTTCTCGTTTTGTACTTCACGGATTGTGAGCTCGGCACTTGGGCGGGTCAAGTTCTTCGAGTTTTCAGTTCCAAGAATTGGTGCGGTATGTTTTTTTTTTTTTCCTTTTTTTAAATTGATTTTTTTGTGCATTTCGGTTTGGTTTCTGTTTGGTTGTCGAGAAAAAAAAAGGAGAAAGAAGAAAAGAAATGATGAAATGATCCTTAGTTAATATTATTTTGGCAGGGTGGGTTTTGGAGCTGGTTGAGAATAACTAAATAATAACGACTTTGAAATTTCAATTTCATTTTCTGCATTTTAAATAGCACTAAACGAAGCGTTATTATTATTATTATTATTATTATTATTTTTAAGAAATTGGGAAATTGGTCGAAAAAGTTAATTAGAACAAAATTTGGAGGTTACAGCTTTGCTTTATTTAGAGTCAAAAGCAGTTTGTGTTGCCTTAGGTTTCAGAATTTCACGAATTTGATTACTCGCTTATGGTCTTGCCTGTGTTCTTAGCAATGCTCAGACGTTTTGGTTCACAATTTTAACAAATGACAAGTTAATTGCTAAATATGCGGACTTCGTATTTGCCCTTTGGCCCATATCGAACACCGCACTTCATGAAAATTGAGGCATTGCTTATCTTTTACAAGCCCATTTGGGCATTTTAAAACCATATGAATATGCAATTGGGAGTGCCCTCCTATTTGTTGGATTGATGATTACAGTTACAAACATGGTTATAATGGTTTCTGACTAGGAACCAATATGCAGTGAAAGAAGAACATTTCACCGGATGAAGTTTGCGTCTACAGTATGGACGAAGGTCTAGCTGAAGAAATAGCTCCGATAGATGCAGCTGAAGGGGCTCACCTTCAGGGCAAAGAGGTTGAATATTTGGTGAAACCTGACAGCTGTAACACGTTGGAGTCTCAAGAAATGGTGATACCGGCTGAGGTTAATGCTTTTGAAAGCTCATTCCACATTCATGGAGATGTGTTGGAACATGGGTGTACTAGCCGTCGCGCTATTGACGATGAAAATGACATGGTTGAGGAGTTAACTTTGAGAAATTATAATGGTTCTAACATACCCATCGTTGGTACATCAAATAATAGAGAAAGAATGCTGATGAGGCAGAACCATTGGCAACATCTTTATCAGTTGGCAGGTGGATCAGGAAGTGGGGGTTCATGTAGCAACATGGACAACTGTCGAGCAATGTCAAGTATGTCACCAGATGTAGGCTCTGCATCTTTTTCTGAATTTTTGGGTCAGAAACCTTTGAATGATGGCCGGACTGAAGCAAGAGAACAATTGACGACTGCTGACAAGAATGAGGTTTCAGGCAGTTGGCAATCTCCTGGAGGTATCAAGACGAAGATTCTATCAAAATCAGGATTTTCAGAATTTTTTGTTAAAACTACATTGAGAGGTAAGGGTATCGTATGTAGAGGTCCATCCCATGATGCCTCTAGAGTTGAGCCTAGACATCAGAATAACACAAAATCTACCGGGCAGACTAAGTTGGCTCCTAATTCTCCTTCGGAGGCTGCTGGAAGCCCTGTGGTGGCTTCTAATGCTTCACTGATCTTGGGTAATAGAAATGTTATGGCTTCGCCTAATGAGATCATAATGCCTAGGGCTATTGAGTGTGATCATGATGGGATAAACTTGAGAGAATGGCTGAAAGTTCAGTCTCATGAAGCAAACAAAGCTGAGCGCTTGTATATATTTAAACAAATTGTGGATCTGGTTGACTATTCTCATTCTCAAGGAGCAATCTTGTGTGATTTGCGCCCATCTCGGTTCAAGTTGTTGCAAGCTAATCAGGTTAAATATATTGGTTTAGGTGTCCAGAGAGGACCTCTAGATACTGTGTTGGATAAAGGTTACCATCCTTCAGAAAACTTAATGACTAGAAGAAGGCCAATGAAGCAGGGGATGATTTCCTCAGATGGTCATTGTGCTAAAAAGCAGAAGTTCGATGAGGCCATACACTTGACTCGGTGGCCTCTGTTTCATTCTAGAGCTTGCCACAAAATTGAAACCATAAATAGCCAATTTTCTCACAATGAATCTAGTGAACATTGTCCAAATACTGAATTTAGCAATTCTGGAAGCTCTTATGCTTCTAATTCAGCTCAGCATCGGTCAATCTCTGTGAATGAGCAGTTGGAAGAGAAGTGGTATGCAAGTCCGGAGGAATATAATGAAGGTGTTTGCACAATTCTTTCAAATATATACAGTTTGGGTGTGCTTCTTTTTGAGGTACAAACCAATTGTGCCGATATCTTTTAATTGTTTTCTTATCTTTTTTTTTTTGGTCTGTAATTTGTGATTGTTCTGAGAAGCAATTTGGTTGTTTCTTTCAGTTGCTTTGTGATTTTGAATCTGAGAGCGCACATGCTGCAGCAATGTTAGATCTACGTCACAGGATTTTTCCTCCAACTTTTCTGTCAGAAAATCTCAAGGAAGCTGGATTTTGTCTTCGGCTACTTCACCCAGAACCTTCTTTGCGCCCGACAACCAGGTTGTACGAATTGTTCATCAATGCTAAATGTCAAGCTCTAGAATCTTATAACTGATATTGGATATGGAGAATTTGAAAAAGTAACAATGCTAATATGTGGGCTAGATTTTAAATGTGTTAGCGATTAGACAATGATAATTATAGATATATCTTGTGAAGAAATATGTCTAAGATAACCTAGCTAGCAGGCAAAAAGCATCAGTGAGTCTGATGATGAAATTATCGGAGAATATGTTCCCTTCATTATTGGTGAAAAGAAAACATAGAAAGTAACAAACAAACTATAAAAACAAAAATGTGGAAGTAGTTAAAGTGCACCATGTAAGGCTTATTTGAGAAATCTGCTAGGAATTGAACCTTCTTATGGTATGTTGATCATGAACATTTTCTGCTTTATTATGATGATATATGAGTGCCAGGTATCTTTGTTTTTTTTCCATGCTTTTTTGACCTGTGGCTAAGTCTTGTGCATTAATGCTTTTATTAGTACAAACTTGCTACCATTGTGCATGAATTTGTAAATTTTCAGACCCTGATGTCCATTTATAATTCAATGTCGGATTCTAAATTTATGATTTTTGATGTATATCAGGGATATTCTACAATCTGAAGTACTTGATGGATTCCAGGAAGTATTTGCAGAAGAATTATCGTCATCCATTAGCCAAGATGATACTGAATCAGAGCTATTATTGCATTTCCTTAGTTTATTGAAAGAGCAAAAGCAGAAGCATGCCTCGAAATTAGTGGAAGATATTACTTGCTTAGAAGCAGACATTGAAGAGGTTGAGAACAGAAGGCACTTTTCTAGAAAATCTTTAACTTATTCTTCCAGTAATGAGAAGGAATCCAGGTACCTTGGTCAAGAACCTCCAATTTCAGAGATACATTCTAGTTTGTACCCAGTCTCCAGTACCAATGAAATTAGGCTAATGAGAAATATCAGTCAGCTTGAATCTGCTTATTTCTCTATGAGATCAAGAATCCAGTCTCGTGAGACTGATTCTAAGATACGGCCAGATACGGATTTACTAAAAAATCGTGAGAACTGGCATTTGGCACAAAACAGTGAAGAAATACCAAATCCTACTGATAGCCTCGGAGCATTCTTTGATGGTTTGTCAAAGTACGCTCGATATAGGAAGTTTGAAGTCTGTGGGATGATGAGAAGTGGGGAGTTCAACAACTCTGCTAATGTAATCTGTTCTTTGAGTTTTGACCGTGACGAGGATTATTTTGCTGCTGCTGGGGTCTCTAAAAAAATAAAGATATTCGAGTTTAATGCACTCTTTAATGACTCTGTTGATATTCATTATCCAGTCATTGAGATGTCAAACAAATCAAAGCTTAGCTGTGTTTGCTGGAATAACTATATCAAGAACTATCTGGCTGCAACGGACTATGATGGTCTAGTTAAGGTTTGTATATCTTGCTCACTAGGGAGATTTTCTTGTTTAAGGAACAATATTTTTTGTATGAATGTTGATGAACTGAATGCGTGTGGCAACTTTGTCAAATCTCTGGTATGGTTGCAGAGCATTTTCACTAGATACCAAATAGACTGGAGCTGCTTGTCTCTTAGCTGAAAACTTCATCCTTGTAATTAGCTCATATGACACTTCTCTTTTAGTTGAAAGTTGGTTGAACTTCGAATAAATTTGGATCTTTTTGTATTTTCCTCTTAGCAATTCTCATACTAGTCGCCTTTCCTTATGCTGATCATAGCCCATAGGTAGTGGTTGTTCCTGTATAAAATATAGTTCGACAGAAAACCAGAAATGTAGCACTTGATGGATGAAACTGTTCTGGTCCCTCTGGATTTATAAGCTAAGTGGCTTAGTAATGTTTCTAACTACAGTACGTCAAAATAGCTTGATTGCTGCCATCATCTGTTTAATTAACTTTTGAGAGTAAGTTAAACCCAAAGCATCATTGGACTTAATTTTGAATCATAGACTTTACAGAGAAAGGATATACCATCTATAACCATGTTCAAAGCTTTGGTGTCCATGATGGTTTTGAAGTTCACTTGTTCAACCCCATGCTATAACCGGATACTGCTAGTGGATTTATTTTTTAATCTACGAGTCTTATTTGTTGAAAGAATGTTGTGGTTGTATCTCATGGCATATTGGTCCTCTTATGCCACAATATAATTTCAAATGCCAAGTTCTTGGTTCCTGGAATAACTATGACTCTTTTTAAAGTGCTTTGTACTCAGCACAGTCATTTCTTTAGGTCATAAGCATTTGCTGTTAAATTACTTTTAATATTTGTTAAAATTCTTGCTTTGCTCATTGATACTATTTGCTTGGATGGGATCCAGTTATGGGATGCAAGCACTGGTCAAGCTATCTCTCATTACATTGAGCATGAAAAGAGAGCTTGGTCTGTTGACTTTTCTCAGGTGTATCCAACAAAATTAGCTAGTGGCAGTGATGATTGTTCTGTGAAACTATGGAGCATTAATGAGGTATGCTGTCTATTACGTGGTGTTAGCCTACATCTATTAAGTATTGGATTTCCTGTGGTATTATATTCAAGTTGGCCCCTTTCACTTGATTTTAGGTTGGATATTTAACGTGGTGTCAGTACTTGGTTGTGTTCTGTTGTTTCAACCTGACCTGATGTGAGTTTGTACGCATTTATGCCTTTGTTGAGCTACACATGAGGGGACTGTTAAGTAGTGTTATCCCACATCTGTTAAAGTGTTGGGTTTCGTATGGTTTTATATTCAACTTGGGCTCTCCACTTGTTACCAATTGGTTTTAGGTCGGATGTGTGACATCCTTCAGTCACTTATTTCTTTCATAGCACAAGATATTAGGCTCCTTTTGAATAGTTTTTTTCCCCCCGAAAATGAATCAAATTAGGTTGAGGAACAGACAGACAGTATAAATGCAGAAGCCGGATCACAAACCTAGGCTAAGTTAAGCCTGCTGGTGCAGAACACATGTTAGTCTCCCCATTCTACATACTCTGTCTGTTACATTCAACATATTAAAGGAATAACTTGTGGGAGAATGTCACAACTCACTGTATCGGACAAAGAAATTAACAGAAATGATTGTTCTAGGTCATCATTGTTTTGTAGAAAGGCCATAGAATTTGATAAAGTTTAAGTCTTAGAGGAGTTCCAAAGATCACAATAAACTGTCTTTGTCTGTTTATGAATGTTGTGCAGGTGGGAAATGAATGTTAACTGTTTTTGCATAAATATAATGATCTTCCATCATTCAAGGTGTCTTGAAAGCACTACTAAAGTTGCCCGAGCTTATGAATTAACCTTCATTCCCCTCCTTTCTGGGTGTAGAAAAGCTGCGTAGGCACCATCAGGAACATTGCAAATGTCTGCAGCGTTCAGTTTTCTGCTCACTCCACTCATTTACTGGCATTTGGATCTGCGGATTACAAAACATACTGCTATGATCTTCGGAATGCTAGAGCCCCGTGGTGTGTTCTTGGTGGTCATGATAAAGCTGTGAGCTATGTGAAATTCGTGGACTCAGAAACTGTAGTTACTGCTTCCACTGACAACACATTAAAACTTTGGGACCTCAATAAAACTAGTAGTGGTGGCCTGTCCTCTAATGCTTGCAGCTTAACCTTTCGTGGACATACGAATGAGAAGGTTGGCATTTCTCTGCTGGAAAATAGTTTTTGTTCTTATTATTTCTCGACTCTGACAAGCCTTTTTGTTCATGTGTTTGGTTTGACTTTTCTCCTGCTTCTCCAGAATTTTGTTGGATTATCTGTTGCTGATGGTTATATCGCTTGTGGTTCTGAAACAAATGAGGTATTAACTTAAAGCTTGCTTTTCTTCATTTTGTTGAGGCAGGGGGAAATGGGGGAATCTAAAATCACTTAGCAAATCCATCATCTGTTTCTTTTGTCTGCAAAGCATTAACTTATTGAATGTTGTGTCCTAGGTTTATGCTTACTATAGATCACTGCCTATGCCAATAACCTCGCATAAATTTGGGTCCACTGATCCTATTTCTGGGAAAGAGACTGATGATGACAACGGGCTGTTTGTATCAAGTGTTTGCTGGAGACGGAAATCAGAAATGGTTGTTGCTGCGAATTCTAGTGGATGCATTAAAGTATTGCAGATGGTTTAAGGAGAAGCTTAATTGCTGAGAACCATCAATTGCTGGCATTGTTTCGGAACCCTGAGGGTTGCCAAGTTTTCTTCTGGAGGCTTATTATAAGCACTGAAGCCATCTTGGGTTCAGGTCATTTTAAGGCTTTGGATGCATAGAATATCCTATGCAAAAGTGAAGCCAAAGTGGGGTGGTGGTTCCAGGTTATCAGAATTTGCGGAACTAGATTCCATTGAAGCTTACATGCTTTAGAACCCAGACTATCATGACGCTTCCAGGGTGGGACCCATACTGAGATAGAGATTCAAACTGTAAATATGGGAAAGCAAGTCTTTCCATCTTGGTTCTTGGAGGAAGAGTGTGGTATTAGTTTGTGTCATACTTCTTCTGTTGCTCCTTGAAACAGACGTTCAGTACTTTAAGCCCTTCAGTAGAAGACTAGCAGTCTAAGAATTAAACGGTTTTGTTTATAATATAGCTTATAGATATAATTGATAATTTACTCGATTCTAGGGAATTCTTTTTTGAGTTGTACCTAAGCTTTCTAGCATTCAATGTAACCAAGGTTGTTTTATCTCTGTAAATCCACAAATTTTGATGACTTATATGATGGTTTTGGCTTTAAGATCGAACGAAATACTCTTTACCTTATATGGTTGCCAGATTTTTTACTGAGTTCGTTCAACAATTAGAGGAAATTTGCTCCTTTTTTTTTTCATTTCTTTTAAGAAGTTCTGAAATGTTTCAGACACGAAATGTCTGAGTGGACTTAAGTTTTCATGGAATATTCACCAGCTATTAGCGAAGTTTCTACAAGAAATCAGCCAAATGTTTTGAACAATGGATCACTATTTTACAAGACCAGAGAGCATGTTGATCACTTCACTAACCAGTTCAAGAGTTTCACTGAAGGGGAAAGAAACCTAATTGATAATAATCATGAACAAATTGAACTGTGGGTTTGATCATTCAGCTGTTTATACTAGCTGATATATGTCAAATCCATGACTTGCTTTTCTTTGTAGTGAACAGGAAATTGGCTGTTAGACTGCTCTTCTTGCATTATGTCTTAATTCAATGCCCTGACTGTTTTAAATTTGGTAAGGGAGAATAATAAGAGGAAATGTGGAGCTTCACGTTTGCTTGTTCTCTACAAAAATCTGATTTGACCGCTGAAGTTTTATTTCAGATGAAAAGAAAAATTACAATCTCGCTTTGAGGTTCAAATGACACCAAAGGCCAATTGAATTCCTTTTGATTTAGGTGAGCAATTAATTCGCCTCCAGGATACATTTCTCTTTTGATCAGACCCCACATATTAAATAGCTAAGTTTTTCAACCTAGTGTTTTAACTTTATTCTAATTTATTTCTACAATTATTTTTAAAAAAATTATTTAATAAATTTAAATTTAAATTTTAGTATTTATAATTTTTTATTGATTCTTAAATTATAATTTTTTTGTAAAAAAATAATTAGTATTTGAATTTATTACTGAGAGATTATCATTAAATAAAAGATTTTTAAGTTTAACATAGATTCTTTAATTTTTAAATTATTTCATCAACTAAAAATATGAAAAAATATTAAAATTTAAACTCTAATTTATCTTCAAATTATCTGATTGAGCAAGCTCTGGGTTTTTTTTCCCATTACACACAAGTCATTTCTGCAAGGTTCAAGCACCTGGAAGTAATTTCTGCAAGGTTCAAGCACCTGGAACATTCTTCGGATCGTCTAACAAGTTCTCAAACCTTCCTCGGTGTCCCTGCTGCCTAATATTGTTGTTAACTCATAAAATATTGAATGTGACAGAAAAATAGGGGCAAAGACAACGACAAGATGTTGCCTAAAGGTTATAGATTGTAAGGAACATAGAATAAATGATAAACCCCTGGTTCACCCATTAATAAATTACAACTTAACTAAATACATCATTCTCTGGGATAAAAGTTCTAATTTGTTCAGTTGTTGCATAGCAAAACAGCTGGAGATTGAATGACATCACTCCTTTTTTTTTTTTTTTGACCCAACCAACTCGATAAACATAAAATAATAGTAATCAGAGCTTCATTTCTTTTAGGCACTAATCAAAATGATCGTATTCGGGTTCTTGCCTGAAGACTGAAGTAAAAGCCAAAATTTGAACATTACTTCTGGAGTTTGGTAAGATGTAGAAATTGTGGGACGTAGGTCCATAATCTAACAAGACCTCAAATCAATTCTTATCCGTAGAAATTCTTATACATTTATGTTTCGCGCTCGTGATAGATTACTTATAATATTATAAATTAAATGATATCAATTCTATTAAAAAAATTACATAAAAGTCAGAACCTTACTTGAATACATTGAATGGTGACTCTTACTGTTTAATATACCCATACCATATAAGCTTTGTAAAGACAGAAAATGCCATCCATAAATTTTCAAGTATTTCACAATCAAGATATTAATGCACCAGATGAGTGCCTGTTCTAGTACTCCCTCCAGTATTCTATCTCCCCTAATCAACATCTTCATCCTTTGATTGTCTATATAAAAAGGCTTTAACTTTGACGTCATTTCTAAGTGCTTCAACAGAGTAGTTATTCAAAGGTGAAGATCGAAGAAGAAGAAAGAAGATGATGATGAGTGGAACAAGCTGCACCAACGCTTCTGTCGGTACGGCTGGGTTAATACCGAAAGGGAACCATCATCACCAAGCAAAGAGGAACGACGATTGTTGTTACTTTCAGATGCCACTTCACTATCCAAGGTTCAAGAAGAGTGACTACGAGAACATGCCTGAGTGGCAGCTGGACTGCTTGCTTAACCAGTATGGGCTTCCCGTCATTGGAGATGTCAACCAAAAGAGAAAGTTTGCAATGGGAGCCTTCCTTTGGCCTTCTCAGGATCATGAATAGGAGGTTGCTAGCCAACATCTGTGCCTGCACTTTGGTTTAGTACCGATAGAACAACTACCTTCTATAGTAATCTTTGAAGTAGCTTTGAGTTGGTATCACTTTTGTATTATATTGATTACTTAATGTTGATTTATCATTAATTACCGCTTTAATGTAATGGAAGCTATTAATGATCAGTGTTGTTTAATGTAATGGAAGCTATTAATGATCAGTGTTGTTGGTTCATGACTAATATTTTCATTTAGTTGCCCAAGGGTTTGAGTGTATATAAACTAGGCCTATCAGAAGGATTATACAGCATGTTTTGCTCCATGAAAAATATCACAAACAAGAGTTCTTAGAATTCCTTCTTCGGGTCCTTACCCATAGCAAGTATTTACAACATAATAACCTGCTGAACATGTTTATTTCGAATGCAATTAAGAAAAATAATGAAATCAGACAATTATGTAACTTAAACTCAAGTTTAAGCGGTAGATACAAGTATTTATTATAAATTATTTAATCTTTTAAAATTTATTTATGTATTTTAAAAAATTATTAAAATGTCACGTCTCTGTACATATGATTAAATATGTTTCGGAGAGAGTTAGAGAGAGAGAGAGAGAAAGAATTGCCTTAACTAATACAGGTCTAGTAATGCTAACATCTCCAGAAAAATAATGGAAACAGGACAAGCAAGTCCCTTTGAAATGCCAAGCACATGACAATTCCCATCGACTAACATGATTGAAGCAGTTGAAAGCTTGAAATGTGGTTAAAAAATGGTCAAACCTTGTTATTGCAAAGAAGATTAAAGATGAAGAAGAAGAAAGTCTAACAGAGCCATCATTGACAAAGGACCAAGGAATGATATATGAGCAGTTTTCTCATTGTTAGGTTTCCCATTAAATATGACAGTTACATGTTACCTCTTATACACGGCAGGGACATTCTGCCCCATACGGGGAAAATGTAAGAAATTTACAGTTCTTATTTTTTGAATATGTCTTTCAAGTTTGATAAAGCGTCATAAAGATGCATGTTTCACAACCATCCCACTTGTTTGATGGGGTCCAATGTCAGAGGGAAAACATGTGGTTTTGAAAGGACCAGTCATAACATCAAAGAATCTAGTCTCGGATTACGATAGCGGCTGAAAACCAGCAAGCAATGGGTGGAGTATTTATTGACTGATCATCTAAATTCACACAGCTTGGGTTTCGTGAAAATCATATCTAGTGTGAAATCTCTAGCCTAACAAGTAAACAGCTGAGATCGAAAAATGGATAAGAAGGATTGAAATCCCACTTTTAAAAGCAAAACTTGATAAAGTTGCCATTGATTTGTTGACGTGAATTATTGTATTGTAGCTTCTGGTGCCGTTGGGTTTATTAATTGTTGAGACAGACAAGTGATGTTATGTAACGATGGTTCAATTTTCACTTTTTTGTTAAAACAGGTTGATTCAATCACTTCGCAGCTGATGAGATGCTTATCTTCCAAGCCAATTTTATCAGCAACCATTGAATCTAAAGTATTTTATATTTAAAATATTAATTTAAATATTTTTATTAATTAAATAATAATTTAAATTAGATTTAAACTAAATTTTAACTTAACATATTTTATATTGTCAAATGAGATCTATCAAATTGAATGAATTAACTTTCCTATTAAGATATAAATACGTTAGTTTTTTTGTTACAAATATTATCTATACTCAAACCGAATACATTTTTAATTAACTTATGAAATGCAATCAATTATTAATTCATTTGCATTGGTTTAATTTATTTCCTAATTAACATGTATCGCTGTGTTTGATCAAAGCGATGGTTTTATTCCTTTGCTCAATTAATGTAAGAGAAAGTCCTTTCAAATATTAGAAAGAAAAAAAAATGAAAAAGAATATTTCGTTTTGGGAAGATTCAACTGTATAATGCTTAAGGATAAAGCAATCTTGTAAAAAGATAATGATCGCTGGCATTTGCTCTTGCAATTGTTCATTGTTGTTGGCATTTGCTGGCTTTAACAAACAGATTCTGAAGTGCAACCATGTTAGAAAATTCATTAAATTGCAAAATTAATTTCAATAAACGAGAAAGAAAAAGAAACTATAACATAGATTGTCGGCATTTTTTTAATAATTCAACACTAAAGTAATCATTTTAAAAAAGGAATATATATATATATGTGTGTGTGTGTGTTGGTGTGTGTTCAACCTCCAGCATAGATATTTGGGCACATGGATTGAGATTATCTTAGCATCCAACAGTTTGGAGTTGTTATAAAGACACAAAGCACACCACCAAATTAATCAAACTATTATTGCAAGATTGGGATTTTTTTTCTTCTTAAATTAAAAAAAAAAGGTTGAGTAACAAAATAAATTGAACTTTTTAATTATTTAGTGTATTCTATAAAAGAAATAATAAAATTGAATATTCGAGTTAATTGGTCAATGAAAATATAAAATAATATAAATTTATATTTAGTTCATTGATAATATATATAATTAATACATCAAATATAAATTATATAATATTAATACAAACCTAACAAAAGTGTAAAAAAATTATATTTGATGTATTAATATTTATTAATTAAATAATGTTATCTTATTATAAATCTAAAAAATATAAATAATTTTATTTTTAATAAAATATATTTTAAAATTTGTGTAAATCTATACGTAATTAATGTATTAAATATAAATGAAAAAACAATAAGAAAACTAAAAAGAGAGAAGGGCAAAACACATGGGCGAATCAGAACCAAAGCGGTCGGCGCCAACTAATTTCACAGTCTGTCACCAAGGAAAAGGACAAGAAAGGACAAAGGCAGTGGACAGTGGAGGGGCGGGAAAGGAAAGGACTCGTTTTTATTTGGTTTCGACGTATAATGATTTCAATGGTAATTAAATTTATTTAAATTATGATTTTAATTTATACAAATAGTAATAATAGATATTAATTTATTTTAATAATATTAATTAAAAATAATTACATCAATTAATACATAATATAAATTTATAAAAAAATAAATTAATATTAATTTTAAATTTTATAAATATTATACATAATTATTTATAAATTTAATAAATATTAAATATAATTATTTATAAATTTAACTATCATTAAAAAATTTTAACTTTCTTACTTAACTAATATTAATTTTTTTAAATTTAATGAAAGTTTTTTTAGAATATTATATATAATTGATAAATTTTTAATATATAAAATTTATTTAAATTTATTTATTTTTTATTTAAAAATATTTTTATATATAAAATTAAAAATATTAAAATTATGATAAATTTAAAATAATATATTAAAATATATAAATATTAATATATATTTATATTAAAATAAAAACGATACGTTCACTTCGCATGCGGTGGGGTGGGGTTGGGGGGGAGGGTGACTCGGACTCGGTGCCTCCGCCCCCACAGCAAAACAAACTCCGAAACATGCGGTTCGATTCGATTCCATCCAACAAATTCTATCCTATGTTCTTCCTTTGGCAGTACTGTTTCCACCGGTTTTGTCTCCCCACCTCTCCCTCTCCATACAAAATCATCTCCAACCCTTTCTCACCTTTCGTCTTCACATCATCAAAACAAAAACCAAAGCGTTTCTCTCTGTCTCTCTCTGCGGGGGTTCTCCTGGGCCATTATTGCAGGAGTATCTTTGAAAAGATCTCAATTTCGAGAGCACCGCAGAGTGAGATCGACCATTTTTTTTGTTCTAAACAAGGAAGAATGGCAGTTTCCAGGCTTTCTTTTGTGGCTGTTTTTGCAGCTATTGTTTTTGCTATGATTGCCTTACCTGCCGCTGTTCAGGCCCAGACCCTTGCTCCCGCCCCTGCCCCCACAAGCGACGGTTTGTTTTCTCTCTCTCTCTCTCTAGATTCGGCTTGTAACATCAAAATTCAAAATTTGCCATTTGATTTATTTATTGTTTAAATTTTTTAAACTTTTGATTGAGGGGAAAACAGGGACGTCTATTGACCAAGGGATTGCTTACGTGTTGATGTTGGTGGCACTGGTGCTCACATACCTCATTCACGCTTCTGATCTCAGCTTCAGCTTTTAAGCTTGCAAATTGAAAAAAAATGGAAATGGGGTTAGGACTTGGGATGATGAAGGTGGTTTTTTTTCCTTTTTGGATTAAAGTTTAAAAGAATTGAGAGCGAGAGGGAACGAGGAAAAGAGAGATGGGAGTTTTTGATTTGGTATACTTCTGGGTGGGGAAAATGATGGATGATGTGTAACCATGGTTCGTCTGATTTGAGTCCTAAAGGGTTGTAATTTAGAAAATGATATGACTTTCAGACGAATTATTGTTGGACCTTTCGTGGATGTTGATAATGAAATTTTTATCTTATGGTTGTATTCTCATTGTCATTCGTCGCTCTCTTTTTTTTTTTTTGCCTGCAAATCCTCCATTTCTGACTCAACTTTCTAGCATTTCCTCGATACTCTCTCTTTGGTGGGCTTCTAATTTGTTTCATCTTTAGACAATTAACTCAAGTAATTCTGGAAAACCAAGAATAATTTTGTTACAGGCTTTACCTCTAAGATGATCCTTTGGAATTTGTCGACATGGGTTTTCTTTGCAGTTGCACAAAATCTAAAATAACAAATGGCATCTACCATGCATGCCCCTAAGCCTACTAGAAATTGCAAGTCTTAAAATGCTTTGCACCTCAATACACGATGGCTTTACTTTAATGGCTAAGACAGGATGCCAAGGGGATTCTAATGAATTCTAAGCAATTCAACTATACAATTGTACTACGGCCAACACTTTAACAATGTCTACGATTTTTTTAAAGCAATGCTCTCTAGCCTTGGAAAGTTTCTATGGTTCTAAGTTCTAGAACGTGTCCCTGGCCCTTCAAGAATTTCTGGTTATCACATCACAAAGATAACCGTTTAAAACCTCCAAGCAGACCAACGAACCAAACTCTTAAGAATAACCAGAAACAGGGAAGTATCTTCTTCGAGATATGATTGTCGATTGACAGTAGAAAATTAATTTCCAAAGAGCAAACTAAAATCAAGTCAAATCATTATGTTCAAACTTACGTACTTTGCGCCATATCCTAAAGACCAAATTCATTCTTCTTTTATCCTTAATCTTATAAGATTCTAATATTAGATAAAATAATCTTACACGTAAGAAATGGACTTAACCTTTTATTTGTCATAACTCAAAAAAATTGAAACTTCAATGGATTAAATAAAAAAGTTTAACCTTGATTCCTTCATGTGCTAAAAGGTTTATTCTAAGTAGAACATTTAGCTGGCAGTTACCATAACTTTTAACATTCGTGAAGAGATGGACTTAAGCCTTAACTGCTCTTGTTTGAGTTGGACTGAAAATGAATAAGCATGTCCATCTAATCATTAAGCGGTCAAGCCCATGAATATTTCCTAAATATAAGAGATGGGCCTCCATTGAAGAAGTGTATCTGAGCCTCCATTTTAGTGTTTAAAATCAGGCTGGCCTCCATTTTCGTGTTTAAAATTAGGGTGGTCTTTGGAAATTGAAAAAGAGTATCACCCCATTCAATTTGAGTTGTTGAGAGTGAGAAACTGAGACTGGAAACTGAATGGATACAGCTTTCGGAATCAGATGCTGGTCTCAGCTCCATGGATGGAATTGGATTTTTACAAAGTAGACAGACCACTTCGCCCTGGGCACCCGTTTGAATGTCACAGAAGACCACCAAAACCATAAAGAGGTGAAAAAACATCGAACTCGGAGACAATTGTATTTAGTGTGACATCTGAGAAATTTTTATTTAAATTTTAATATTGGTAATTTTTTTTTATTTCAGACTACAGCTATCATTGTACTTTAATAAACATCATCCAAAGCCAAATTACCAACTCACTCAATCGTTTTGAACAATCTCAACATTTTAACCATCGTCTTTAATAATAGTAAATGATCCGATGACACTGACATTTGATTGCTTGCCTTTGATTTAATTAAAAGAGTTACGAAGGTAAGGAGTGGCCACTGCGAGTGTTGAAAAATGGAGACCGACATTATTTTATGGTATAGAAATTATAATATAGATATAGATAGTGGAAATGCAGACCAAGTATAAAGGCAGAGCATGGGTGCATATAACTGGAAATTTCACAAGATTTATGTGTGTGTGTGGGAGTGGGACTGCTGGTGTCCAGTTCATAGTTATGAGCTTTGTATTAAATATCTTAAACACAACGCCTGAGATGTTTGTAATTGTACCAATGTACCTCCTCCAATGCACTTTGCTTCTAACATTTATTGGACCTACTACTGCAATGCACTTTCATATTAAAATGAAAGAGAGAACAAATTATTAAATATGTTAAAATTTAAATACAAACATAATATATTTTATATTAATCGTGTTTAAATATATCATATAATATTTATTATATTATTTTTGTATTTATTAAATGTGTTATATTTTATTGTATTCTTATATAGTGTTTGAAATGGCCAAATCTACTACCATTGACTCGAGGATTTTTCTTTTTTCCCCTTAAGATCTCCATATCGTATTCCTTAGAATCTCAGTGCATTTCGTCCCATATATTCTGTTGTGTCGGTAGGTGTAATAGACCTTCGTTTGCTCCCCTCCCCCGACGGGCCACGGCCCTACCTGCCTGCTTTTCCACCCGCGCAACACGAGTAGGAAGATTATATGGCACTTGCCATATGGGCGTCTCAGGCATTTTTGGTTCACTGCCTACACATTATCTTTTACAAAGCAGGAAGATTTGAATTTTAAGGTGGAAATAACCCATACATATTTGATGTGACAACCACACCTTCCAAGTATCCCCAAACTCATATCCTTGTCTCTCTTTATTTTCATTCCCCCCCGTCCCCCCTTTTTTTTATAGTTTTTAAATTTTCTTTTTCAAATGATTGTACGTTTGTACTCAATTTTACAGTGTAGGATCGATTTCAATCTCCAATCTGGTTGCTCCATTAATGATTGTCACTATTCAACTGGATTAGAGAATGGTACTTTCCGAACGATTAAACAAAATTCATGGTTTTAACTTTTACAGAATTTTTGAAGCATTAATTCTGACAATTGATTTATTTTCAACTCCGAAACTTATATTCGGTTAGTACAATCACCCTTAAAGAGGAGAGGCATTTTAGTATTTACAATTTTTTAATTTTATTTTAGACTGTTCTGTATTAAAAAATAGAATTGAGTTTTTGGGTCATTTTCTATTTAGAGGGGGCACAGAAATATAAAGAAGCCCAGTAAATGATGGGTCAGCATGCTTATGTGGATCTCCAAATTGAGCCTTATCCAGAATGGAGGATTCCAAATCGAGAGGTTGGGATGGCTAAGGTAGCTGGGACCACCTGTTGATCGCAGGCGGGTAGTATAAAACAATCAAAACAATGATGGCTGCTCATGGCTGACCTGGATCAAATTGGTGGGGACCAGGGGACCAACTTGGGGCGTGAGGGAAGCGACGACTCGCGGTGAACGAGGAGATCGTAAAACCGTTAACCTGACATTACGTGTACGTCCATGATTGATTTTCAGAGTAAAGGACCGGGAGAAAAACATAAGAAGATTTGCTGGATTGTTTTCTTTTTACCTTTTTTTTTTTTTTCCTGAATGAATCTCAAAAGTTTTGGAATTTTGTGCCACGCCCTTCGCTCCTGCACCAAAAATGACAAGCGCCTTTAATTTGCGTGGCTGTCTGCCTACCCCTGATGGTCCTGACCTCTTATTGCTTTCAGAGAGCGATTCTTCCTCCGAGAAGCACAAGTATTCAAATTTGCCTCTTTTTTTTTTTGAGAAAAGTAGAATAGATAAAGAAATTTTGGGTTGTCTTTCTTATTCCCTTTTATTGAGGTGCTTTCCATTTTTTTTTTCTTTCAAAGATAAGATCAAAAGGCCACGTCTCGTACAATATTAACGTCGTCACTCGTTTTCGGAATTTAAGTAAGAAATGACATGACATGCGATAAAATCCAGTTTAACTTTTTTTTCTCCTTCGTTAGGAAACAAAGGGGTGGTGGAGTTTTGGTATGTAAAATAAATGATAATGCAACATATATGATCATGAGGGTCCCAAAAAAATTAAGTACTCAAAAGAAAATGATCCATGACTTAATAGTTTACTGTCTTTATTCATTAATTGGGGAGCTAAAGAAGCTGAAAAATCCCAGTTGTAAGGCTTCTCTTCCCCTATAGGTTCTATCACTGAAAACTATTCATGGGTTTATGATTATAAAAGCCTGCAAATCGACCACCCTCTTCAATTGGCCAAAATCTACCGGACAATGACGTCTCTTTTTTCCCTCTTACGCAACCTTAACCGCTTCTTTGAAATTTATCAAACACCAGTTTGGAATTTGGAGATACTTGGGCAAATGGGGACTAAAAACCCCAGAGAAAAAAAAAAAGTTTACATAGAACAAAGTTACAAAACAAAGAAAAAGACATTATGGGATTTAAGAGTACATTTGTCATGTTTAGGGAAAGTTGGGTCTGGGTGTGGTCAGGTATTGAGGCAGTGTAGTGTAATTATTTTTAGAATAATGACAAATTTTATTTAATGAAATATCCAGCCCTTCGTATGACGACACACTATCGAGCATTTAGCTAATATACTCTTGGATTTAGCATTGGGGGAATTTTTTTTTTTTCCTGGCGCTGCAATGGTTCAGGGGGAGAGAGTTCTCAGTTTCTGATATGACAAAATCTTGTGATGATTGTACTCCTCCAGCTAATCATTGGGACCACAATTTGATGCATTTCAACATTTCAGCACATCGAAAACTCTTCCATCGTTTACTTGTGACATTTCAGTTGTGTATTTGTATGGATTCTAAATAGTGGATGTTATTGCTCAACTCTATCTTATTTGGACTCAAATATAAGTCGAAGATACACGTATATATTTGATATGAATATATTTAATTTGTTTAATTTTTTTATACATTTAAAAGATTATATCTCAATACTTATATTTAAAAACGTGTCGAACACAGATTAAAAAAAAAAAAGTTGGAGCAACATAAATTCAACTTACACTAATAGCGATGGAACTCTTCCTAAAATCCTTTTTCCAGTAATCATGAATAAGACTCAAAACCACATCACAACTTCAGAAATATTTTTATGAATCAGAAAAATAGGACCTCGAATTACTTAATCAAATATTAGGATACAACATTCTTAATTCGGATAAATCATGTTAATTTCCCCACAAGCTCACAAAAGAGTGGTCTAATTTGAGATGGATTAAAAGCCCACATCATGAGGAAGTTGTAACTGATGTTGTCCAGTTTGGCCCAAGAAAATGATAAATGACTTTGACATGCTAAATTTCATCAACAGACAAAGCACTAGGAGAAAAAGGGACCCAGAAGTTGAAATGCAGCACCAGGGGGGCCGCCACGCTCGCCAGCCGCCACCCCTGGCCCTCACTTTTTACCTTCCTCGTGATTCCAAGCATTTCCTAACAAATCTGTCGCCTCAAATCATAGTTAATAATTGCAAATCTAATTCTTTCTGGTATGTAAAGCCCCCTCTCCGCATATCTAAATTTTGTTCCAGATTCATGTCTCAACGATCTCAAAGTGGTCAAATTTTAGTGAAGGAGATCAAAATGACTTTTTTAAGTTCATTTATTTTTCTTTGGATACAGAGATGACATGCAAAAAGGTTGCGTTGTTTTGCTTTGCTCACAGCATAGGAGGGCAACATCAATGATGATGGCGCTTGCTTCTGGTCATTTAAGGGCACATTTGATGTTTCCAGTTTCATATTTATTATTACTAACTAATTTTCTCTGTCTTGTACTCTGGTCACATTCACGTTATATATTTTTTTAGTTTACTTATAGTGAATTTACTTACTTTCATAGAGACATGTGATAACCAACACTATATCACTCCATTAATGACGTCAATTGGAAAAACAAATAATAAAAAAAGTGTCAAGTTGACCGATATTATAAACACCTATTCATAATTACTTTCACTGTATTAAAAGATGACTCACAAGTGATATTTTTTCTTAAATATCACTTTAACTACTATAGTTAGAAACACTTATGAATTTTTCTCCCTAAGGTAAACATATATATCATATGATATCTTAAGAATACAAAATAAGTAGGGAAAAAGAAGATGATAAATATATTCCCTTATTATCAATATAAATTTATTTTTTCAACAAATAAAAATGTCCCAAAATGATATGATAGTCGCACTATGTGTGTGTGTGTATATATATATATATATATATGTCAACCGCCTTTAAAGTATCAAACTTTAAAATAATAGTTGATACAGACAAGCAAATTTATAATGTAAAGTTGATGGTTATATTGTATTATTGTGAATTAGTGAAAGCTAATTCAAAGTCCCAATCATACATAAATGGAATGATTTTTTTATGTTGTATGCATAGAGTTATGACACGTGGAAACACTGGAATCCAAATTCAGACTTAGGTGTTATCCTATCAATTTTTTTTTTTTTTCCATTTTTTCCCCTTACTGCAAATTCTGCAACAACTCCGGATCAGCTGCTTAGTGAAACCTATTATTCCCTGAAAACGGGCATAACTGAAATTCCAAAGCACTCCCGCATTCTGTAGCCCACCACGTGTCTTACAGATTTCGTCCTATTTTACTTAATTTGATAACTTTAGACATGATATTATAATATAATATATTTAATAGATATAAATTAACGTAATAGATATGATACATTTAGAGGATTACATTTTATTTATTAATAATGTATAAAGTTATAAAGTTTATGAATTAAATGATATTATTTTATTAAAAGTTTTAAAAGTAAATACAAATAATTTTATTTTTAATAAGGTATCCTTATACATTTATATTTTATTACTGTATTAAATATAAATTTTAAGTTTAATATATCATATTTATATTTAAAATTATAATATATTTAATAATTTATATTATATTTATATTCACATATGACTAAAATAAAAAAAAATATCTAACACGATAAACATACCCAAATTTTCAAAACTACTTATTTTTCTTAACTTTTTAAATGGAAAAAAAACAAAGATAAAAATTAAAAAAAAAAGTATTTCCATGCACTTTCCGGTTTAGGTCCCTATTTCTTGGAAAGATAGAAAGATGTTCGTAATTTTAGTTCATGTTTGTTTCTCAAATATTTGAAAAATTCCTCTGTATTAATTTGAAAATATTTTAGTTTAATACTTTAAAACGATCATAAAAGTTAATATCAAATTACTATATTAATATAATAACATTAATAATAATGCATAAATGACGATTTAATTAACTTTAAAAAAGTAATGAAAACTGGTTAGGGACTAGCTGATGTTTCACTTGTCTAGGCTCCAGATAGTGGCACACAAAAGCTGCTAAACTCCATTATTTCACTCATAATTGAAAAGAGCGACAGATAAGGGCGGCTAGTTTTTTTTTTTTTTTGATAATTTACACCAAAAAAACAAAAAAGATTTAATTCACAGCACGTGTTCAGGGAATCACTGCAGCTAATAAGAATCTAAATTTTAAATTCGAAGATTTTATATTATTATTATTATCTAACATGATTAACTGAGATGTTGTAAAAATAAATAAATAAAATATTATAAGAAATAACTTAAAAAGAATATTAATATTTTTTAATTTTTATATATTGTTATTTTAAAATTATTTTATCAATTTTTTGATAAAATATATCTATTTTTTTAAAATAACATATATAAAAATTAAATTTTTTAAACATGATTTTTCGCTCTTCTGTTTTCGCATCCATTCACACGTAAACACATAAAAGTTACATATTAATTTTATAAATATATATATATATATTTGGCTTTCAGCGATATAATTGATTTTGTCAAAATATAGTCAAAAAAAAAAAAAACCTTCCCAAGTCCCTGTCGTGCATAAAACACGTGCCTCCACTAAATCAAACAGAGCGAAGAACACAAAAAGACAGAGCACGGAACACGTAGCCAAACCCATCCGTCACCGTAACTGAGACGGAGATGTTTTAATATTCTTACTTTAATACTTATTGTTTGATTATTAAAATTAAAAATAAATAACAAGTTTATTTTTATATAACGATTTTTTAATTTTATAAATATAATTAAAAAATGAACAAATGTTTTATTTTATCAAAATTATTTTTAATTTAAGTTTTTAGTTGATACAGTTCTAATTCAAAATTTTAAATTCATAAATAAATTTAATAATATCGTGTATATATATATGTCAATTTTTAATTTAATTTTTTTATTTTTAACATAAATTATATTACTGATATCAACTTAAAATTTTGTTGACTGTATGTAAAACACTGTTTCTTTTTGCTGATACATTCAATATGTATCAGTTTAGCTTATTAATTTTATTTTTAAAATTTTAAAAAATCAATTGACGGTGCAGAAATTTTCGTTAATAAAATAATAACAAAAACAAATCTCTAACAAAAAGGAGACTATCTTTTCAGCTCGCCGATACAAAACTTGCCGTAAAACCGGCTTTACACGAGAATAAGAAAGAAACACTCTCTGCTCCGAAACTTAATTCGGTATCATTTAAAAAAAATAAAATTTAATAAATTTAAATTTCAAATTAAAATTTTTTTTTTCGTTCTCAAGCTTGCTTTCTAATGAAAGGAAAGAAGCACCCTCAAATAGCTAACAGAGGATCTGACCCGAACAAATCCCCGATATCTTGGAAATGATCATTGACATGTTCCCAGCTCGAGAAGCTACCATATTCAAACTCGAAATCCCCACCCGAACTAAAAAATCCGTTCCCAAACTCATCTTTCAAAAAGCTTTCGTTTAAACTGGTATTTTCTTCCAACAAATCCGGCACTGAACAAAATATGTCAGTGGGAAACAAAGAGGAATAGTCCGAAAAATCTGAGAAGTTTTCTCCCGATAAGCAGCAAGAATTGTCGAGAACATCTCGAGGTTCGCCTCCGATTTCAAGCAATTCTTTGGGGCTTTGGGAGTCGGCATCGCCGATCGAAAGCGAAGGACAGCGAAGAACGGAAGTGGGAGAGCGAGGATTAGTTCTGTGAGATTCTTCGTCGGAATTACAATCTGAGCCGGATAACGGTTTTGGGCTGTTTTTGTCTTGAATCAACTTTTGTTGGGGAGTCGTAAAGTTGGTGAGCGCGTCCGGCCCACGCAGCCGAATAGCCGCGTTGTCATAAACCATTGCTGCTTCTTCGGCTGTATCATAGGTACCTAACCATAGCCGTACACGTCTTAGCGGGTCCCTAATCTCAGCCGCCCATTTTCCCCAAGGTCTTTGCCTTACCCCTCTGAACTTCTTCCCACCTGGTGCTTTCGCAGGCCCTCTACCTTTTGCTTCAGCAACAGCCGCCGGCCTCTTTCGGGAACCCCTTGACAACGATGATGATGATTTGCTTCTCCCAACGGCATCTTTCTCGGTTGGACATGATGACTCGATAGTTATCTCGTTAACAAATTTCTTGACTCTGTTTCGAGAACGAAATCGGGTTCTTTGTTCTTCTCCTTCATCGCTAGAGGAATCAGTGGCGTCGGCATCAGTGACTGAAATCCGAACAGTTCGAGTCTTCATTTCTGGCTGATTTTCGAGTCTGACATTTAACAATGGTGAGAAGAGCTTAGTTTGGTTGCGGTGCTCTACATATTTGATTGAAGGAACAGGACAAAGATCCATTTTTTTTCAATTTATTTTTTTTTCTTTTCTTCGCTTTGGGTTCTTTGGCTTTTCAGATTCGTTCACGTCTCATTGAAAGTGGGTGAGAGTGACAGTACGAAGGGGAAAAGAAGAGATTCCTTTGAGACTAGACACGAGGAGAATAAAGGGTTAAAAAAGAAAGCTCAAGAAAGTACACGTTAAAGAGAAGCTTGAAATTGAAGAGAAATCCAGAATTAATCGGTTCAAAGGCGTCCTCAAAAGTTCATCAAATGAAGATAAATTTCAAGGAAAGTTATACAAATAAAGGAGTGTGCTTAAACGAGCAGTACAGAAAGCAGTGAGATGGTAACAACTAACAAAAGAAAAGAAAATTTTTGGCAAAAGTTGCAGGAAAAAAAAAAAGGAAAAAGAGGAGATACTCCAAAAAGCAAATAGCTTCACCGGCAAAGGGGGAGAGAATGTCCCAAAAAACCACTAGACAGTGCTCTGCTTTTCTCAGTCACTTAACAGAGCACGGACTCACTCTTTTGGGTAACCTTGAAATCTAAGTTCTAAAAGAAACTAAGAACCCAAGTTGCTTTCTGATTGTTTCTCATGAAAATAAAAGGAAAATCTCAGAGAGGGAACAAGAAAAATAAAAATAGGAGAGTGAAGAAGAGAAAGAGAAAAGAGAAAGGAGAAAATCAGGCACAGTTCTGAAGTGTATAGCGAAAGTTGAGCTATTTTATAGGATCCCACGCGAGCCGTAAAAAACAATAAAAACAAAAATAAAAAAATAAAAATGAAAAGGTTTTAAAGTTTTTAGTTTTTAATTTTTTTTTTTTTAACTGAAGGGCAGGGCAGGAGAGAGGGGTGGGTTTAAATCGGCGAATTTGAGATTCCGGCAAGGGGGAGTTATTTTACGAGACGCCGCATAAGATGGGTATCTGAGATGTTGACACGTGGTAAGTGGTCCCTCGAAAACAGAAAGATCCAAGGGAAAGGGTGAACCTGGGGGATGGCTGGCTGAGTCAGCCAAATGACTTCTTATTCTCGAAATCAGGGATTTATGTCACGTGACACTGGAGACTCAGGTCAGTCCTCTCTTTGACTGAAAGAATATTAACAACTGGGAAATTAAATGATTATTAACACCCCCATTAATTTCCCTTCCTTACGCCTAATTAATCTCTTCTACCGTTACCCTTACCCTTACCCGATGTTTATCTAACCTCTCGTTGGCATTTTCGTCATTTACAAAAGTAAAAGGTTTTACAATGCGCCGTGTAACTTTAGGCTTTAAATGATATAGTATAAAAAATAATTAAAATGTAATATAAGAATAAAATAAATATGATATAAAAATATAAATTTATTAAAATTTATATAAAATAAATTAATTAATATTAAAATATATAATACATAATATTTTAAAATAATTATATTATATTAAATATATAAATACAATAACAAATACATAAAGTAACTTATATATTTTTTATAAACTTAAAAATTTACCATTTTACTTTTACCTTTTTATCGTTTTACAGTTGGGATTAACGTGGCAGGCAACCTCGAACTTGGCGCTATTTTTTTCCTTTTGTTTTATTTTATATATACTTATTTAATGACATTGTGCTGGGGTGTAGAGACTGTGGACTGTGATGACTGTTGCTGTGTTTTTTCATATGGATTCAAGCTCACTGGAATTGACACGTGGCTCTTAATTATTAGTCCCTCTTCAAACAGCTCCGAGTTCTGATTGGTCTCAGCAACAGTTTTTCCAGCTACTAAACATTTGCCGTGAGACGGGACTCAATGGCAATAAATAAATAAAAACGGTGCTAAATTACCGCACTGAGCTGATTGAGTGAGTGTAAGTACGTACCCAATTTTTAATTAGGTCACGTGATGATCAATTCTGCTCTTTTGCCATTGATGGTAGATTAAAGGTGAACAATTAAAGACCTACAATGAATTTACTTTCTGTTACTGCGTCTCTCGGGGCGGTTGTTTTGTTATCTTTCCACAGATTTGAAGTGGCAATTTGGCCTGTCTGTCGTTCTAACTTCTAACGCCATAAATAAATTTTAATCCAATTTGGGCGGTTATGTTTTCATGCTTCGAGTCGTCATCAGCTAATATATTTTGATTATGGCACTTTTTTTCCCTATAACTTGAAGATTTACTGTCATATCTCCACCTTACTGTAGTTTTGAATTCAAAGCAATTACGCAACATAGACAATTAATTCAAAGACGATACGACCAAAAAACTTATGAACAAATATAGATGTAAAAATAAATCAAAATTTATATAGATATATAATTATTTAAACATAAAAATTGATATAAATATATAAATTATTAAACTTTGATATATGTAAATACGAATGTATTAAAAACTTTAATGGTGACTGCTTTATAGTATATGATATTAAGTATTTCAATTTATAAAATTTTCTAATATAAAATTTTAATGTTTAAATCCTTTTAATCCTTGGATTTTATAATTATGAGATTTTTAAACTCTGCCCACAAGCTTTCGTTATTTGTCCTTTTACATATGCAAGTTGCAACCTAGAATTGCCCCTTCCCCGAATTTATTTGTTATTTTTTTAATTTTTATTTTTCAAACACTAAAAATGTGTAGTAATTGATTATAATTTCTCATAACGTTATGATTATTCTCTTCTGCTCATTTTGAGGTAAACTCTTGCAAAATTTTAGGTGAAAGTTCTTACAATTCATTGGTTTGAAAAAATATATCACGTAGCTTAAATTGTTTTTAAATGATATTTAATGATAATAGTGAATACGTTAAAAAATAATGGATACAAAATAATAGATCAAAATATTATCTGAATTAATTTCTCTATATTACATAATAATAATATTAAAATATATTTAAAAATAATAGGTTAAAAAATAATAAAAATAGATTAGACCCATGTGAATACGTCGATTTTTTTTTTTAGTTTCTACTAAATTGAGCCAAATAAAAGTCTTAACTAGAAAGCAAGTTAGTCAGTACCGTACGATGGGTGTACCGTTTTTATTTTGGTATAGGTACATATTGGTACCAGTATGTTTCATGTACCGTTTCAAGTTTATCGGAGTTTGAATATTTTTAATTTATATATATGAAAAATATTTTCAAATGTGAAATAAATGAGATTAAATAAATTTTATATATAAATATTCATCAATTATATATAATGTTCTTTAAAAAATCTTCATCAAATATTAAAAAGGTCAATATTAGTTAAGTAGTAAAATTTAAATTTTTTAATAATCATTAAATTTATGAGTAATTATGTCTAAGATTCATTAAATTTATGAATAATTATATATAATATTAATCAGATTTAAAATCAATATTGGTTTAACTTTTTTTTACAAGCTTATCTTATGTACCGGCTGATACAGCTATTTTCGGTCGGTATCACCGAAACAGGTCGGTACCTACTGATACGGCCGGTATAGACCGAAACGAAATCAACTATTGCCGATACCGTTATATGTCAAAACCAATACGTACTGACCGATATGACCTGTACTGATACGATACTGACAACACTGCTAAAAAGACATAATTATTCCTTTGACGATTTAATTCAATTAATTGGTTCGTGTATGTTGAGTTAATGAACAAAGTTCGAATCTCATTCTCTAAATCTTATTTCAAATCTCTAAAAAATTGGGAAAAAAAAAAAAAAACAGAAAGAACATAGTTACTAGACATACAAGTATCAGCATAAACATGGACAATTACGCAATCACAGGAAGAAACAAAAACCAGGCGGCTTAAATTTTTCTACTTTATCCGGATAAAATAAAACCTGAATTTTTAATTTATAATTAAATAAATCATTAATATAAATTAACATTTTATTTAAAATAAAACTTATTTGAGCAGAAATCAAATAATAAAATTTATTAGGTACACCACAAGTCTAAATATTTGTTTAAAAAATAAATAATTTAAGAGATTTTTTAATATTTTGATCTTGAAGTTATGAAAGGTGACCTGTTAAAGATGTTCTAAGTCTAACATGGTTTTGTAAGATTTTTCAATAGAAGAAAAAGATTTGATAGTGAACGTAACGTTGGATTTTCAATGAAACTTCTTTATTTATTTATTTATTTTGAATATATATTAAGTTTAGGACGTTTACTACTAAATTAAACTGATGCCATCCAAAATTCAAATACGCTATATAATAAGCGTAATTAATTACCAAGATTTATATATTTTTTGATAATTCATATTTACAAATTTAAATGATAGCAAAAGGAGCTTTCCCCAATGCTTTTTCTCTTCTGGAAATTAGATGTCAGTGAATGATTGTTTCATTAGTTGATGGATTTTCAATTCTCACTGTCACAGCTATAATATATAATATATATTGTGCTTTCTCAATTTAGTCATTTTGACTATTATTATATTATAAATAATAATATATGTAATTATATCAAGAAAAGGAAAAAATCCCGGAAATTTCCAACCATTCGCCGTTTTGTTTCCATTTTGAAATTTGGATTATCCCTCAACAATTAGTTCTTAGACAGATATATATGATATAAGCCGGTTTCTTAGATGCTGCTGCTACATTTTAGTTAGGCACTGTTTCTTATTGTAAATTATTACAATGAGAGCTATCTGCTAGGTTTTCAATGGCTATTTGCAAGTCGATTTATACATATATATATATATATATATACACATATATAAAAACATATATACATATAGTGTTCACGGTGATAAGAGTCTAGAAAGCAACCATTGGGGGGGTGGGGGGCAAATTTCAAAATCACAAAAATCAATGAAGGCCTTGAGAAAAGGGAACTGAAAAAGAAATACAAATGAGCGAGCCATAAATGCCTCATGGAGAAAAGTGTTTTGAGATTCCATTAGAAGAAGAAGAAGAAGAAGAAGAAGAGAAGTTGTGTTGGTATTTGGTAATTGGTATATGTGGAATGGCAAAAACTAGACGAACAAAAATAAAAGAACAAAAATTGTAGCTTTTCAAGGACATTGCCCCACCTTGCAAAGCAGCTTAGGTAGTAAAGAATACACTTATATTAGGGTAAGTTATTTGATTTGATTTAAAATTTGATTTGATTATTATCGAGTTAAATTTGAATTATTAAGTAAGTCGAATTCAATATTCTTAATATTTAATTCGAGTAGTTTACTAGTTTAATCGATTTTTTTAATTAGTATAAAAATCTTAATTCAACTTTAAACTTGAGTTTGAGTGCAAATAATTGAATTTATTTTATTAGATAAATGATTAAATTTTAAGATTATTGAACGAACTTAAATGATTAAATTTTCATTTCAAATTGAATTTATACTTTAAAAGTAAAAGTCGATTGAACTTAAATTCAACTTTGAATCTTAAATTTCAAACTTAACTTAAAAGCTCATCCAACAAAACGACTTAGCCCTAATAAATAGAAACCAACTCCCGTAAAAACATACAAGCAAGTACATCAAATTCGACAAATACCTTGGGAAGTCCTGGTCCAAAAACTACATAATATAATAATAAAATTACCATATTTTTTATTACATTGTTTTGTTGTTATATTTGGTCGACCTCAAACTACTAAAAATTTTCTATTATTGTTTTCAATGCAAGTGGTTGTGTGAAAATTCAAAAATTAAAGACTTGTAACGTTGAAGGCAGAAGTCAAACTGAGCATCATCCCCTAGAATTGCAACTAGCCTTTGAGACCTCAAAAATTGAGAGATTTCTCATCATTGTTTTGGATTCATTTGAGACTTCCATATTTTCCATTCAATCTTATATATATATATATATATATATATATATATATATATAATCATGACAACAGCCATCTCTAAGACCTATATTGTAATTATTTTATTAATCATAATGTTTTTAAAAAACACACATACATATATGTGTATAAATACTCAAAAAGAATACGATATAAAAAGAAGGATTATATATATTAATATTTTTTTAAATTTATATATGTTTGAGTGTGTTGTAACTTATTATATTTGTTAGGCAAATTTAATAATAAAATAAAATTTAAATTATTATTCAATACATTAATAGTAAAATTTTTTAATTTTATAAGTGAAATTGAAAAACTGCTATATATTTTATTTTTTTAATTCTTTTAAATATACACTAAAAATATATACAATTTTTTCATTTTACTTATAAAATTAAAAAATTTATTTTTTATATTAATATAACTAATAATAATTCATAGAGTTTTTACCACCTCACATGCTCAATATCGGGGTCAAAATATCAATCACTAATCTTTTGCTTGTATTTATCCAACTTAATCATTTTTTTTGTCTTTTTATTATTATTATCTTACATGCATGAACAATAAAAATAAAAGAGAAAAAAAATGTTTTAAAGGTAATAAATCACCTAAAAATGCATTAATTATAAATCTCAAGTTTAAAAAAAGAAGGACCCACAACAATAATTTTTTTTTCATACTATGTATAATATGCACTGAATTCTTTAATAAGCCTATAAATTATTACATTTTAGGTTTTAACCCCTTTTTTGCCCGATTTTCTTCACTTGCTTCTTATGAACACCAACTGTCTTGTAAATCGAAGACAGTGTATTATAGTCTGGGCCCCGCCTAAGCCATCACCAATTCCACGACCCGTAACCCGCGCCGGTCACTGTTTTCGACTAAAGACCGACAGGTGTACGTAACACCGTTTCCAGTTTACATGGAATTAAAGCTAAGCACTGTCCTGCCTTAACAAATTCTCGTTAAAGTATACTTTTTCTCTCGGCCTTTTAATTAACATCATTAAAGTTTTTAGTTGGATGAGTAATTAATACTTTAATTAAAGAATTTAAAAATTTTTTAAAAAAACTCAAAAATTTTTTAAAAATTAAAAATTTTGAAAGGAAACATATATATATATATATATATATAATTCACAAGCTTTAAATGCAAGTAAAATTTGAGGAAATGTCTGCCTCAATGTGTTTTTTATTTCTTGAAAAACTTCGGCATCAATCGGCATCAAATTATTGTTGTGATTGCAAAATAGGCATAGAGCACAATCATGATTCTACAGACGTTCTCATGCATCTTTAAACTGAAAATCGAAAAACATGTGTTGGTAACTTGAAAAAAATGGCTTGCATGCATGGCGTCCAAATTTAGCTCCGTAGCATGTGGTCCACTAAACAATAATGGTTTGGAGATAATAATAGTGAAATGACAAAAAAAAATTCAATTATTGCATGGTTAACAAATTAGGATGTACCCAAAAGACTGATTAAAGGATTAATTGAAGATAATTTTAAAGGTATTTTTTAAGAATAGTTAGCAATAAATTATATTAAATATAATAATTGATAAGTCCATTTGTTATTAGTAAAGTTTTTTTTTTTGCCTTTTTTACATTCAACGAATGATAAAACTAATCGAAACCAATTATGATAGTACTTCCATCTCAGAGATACGATAGAGGGTTCATCTGAGTGGAGAATAGCTTGCAATCTGTCACTCTTGTCTCCATTAGAAATGAGCTTATCTTTTAATTAAACTAAACTCATTTTTGGTTAAGTTAGGAATTATCTTTCTTTTGTCAACCCAACAACCTATGGTCATGATCATGGTCATGGTCATGGACTCCAAATTTTGTCAGAGATTCTGAAGGCATGAATTGAACCCTAGCCATGTCTTTAAAGTAGTGTACATTATTCAAGGTCGCTCTTGCCAGTTATCACGCCGTCGGTGGGTAAACAATAAACAGGCTATAAGTCCTTATTTTTTAGGGTCATAGCCATTTCCAACTTGTATGCACGATTCCTTTGTTGGGCTTTAATTTTGGGGGAAAAAAAAAGAAAATCAAAAAAGAATTTGTTGGTTAAGGTTTACACATGCAACTTTTTTAAAGCAAAAAAAATAAAATAAAATAAAATAAACATCAATGTGAATTATGAAAGATGCATGGAATTGCTTAGATTTTTTTATTTTTATTTTTTTGTAATGGGTTTTGATTACATAATAATCCAAAGGAGATATTGTTAAACGTTAAAAGAAGAAATAGTTCACTTTGCCCCATATAAAAGAATAATATAATTAAACCGAGATACAAGTACAACTAAGATGTCATTTATTTTATTTATTTTTTTATCTCTCTCTCTCTCTCTCTCTCTCTC
This sequence comes from Adansonia rubrostipa, assembly GCA_038381775.1. Taxonomy (NCBI): domain Eukaryota; kingdom Viridiplantae; phylum Streptophyta; class Magnoliopsida; order Malvales; family Malvaceae; genus Adansonia; species Adansonia rubrostipa. The sequence continues at coordinate 6,468,249 of JBBYHM010000010.1, read as the reverse complement.
TCTCTTTTTTCATTTATAGGGAAAAAAACTTTATTAAAATGGCAACGTTCATGCAGGGGCAGGACAGAACATGGCTTGGTTTGACTCTCTGCTTTCGGGGTTATCGGTGTCTCTGGATTTTTATTTATATATACAAGTATATTCATAGCATAATTTCTCATTATACGGGTTAAAATAATATTTGTAAAAAGAAAATATAATTAATATATTATATCTTATTGAATTCGAAAGTAACGCATTAAAAGTATTATACATATATTTTTTACTTTACAACAATAACTAAAGATTTTTTTTTTAAATCAGTATTTATATGTAATGTTAAGCCGGCAATCTTAACAGAGATAAAATCTAAAAATATATAACATGCATATTGGATAATTGATTTGAAATTTGTTTACATTTGCAAAAGAGGAGAGGGATGAAAAAAACTCAGTTGTTTAATTCAGGCCATATCTTCGAGTACCCTTTTTTCTATTTAATTATTGAACCTGGTATTTTTTGTACTGTTATATAGTTAGAAATTCAAAATATTATATATATATATATATATATATATATATAAATTTTGGGGCTGCGGTAATTGATAAAATCACTATCAGATAGAGAAAGAAAATGAAAATTGGGGAATGAAGTTGAACACGTTTTTTGGAGAAGTAAGGGTGATGTGGGACTTGCAGGCATCAAGTAGCATAGGATGTAAAAATTATTACATTTATAAATAAATTTTATTCAGTACAACTGCCACCTTGAGTTTTTTCTTTTTCATATTTAATGTTAAAATTTTATTTTATGATGTTATTATTAGAGGTTTTTATGGTCGGATTTTAAATTTTTTTGAATTTTTTTTTGTTAAGTTTGAATTTGACTAGATTCGGTTTATAGATTTGATTTTTTTTTAAATTTCTTGTAGACTTGTTAAATTTAATTTTTTTAAAATTAAAAATTATTTTTATATTAATATTTATATATTTTTATAATTAAATTAAAATAAAAAATTTTATATTAATTAAATAATGATTCGGATCAACCAAGAATAAAAAAAATAATATTTAGATCCAATTTTATTGAGTTAAATGGGCTGTCCCACCTTTAAATAACTTTACCTACTAACTAGACCGTTTTAAAAGGCATTAGACACATTAATTTTGAATTTCTAAAGTTATACAATTATTTTAAATTATGATATTTAATAA
>JBBYHM010000010.1:6384890-6413477 GCA_038381775.1 Adansonia rubrostipa | reverse complement strand
AATAAATTAAATAAACTGTTAAAACGTTAAAGGGGATAGCTACAATGACTTATAAACCAAAGAAAGAAAAGGCCCTTGCCACTTGCCAGCCAGCTTCAAACATCATTTTCGCCATTTGACTTCGTGCACCTGTGTTTACTGCTGTTTGATTTAATTATATTTATATTTAAATATTAAATTTAAAATTATATTTTCCAAAAAAAAAAGTAATGCGTTAGGTGGGGCCGGGGGTGCTAAGGTGTTACGCACTCAATTGGCAGATTCATTGCACTGAAAAGGAAAAACAGTACGTTTCTAATTACATGAACCAAAAATAAACACTGTTATATATTTTAAAATTTATTTTATAATATTATAAAATGTTTTAAATTAACGATAATAAAAATACTGTTTTTATTATATTTCTAATTTATGGGATAGTGTTTTACTTTGAATCTTCATCTGCAAACAAAATTTGACAATCAAAATTGTTTAATAAATAAATAATTAGATGTTGGGTACTTCAAAATGAAATTGAGAATTCATATCTTATACTTTAGTAGGTCTTAAAGTTCAAATATTCCTGTATCGAATAACTCGCATTGAATCAATTGATATTCATTGATGCATAATTTTTTTTTTGGTTTAAAAATTAGGGTACGAGTTATTAAAAAAAAAAAAGAAGAAATCCCTTCATTTCACTGTTACAAATTAATTCTTACCTCAAAACGCATCATTAGGACATAAATTCATAATAAATGTTATGTCAATGGCTCATAAACTTGACACTTAGCCCTCTTAGTTACATATATAAGTTTATGAACTTTAAGAATAGAAGCATAAATTATGGTCAGTATGGTAGGAATACCCCACCGTGCGTTTTGCACCATTCTAATTACAAATGTACCTAATTTGTACGGATCAATTTTAATATGGTATGAATGTATTAATTATTAACTAATTTTATGTAGTCATTTTTTAAATAAAATTAAATAAGATTTAAATTTAAATTTTAATATTTATAATTTTTTAATATTTTCAAATGTCACCTCATTTAAAAAAATAAATTACATAAAATTTATTTAAAGATAATTATTTGATATATTAATAATTAAATTTTTTAATTTTATAAGTGAAATTAAAAGATTAATATATATCCTTTTTATATATTTAAAAAATAAAAAAATAAATGAGGTATATGAAATTTTTTAATCTTATTTATAAAATTTAAAAAATTTTTTGTCAGTGTATTGTATAACTTTTCTTTATTTAATGGTATTAGGTGCTCCAGAATAGAATAAATTTAAAGCTTGAGGCATCTCTTAATGGCTTCCAAATTGCATTGGTATTGGCTATTGAGATCTTAGCTAGATCTGATAATCTATGTAATTTATCTTATTCAAATTCATATAAATTTTTTTAGTTATAATTATATTTTAAATACTATTTATTTATATAAAATTTAATAAATTAATAATTAATATTATATATTTTGATATATTTATATTTATATTTATATTATTTTTTATATCATATTTTATATTATATTTTAATTATTTTTATATTATTTTTATTTTACATTCAAAATTACCAAATTTAAACTTTAGTTAAAGGCTCCATTAATGCAAGTATGTAATCTAACAGCGTAAAATAAAAAAAATAGATTGAGAATAGATAAATAATATTTGATATAATTATAAGAATATGATATATAAAAAATTATAAAAATATAAAATGCTATAAATATATTTTTAAAATTTATATAATTTTAATTAATAATATATCAAAATTAATATAAATATAAAATATTTTAAATATAATTATAATATAATAAAATATATAAATTATTTAATATAAGTTAGAAGCACGTATTAGTAAAAAAAAAAAAAAAAAAAATCTCGTAAGAAGCGACATCTCATATGTGATTAGTCAAACGGGTATGCGTAACTTAAAATGCATACGCCTTGTCACACTGAATAACTCTAGTAGGATATACGTTCAGTTTCGAGTAAGAGGATTGGCTAATCCATTCCCGCTTTACGGTGTTAGCTTAGGGTTTTCGAGATTATGGCTTCACTCTCCTCCAATCTTGGCACTCCATTCTGCTTTCTGGTTCTTCCCCGCCAACATACGGTTTCCACTTGCTTTTTCATCAAGTATGCCTTCATCTTTATTTTAATTATTCTACAATTATATCCTCTTTTTTAATTCAATTCTTAGTTCTTTCCATTCAGTTTTAAAAACCTTTTTATTTTTTATTTTTTGTTTATATATTTCTTCTGGGTTCTATCTTATATATGGGTTTGAGTTGGTTTTGAATTTGGTTGGTGGTTTTTGCGTCTTACTCTTCCCATTTTGTTGTTAATATTGGTAATTTAATCTAATAATTGAATGTTAATGTGCGTAAAGTTAGGCTTTTTTAATCCAAACCCAGATGGAATCTTATGGTTTTTAAGCATTTTATGTCTGATGATTGATGAAACCGATACCTTAGTTAACCTTTTCGTCATCAAGGATGATGCAATTTCTTTGATTTGATATACTGTTTGGAAACAATGAAAGTCTGACACGTTTAATCTCATTCTTTGTTTTCAGTAGCAGGGTAAAATTCAATCCGAGAAAGGTGTCAACAACGAAAACAATAACTTGCAAGAAAGCAAGCTCAAGGGGTCCTGATAGTGATAGGTCAGTCAAAAGTAAGTTTGAGAAAACCGTGGCGAAGCAGGGAGACAAAAAATTTGTTCATGAAGGTTTAATTACTGAGTCACTTCCCAATGGTATGTTTCGAGTTCTTTTAGACAACCACGATTTAATTCTAGGTTATCTTTCGGGTAAGATACGGAAGAATTTTGTCCGTGTATTGCCTGGAGATAGAGTCAGAGTTGAATTGAGTCCTTACGATTCAACCAAGGGGCGTATAGTTTATAGGCTTCGTAACAAGGATGCAAGTGGATAGCAGGGTAGATTTCCAAGAATCTATGCCATTGCGATTTCTTACTACTTAGTCGGGATTGAGGTAAGGAACCTAAAACTGTGAAACAGGGCTCTGAGATTATAAGAGAAAAAGCAATACGATATCCTTTGAGAAGCACCTCTACCGATTGATAAATGGGTTCATCATGTTAAACTTCAAAGCGGATGATGATTGGAGGATCAGTGTGGTGAGTTTCTTAGTAACATGTCATAGATTTGGACAAGTATTGCCTTAGCTTGGCTGATTTAGAGATTGGTGAGAGTCAATCTTGTTGTGTACGCTTACTTTTGAAAGAAGAAGTTCTATGGTCAATATCAACCTCTCTTTGAACAGTTTCAGTCTGTGATTTTGTTTGTTTGAATTGAATTGCATGTATTCTTTTCAGTCGGTAAATTTTCATGTACAATTTTACATGTTAAAGAAAAATTATTGCACATGGAATGGAAGTGCTTTTTAACCTTGATTCGGGATTGCCTTACTGAAATGTGAAATGCCCGGGGAACTTCTTGAATTGAAGGAAACCATAGTGGAACTATTAACAGGTTAAAATAATGAACCAGGTTGTTTTCAGTCAGTTGAAAGCTGATGAAACTTCAAATAATGCTTTTGGTGTACTATTATTGCATGCGGTCGGAAGTTTTAAGAGATTATTTATAGCATTTGATTATGTAGCTGCAAAATTTTTGGGGGTAATACGGCAGAGTTGGAATGGCTTGAGAAAGTCGTAACTGGTTAGCAGTGGAATCTGGTTGAGGCGCGAGCCATTGGCGAAGTAAAGATGCCAACAAGTTAAAATGTAATCCAATCGGGCCCATATGAAGATTGCCTACCTCATCGAGGGAAACTGGAGTTGCATTATTTAACAGGTTTGGTAGGTAAGTCGCTCTGTTGAGTTATTGCTCCTCTCCACGAATATGATCCAAGCGAATTTGAAGATTGTGCTTGCCAGTCATGAGCTCTTTGTGTTTCTCTTCCTGTTTTAGGCATCAAATCTAGAGCAACACTCGACACTCCCGACTTTCAGGATGCATTTTTCTGTGTTTTGCTTTTATACGGATTAAAACTTCAGATCGTAACTTCTTAAAAGGGATAAAAACTTGCATTTTCATTTTTTTTTTTTTGAAAGAGAAAAAAAGGTTACATTTTCTAGTCTACTGATTTGTGTCATTTGGAGTTTGAGCCTTCGGGGGTGAAATCTTGAAAGGAGAATCCCAGGAGTAATTAAAATGCAAGTGTTAATAGGAGCAGGAGCGTTGAAACCGCACTGATGTGGACCGCTACTCGAGAGAAAAGCAGGAAAGTCACTCAATGTAATCATACTAACATCAGCCGTACTTATGCACCAGTTTTAAACTAAAACGAAATGATGTTATTATCGTATTATTGTAATTTTTGTATTGATTTGTATTGATCAATATTAATTAATATTGAAGTGTTCAAGTTATTTTAAAATTTTTTAAATTCATTTATTTAATTTTTTATTCAATTTTTATGTTTTTTGCCTTGATTATTTTTGGTTTTTAGAATTATTTTTTAAAAAATAAAAAAGTTATTAAATTAAATTATTGAACTTAATTAATAATAATTTATAATATTTTAAAAATATTTGTATATTTATTTATTTGATGTCTAAAAATTTTGGATATTAAATATTTATAATTTTGAAATTTATATTTATATATATATATGTAATGGAGTTATATTTACATGCGTCTATAATGTTATATTAAGAATTTGGAAATAAGCTATATATATATATATATATATATGAAAAATATTTTAAAAATATCGATAAACATAAAAATTGCGTTAAAACATTAATTATATATATATATATATGTATATATGTATACACACCAGTGCAAAAGCAATGGTGCACTGCACTGGTATGTTTCTAACTACTTTGAGATGATCGTCCCATGCCGAAGTTGTAAAATTTGCTTGTGCAATCACTTCTTCATTCTATTCAACCCCTTTTCACAATTAGCAATGCCTAAATCTAGCTATTAATTATGTTAAATTATTCGTCGTGGGGCTATCTTTTCTGAAACTCCTTTGTACGACCACCAGCTCCATGTAAGCTTCATGATTTGCGGATTTAGTACTTTTACTTCGGATCTTAACTACTACCATCTTAATCACTCATTATATGCTGAAATGGCCACAATGATTCATTAGGAAAATATCCCAATCACTAATTCTCTTCAGCGACGACCATATATAGACATATGAAGAGAGTTCGTTTCATCAAACAGAAGCATGATTAAATTCTAAACTAGTCTTTAATTAGCCTGATATCTCTTGTAGTGAAATCATATTGCATTTTGTTGTTTTCCATACTTGTATCCCAACACTACTCTGTTTCGGCCACCAAAAGGCTATTGAATCCGAGGAACCATGCAAACTGTTCATCCTCTACTACCATGACATCCTTTTCGGTGGCGACGACTTGGCTAATGCAACATCAGGTGCCACAACCAATAAAACCAAGCTAGGGAACTTCAACTTTGGGATGCTTGTGGTATTCTACGATTCCGTAACTAAAGACCAACATCTGCTTTCTCGTTCCGTAGCGAGAGCGCAAGGTTCCGATTTCTACGATATGAAAACTACAAACATTGCTTGGCTTGCTTACACTTTGGTCTTCAACTCGAGTGATTACAAGGGAACTCTGAACATTATATGCGGATATGATGATGTAGAAGACAAGAGATCTGTCCATTGTTAGGGGAACTGGAGATTTCTTGATGGGTAGAGGCATTGCTAAGTTTCAGACTGACACTTTACAGGGTGAAAAATATCTTCGCCTTAGGATGGACATTAAGTCGTATGAATGCTATTAAACAATATATACAGACGAGCTCAGCCATGGATTTTATAGTTTTGATGTATTTGGATGAGCAGTTCCTGATTAATCTTAGGTTTGCAAAGATCTCAATGTTTTTCCTTCTATTTGTCCAAATGAAGTTTTGATTCAATGAAAATTATGTATAGTTTCAAGTTTGTTCCCATTCATGACCTCGAGGTTTTGGCTGACGTAGTCATGGTCGGAGACTCATGCACAATCTCGTCCATCCCTGTCTGTCAACGTTATGCTACTCGGCTCCGCACTAATGTGAATCTTTCGTCTGAACAACCGTATTCTTTCAATATAGATTAACAAAAAGATGGATGTGCAAACTAATGTTAGACGTGTCTGCTCAATGTGTTCTATCTACATAGTCTTTCACTTGTCATTTTATCCTATTAGTGTTCAAACATATCGTGTTATATTTATTACATTATTATTTTTTATTAAATATGCTGTGTTGGTGTTGTAATTTAATATTAAATTCAAAATAGTACGTCTAAACTAGCAGGTTATAGTCAAACGGCATTTCTATTATTGAAGTTAGGACAATACGCAGTACTTTGTTTAAGGGCATTTTGGTTTAGGGCTTTTTTCATGATTGGGTATATCTGTGACAGCATAAGTTCTCTGAATTTTACAAAAGCCCATAAATATTGGGCCAATAATCAGATAGCGACCAGAAATCTCGACTCAACCCAAGATTAAAGCCCAAGCAATGTTTTCAAGACGTAATAAAGCAGTTGATACGTACCGAAGAAGATAACCGCTGAATTTGTATTGGCGCTATTCTTCTCACTAACTTATCCATCCATCCATCCATCCATCCATTATTTATCTATGGACACCAAGTCATTTCAAAAGCCAAAACAAGAAGCTGAGAGCCATTGAGAGTGTGAGAGAATATGCAAGGCATCACGCTCAGGGAGAGCAGATTGGTTGTTCATTCACTACTGCCTCCATGTCCTAAAACTCCCAACTCTTTCGCCTCCCATTTGCTTTCTTTGAATGTTAATTCTCTCTCCAAGAAGCAATCTTCCAAGCACATTTCTTGCCACCAAAGCCTTCTTTTCTCCAGGTATGCTTTCATTTTCTTGTTAACCCATTTAACGGTCATTGATTTAGAGCATTTTCATTCTTGTTCTTTGAATCCTGCCTAGATATTTGTACTTAAAAGTTCAAATTGTGAACCCCCAATGACATAATTGCCAGAAGAAAAACGAAAAGCACCAATATATTTCTAACTGAAGAATCACATATAATTTTAACTTATTCTCTCAATATTAAATGCCAAAATGTAATGCAAATGGTTGGGATTGGAGAAGGCGTTTCATTTATAGAATTAATAAGTGTTTTTTTTTTAATTTTTTTATTTGTAGGTGTTATAGAAATTGTTGTTTAAGCACATGCGAGGAATGGTTTGGGGTCCCTCTGCAAAAAGTTGCTGAAAGTCGGCATGGCCTGGCAAGAATTCTTAAATCAACTTCCTTTTCTTCTTTGTTTTTTATGAACTTTAACAAATATGTAGACGAGTTTAAAAATCCACTACTTTCATGATGTTTTGTTTGTTAGGATAGAATCAGGAGTTTAACCTTCAATGAAAAAATATGGCATTTCTTCTTTCATGATTTGATTTAAAAACCTAATCCTGGCTCTTTCCTTTTGGATGCTATAATCAGGAATGAAAATTTTTGCTTATTCTCTTAATAATTGTAACAATCTTCTGTTTTTGTTAGCTAATGTTGCTGACTAACCTATCACATTTGTCTTTGAAGCATTTTGTGTGGCTTTCTGTCTGCAATATAGGAGTTTCTTCTCTTGGCTTACAAGTTGTTTATATGTATTTATCTGGGTGCTTCATTTTCGACAGGAATATAAGTATGTTCATTGCAAGAAATGGGACGAGACTATAGCATTGGGGCACAAATTGGAGGATTGTTATGTTTCAGATCATGCACTAGTAAACAATAACTTGAGAAAGGGGAATTATATATCTACAAATTTGGTTGTCTCAACTAAATTGTTCAATAATGCGCTAAAGTTTATGCTCCTTTTTGGGTTGCTCACATTTCAAGGCTCACAACCAGCAGTCGCTCTCCCAGATATTGCTAGTGGGTTGCAGTCAATTCCTTACATAGGAGACCTTGGTGATATTAGCACAGGTTTTGCTTCAGTGAGGAAAATCTCCCTGTAACTTTTATATGTGATGCTTTTATTGTTTAAATTAAGGCCTATGCATGGTGATTCCGCTTCGTTATAGTAAATTTAAAGCAACTCTTCTATTAAATGTTTAGAATGTAACAGACTCTCAAGTGTTCTTTAGAGTTTAATGTTTAGGGAACTGATCTTTTCAATCTGGTTTTGTGATTGTTGTGGCATTGTCACTCTTTAGTTCTTGTTCCTCCTCTTAGTCGTAAACATCTATTACTTCCTAATTCACTGTGCCTTCCAAAAGTAAGTTCAGAAGGAAAATGAACGAAGAAAAACGCTGCTAACTTTTCTCTGGTTGTTTAAAGTTTTTGCACATTTGACCACACATATTGAACTACAGTAATTTAAGCATTTTCTTTTGTTTCAGGCATTCTTGCTGATATTTTTCTCAGAACTAGGAGACAAAACCTTTTTCATTGCGGTAAGACTGAATCCTTTTAGTAATATTTCATTAGTGTTGAGAAAGAATCTGTCAATCATCTTTTCTTTGTTTGCCATTCTCTAAATAGGTCAAATTATGTATACTTTACTTATCTATACCAGAAGCATAAATTTTGTGTCTTATTTATATTCGGATAACTTAAACTCTTGTCATTCGCCATTGTCACTTAAACTCTTGTCATTTGCCATTGTCATTTTTTGCTGGAGTAGATACTATGTTAATCTTTTTCTCATCGCTAACAGATGATGCATTTTCTAATACATTTGTTTTCAATTTTTAACCATTTTCTTTTCCATAGTACATGTAGATATACTGTTGGGCGGACCCTGATTTTGAGTGTTTTATATGCAGGCACTTTTAGCTGCTAGAAACTCTGCTGCAGTAGTTTTCATTGGGACTTTTGGTGCACTTGCGTATGTTCCCATGCATGGTGATTTAGAAGTCCTTTGCATTTTTTAATTTCAATGAATGAGATTCCTCGTAGGTGTGTGCTGCTCTTAGAAAATGGAAATGTCATTTTAAATAATTGAAGTGTTCATCTATTATGTGCAGGGCAATGACAATCATATCCGTTATTCTCGGAAGAACTTTTCACTATGTTGATGAAATCCTTCCATTCAGGTTTTTCCCTTGAGATTTTTGTGTATATTATAAACCTGGCCAGAAAAAAGACAATTATCGAATGGCAGTATGTAGATCATGAAATGCAATTGAAACCACTATATAGAACCAATGTGTATAATCTTGAGATATTTTTAACGGGTTTCAATTTTGATATTTGCAACGTAAAGTTAAATCGATGAAAGAGTTGCAACTTTCTATTCTGCTGAAAGTTTTTAAGTAGGTATATCATTGCACTCATAAAACAACAATATAGCTCAAAGAGCTAGGATGATTTGGTTATTTTCAAAATATCTTCGGTCAAGCAGTTGTCATGTTGTGATGTTGGTTTATAATTTTTTTTCTTCTAACAATCAGACTATTAATGCCAGGTTTGGCGAGGCTGATCTGCCTATCGACGATATTGCTGCAGTTTGCCTTCTGGTATATTATCTTCCAACTTTAAATTAAGCTTTAGTTGCAGGATATAGATGTGGAAAGCACATTTTATGCTCAGAATATGCTATAAATGAATCTGTAGTTTGGAATTTCTGTTCTAGCTAACATAAGCAGAAGAGTAAGCTACTTCAAAAAATTTCAGGTATACTTTGGAGTTTCAACGTTGCTTGATGCAGCTTCAAGTGGTAATCAAAAAGCAGAAGAAGAACAAAAGGAGGTCAAACAACCATTTCTTTATATGATGTCTTAAGATTTTTATTTTTTATTCTTTGGCTTGTCTTGGATATTCAAGCTCCAATATTGGTCCTTGTTTTTCAAGTAGATGATTTAATTTCAGAGTTAATTTAAGTCAGGTTCACATTTTGTGGTATCAAACAGGCAGAGTTAGCAGTTTCAGAATTTTCTGGAAATGGAGCTGGGATCTTAGCTGCTGCTAACACTGTTATTAGCACTTTCTTGTTGGTTTTTGTTGCTGAGTGGGGTGACAAATCATTCTTTTCCACAATAGGTCAGTGCCAATGCTGCAACGCATTTATCATATCTTCAATTAATGATAATTCTATGGAGTTAAAAGTATGAAGCTTTCTTGTTGTACATGCTTAACAGTTAACACAAAAGATCATTATCGAATATATCTATCTTATCGAGGCTGAGTTATGATTTGCTAATTGAGAATGACTTGTTTATATCAATACAGAAAAGAATTTCTGTGCATCTACTTTTCATCATATAGATGCACATCTTCAGTCTCAACAACTCAAGTTAATGGTCATCAGAAAATTACAAGTAGATTACTTAAAGATGATCGAAAAAGGAATTCTTTTTTTAATTCTTCTGTCAAAAAATGTTTTTTTTCATTCCTATTGCGGAGTTTCTGAGCCAAAAATTATGTAAAAGCAATCTAAATTTGCTTGAAATCTCTTCTTGTTAATTCCAAAGCTCTTGGTTTTTTCTCCTTTCTTGCTGTCTGGCTGTCTGAAATTGAGATGTTATAGGAATTTTCAATGAGGAATATTATATAATCATAATAAGTTTTAGCTGGTGACTTTCTCAAACCGGATTCAAGCTTCGCATTCATTCTACCAAGAAAGGTTGCCTCTCTATGAAGTATTTATGTAATTCTTTTCTTTTCATGCAGCACTTGCAGCAGCATCTTCTCCTCTTGGAGTCATCGCAGGTGCACTGGCTGGTCATGGTGTTGCTACTCTGGTAACTTATACTTGAGCATAAACGAATAAACACAAAATAGTCTTTCTTTGCAGGCACACTTCACAGGCTAGTATTTGCAAAAATTGAAAGTTTACTGTGAAATCAGGAAAACAGCAAGATTTTTTTTCCCTAAAAACATGCTTGGAAAATTTGGAAATTTGACTGCTACAGATCTTTTCTACTATGTAAACTGAAATTGCGAAATAAAATATGTGAGTCAAAATTGCTTACGTTTCTCGGCTGAACAACTGATGGAGTTCAGTTGTCAGGACCCTTATTAATCCAATTACAATTTCCACTATTTTTTTAGAATTTCTTGTAGAAACAGAGAGACCTGATTGACTTGCAATTTCTTTCTACAGCTTGCTGTTTTGGGAGGATCTTTATTGGGAACATTCTTATCAGAGAAGGTAAATTCGAACTTTCCACCTTCTTCGTCTGTTCATCAAAAGGACATCATGGGGTTATTTCTTGTTCCCAATTGATTTCCATAGGTCCCCTTGTATTGAAATTTAGTACTAAGCCAGGCAAAGAGTATCAGAAGCCTCATTTGTACTTGCATATATGGAATTAAAAAATCTCTCAACTGGTCTTATAACATACAAATAATTTTATTCTTTAGCATAAAAATTGAATCTTCCTTACAGTTGAGAATATTGTCGAAAGTTCAATGCTTCAAGATATTCCACATGGACTTAGGACAATCCTTGTCGAGTTTTGAGTGATTTCAAACTTAATGTTATCAGCATCTCAACATTGTCTGATTCCTTTCCTCATCAGGTCTAATAATTGTCAAATTATTCCAAATTATTGTTTTGTTAAAAACACATCTTGGCCATAATTCTCCTCATGGATCTAGTTAATGACAATCTTTTTTCAGTGGGATATATTTAGAGTATGAAATGGAAGTTTGGTTTGAGCCAGTTATACCATATTATCTAGCTGACTGATTTACTCTTTGGTTTAAATCGTCTAGTCCAAGAACATAAAGTCGGCATCACCATGGTATTTGTACCTTTAAAAGGTGCATTGTGTTGGACCAAGATGTTCAGGCCACCCATACTGTAATCCCATATGACTAAACTGAGGATTCGAATATCTACACAAGGGGCCTGTGTGGATTGTGTGCTTTTGGGGACATCTTTTTCCTTGCCTTGTCAATGCAACTGCTAACTTTTAAGCAGTGAAACTTAATAAGCTTTCTTATATGCATTTCATCCATCAAATGCAACTGAGAGTCTTCCTTTGATTCTTATGCAGGCCATTGCCTACATCGGCGGCACTCTTTTTCTCGTCTTCGCTGCTGTAACGTTGATTGAGATTGTGAATTAGAGGTTGGAGTTAGAAACTAAAATCACATTTTTTTTGCAATTATTAATTAAGACTTGTTCTTTGCTCCTGCTATTGATGATGTGTATTTTTAATCATGGATTTGTTACATATTGAATCAAATCATGAGCTCAAACATGAGTGGATGGTTGCCAATCAGTCCAATTCTACTCCACATTCTTCCTTTGCCTTGTTACCTGTGTAGCGATATTAAACTTTCCTCAATATTGGAATTCATGTTTTTTAATACTAATTTTGTGATGTAAATATATCATTAGCATCCAAATACATAACACAATTTTATTCTAAACCTATGTCTGGATTGAAATTAGCAAAGTAATGGAAAGGAAAAGAGAGGAAAGTAAGGGTTTTTAAAGGAGAGGATACTTAGTCCCTTCGATTGGATTAGCTAAAAAAAGTAAAAGGAAAGGAAAAGAATGAATTATGAAAATCCTTTATTTGTTTAGGAATAAAAAAGAAAGGAATGAATATATAATAATATATTATTTCAATTATACTCTTATTAAATTAAATTTTTAATTAATTTATTATGTGAATAATGAAATTAATTGTTATATTACATTTTACATATTAGAAAAGGAATTTCAATTAAATAGATATATTATTTACGAATCCATAAAAATAGTATTATTGGAATTGTTTTTAGATAATAATATAATTTATTTAAAGTATAATTCTAATGAAAATTTTTCAAAAACCTAAATATTTTTTTATTTAAGATAAAATTTATTATAAAATTTTATAAGTGCTATTAATATTTTATTACATGTTTAAAAAGCTCCATTATTATAAGTATTATTTCTTCATTTTTACGTGTTTCTTTATCTTCTTTTAAATAACAAAATTCGTGAACTAATGCTAAAATGATTTAAAAAAAAAACACTAAAACCCAAGCACAAAATAAAAAATTAAAAAAATGTTATTAAATAAATTAGATGAATAATCGATTATAATAATATTTGAAAAATTAAAAAAAGACTTAAAAGATATAAATGTTTTTTAATAATTAAAAAAATTGTAGTAGTTTTTTTTTCTCTAACAATTCTTTCAATTCGAGGTAATTGAAAAGTGAGGTAATTAAGAGAAACTAAGGAGTGCTTAACTCCCTTAGTTTTCTTTTTTTTTTTTTTTTAATTTATCCAAACAAGAAAAATGTTAGCGTATTTCTTTTACTTTCCTTTACTTTTCATCCCTTCCTTTCAATCAAAACGTAGGATAAATTTCAGACATTACTAATATGTCTATTTGTTTGTATCATATCAGCAGCATAAGATAATGGTAGTATCCACAATATCTTTGGATTGCAGTGCAGGCTATCACACATTTTAATCGCATCTTTTATTATGAAAGTTTTAATTATTCCTACTCCCCCACTCATAATTGTGTTACCAAACATTTTTTTGGGGTTTTTTAGAGCTGGTGATCGATCTCTCCCAATATGTTGATTTATCCCACCCCGATGGTATTTCTTTCTCCCGTTGCACTGTTAGCCATTTTTGTTTTAAGAGTTCTTTTTTTTTTTTCCCTTTTAGATCAAACTGCTTTTGGGCTGGTCTATGACTACTGTTTATTGTCACCCTTGACATTCTAGCCCTCAGTTTTGGTTTTATCCTATTTTGTATCCCTCAGACCTCTTCTTGGTTCCAAGGTGATTACTACTGTTGTTTGAGCCCAGTCTTCAAAAATGCTTGTTGCCTATCATCTCTAGATACTTGAAAGTGAAAGCTATGTGAAATTCCTTTCCATTTTTTTATATTGGGTTCCTGTTCTTTTATACTTCAACCTTGCTAAAATTTGGGTTGTTACATCTTTTAGAATCCCTCTTTACTGTCGCCCTCTTCTCCCCTCTCTAGAACCTCGTGCTTGAACTTTGCCATCTTTGAAAGCTTATCAACTGCTTCTACCAGGTGATCAAGCCTAACTACAAATTCAATGAGCAAGGAAGTAAAGATGGCAAGTGATAATGCTGCAGTGCTCTCATCCCAGGCAAAAAGTCCGTGTTAAAACCTCCTCCTTCCTCGAAATCATCCACCTCTCTAGATGGCCAAGAATGCAGCCTTCGCGATTGCTTCCTCATTATCTCATGGTAGGACTCTGTGCAGGTGGGAGACTCCCTCACTGCATGTTTTGTGTTAGTTGGTTTGTGCTCTCCTCAAAGCTTGTGATATCAACATCATCCAACTGGTCCGAAAGGTCATACAGGGTCGATGATAGAGCATGAGAAAGCTTTGGGAACGGCTTGGAAGAGTTGTCAGGAGCGTCACAATGGGCGGTGAGGAGGTATGAATTCGTGTCTATGGCACGCAGGAGTCGCTCGGTTGAGCTGTGCACCCTCTCTAGCAGGGAGGCTTTGAGGTTTCGCTTCGTGTTGGAGATGTCTTTGCCCAAACTCCTCACTAGCTCTGCTGCCTGGTTTGTTGCTTCTTGGATCTCTGACTAGAACGTGATTCGGAGGTTGTAAGGCGCCTGAAAACCAAGCAAGAGGAGCTTTAATCAATTCATTGCTGCCATCCAGAATTTGGGAATTCTCTTCATAACGTGATGCAGCCTTGAAATTGATGATTTGAGTCTCAGTTGTGGTATAGTAACAATTTCTAATATAAATTTGAAGCTTCGTATTTATAAAGGCGGCTGCCAAACACAAAAGCAGTTCACGGCTGCTCAAGCCTCGATGATGAAGTCTCATATATATACACGTCGTCTTTCATGCCTATAATTGTGGCAACATTGCCACTTATATGGGAACAAAGGATGAACAAAAAGGAATGCCTCCAGGCAGCATTTTAGATTCGGTCAGCCAATATTCGTGTGTCGATTCACCTGAATGCATGCCTACTCGAGAACAAACGCATCATATAATTGCAAAGCATTTTGATTCGTGGTCCTTGCTACTCTCTTTTTCACTGTTTTAGTATTCGTTTGCCGCAATAAATCTAGACCATTGTTGATGTTTTTGGTTGCACAATCTTAGAGATATTCCTTGGCTGCTATCATTTTCCATGGAAATGGTTCTGATTCTGCTACAAATGGAATGTGAATATCCTATCCGTATTTACAGTTTTAAGCGTGGATAAGAGAGGGGGGGTACCTGAATATCAGAGTGAAGAACTCCATCGACTGCCATAGCCTCCTAAGCACAGTATCGAAGAACTGCTCCAACTTTAACAGACTCTGACCATGGATATAAGAAGTGTTGGAATCTGCCATGTGGGGGCTCCCATTTTGCTGCATTTGCCTAATGTTTACAAACAGGTCAGCATCAGAATCAGAATTAGAATTATTTTCAAGCACTCAAATGGTTATTAAAAAAAAGTCAGGGAAAGAAAAGAAAGTAATGCAATGAACATGGACTATAATTTACCAAGGACCCAATTTGGCAGAAGAGTTCAACGTGGTTCGGCACTCCCTGTATGCAGGTTCGTCTGGGAACTAATCCATGACTATCTCGGAGAATTCTGGATGATCTAATCCATCATCTTCTGAAAATTCCCATTATGATAGAGTTGTTTGATATCAGTTCCAGTTAATAGCATTCTAACCTTTGATTAAGCGACAACCGATTTCAAGTCTTTTCATAATTAGGTTTTCAAATTGCTAATTACCTTGAAGAGAGTCAGCCACTGAGTTGAAGCTGTTGACTAGCTCTTTGTGTAATTGCTCCCCTGCCCATATAGGAAAAACAAGCACGTTCATGAAGACTGCCACGAAACCTCCAATGGCAATTGAGTACGGCCTATCCATGGCGGTTCTAATTGGGTTCCACATTCGATATCCAAAGACTATTATCAGGCAATAGGTGAAGAGTGTGAAACATGTATGATAACTTATGTTTTGGCATACATGTGGCTTATGCTTTTTCATGGCGTTGGTTCATGCATGATGCTATGAACATGCAATCATGAATGTGTTACACGACAACGTGCACATATACATACATACCACTGTGTATTCAAACCTGTTGGCAACAGTGAGGATGGACCAAATGATATTGGTGCCAAAAATTTCATGAGGACCTCGTAGTAGTATAAGCAAAGAAATTAATAGAACACATAGTCCAGCTTTGAATGAATGTTGTTGCTATCTTCTTTGCAAAATTCCCAAACATTCCATATCCAAGCTTTGCAGGAAGAGCACTGGAAGCTGGATTTCCTGCTAACTTCTGGCTGTTTGGCTTTAGTAATTGATGGAATGTTGATCTCAACACTGCCCTTTTCGCCATTCATTCTCCAATCAAGTAATATAAGCTCTTCCAACTATGTCAACCCACTTTGTTTCAAATTCACTGTCTTGTTGAGCTTGTTAATCCGAACGTTCGGATCAGATTTTCCAAGAAAATTAGGAATTGAGTTTGGAGGTGGGAAATGTGTACATGGGTGGAAGGTTATAAAGGGAGTGCATCCAAGCTCAGCTGAAGGTGCAACTGGGAAAGAAAGCATGTCTAGTCAGGATATGAAATGTAGGGGGAAAAAAAGAATTATAAGGCAATAATAGAAGAGTAGATGGAGTTAAAAACTCAGAATAAGGATGCTGAACCTCAATAATGTTGCATGGATGGCGAATTAGAAGCTAAACTTGCCTGGCAAATGCATTTTTCAAATACCCACGTTTGCCTTTTGGTGTCTGGAGATGGGTTGGGTGTTTTAAACAAGAATCTACCACTACTAACAAATTGACAGTCTTCATTTTCGCCATTGATGAATTATACCGAGTAAGACTGCTGATATGTGCACAAGCTAAAATAATCACGTTGAATTAGAATTTCTCCAGTCCATCATCATCTTCGACATTCTTAATTCTTTGGTACTATCCGGTTCTTGATGATTTAAGCATAGTCACTATGTATTCCTTAAATTTATATTTAGGAGTTTATTCTTTGTATTATTCTTAATATATATATATATTCTATATCTCTCGTTGGCTTGCTTGTATTGCAGTTAACACTTCTTTCGGAGAAAAATCGATGCTCGAAGTTTTCTTAATAGACCATGAAAATCAAATGAGGAACTCTGTGGTTACATGCATAAACTGATAAACCTAAAAACTATATGATAATTGAATAACTGGTAGTATTATTCTCCAGAAACAGATGGACTAATTGAGGAACTTTTTTTTTGTTTATACAGATTGAGAAAGGTATAAACTGTACTGAAAATGTGAAATATTTAGATGGGGAATCTATTCCAGGAATAAAGCAAATACAAATCCAGTGTTTCTTTTATATCACATGAGAAAATCAATACGTTGAGACTAGCAAAGGTAACACAAATTTTTATCCAAGACTCCTGGAGGTAAGCCAAGAAACTTCAAACCTTGCCCTTAACCAGTAGAATCTAAGTAAATTTAGTCTTAATAAATTAAGATTTGCATAGGTTCATGAGATTTTTTTTTTTCCTGTTTACCCGAGCTTGGTTCATTCAAATTGCAGACATTCCGGTCAGTTGCTTTTAAGTTACTGGACTTGAGTAAGTGTCGGATACGGATATATTTAACTTTTTTTTTTTAAGTTTCAAATTTATTTGAAGGGTCCTAAGAAGGTTGTATTTTCGTACTTATATCTAAATATGTGTCGAATATGAATATGAGATACAAATACTTAAAAAAAAAATGAAAAATCAAAACAACATAACAACAGTGGATTAGACCAAGCAAACCCCTCCCTGCATTGAAAGTCTTTGACCAAAGAGAGGTGAACCAAGAATATTGTAGGATATTACGAAGATGAAATAAAATTCTGATTCTGCCACCAGGCTCCAGGGAAGCTGCCTCTATGTATTGGAGGCAACCTGCCAATCATTACATGCTGTAAAGATTTTGCTAAGCTTTAGGATGTAAGTGTGAGAAAAGTCAATCTCACAACAGCAGTATGCGAAAAAAGATAATCACATTGAGATGATACAGGCCACTTTATTATGTTACGATTGAGTTTTGCGGCAGTTTATTGCTGCAATTTTGCTGAATTTTCCTGATCAGCAAACACTTACAAGGTACCCAGTGCCCTTAATTAGAAGTTTAAATCTTCACAAATTCTGGCTGCTCTTGCATCTCTTTTGTCATTTCAAATTCAAATCTATAATTTTTTTTTTAATTATTTGTTCAGAAAGAACTTTGTCATCAGGACAAGAGGTCTAAGAAGCAATCTGTTAAATTGAATCTAATCATGATTATATATTTCTTTTGTATTTTCTACATCCTGAGGGCAGAGAGATTTGAGATTTCCTATCAAGAATTGGCTACAGATATCATGCTGCTTGCCAGTTGTTCATTCAATATGTCTTGATACATCTTAACCTAGCACTTTTTCACATGATGAAACAAACTTGGTTTGAAGACTGTCCAGGTCCAAAGTTAGTTAGATATTTGGTAGAATCTAGATAAAAATATTAAGTTTGAAAAATAGATTTGAATTAAAAAAATTTATTTAAAAAATAAATCGAACCTTGAACATTATATTTTTTGTCCAAACATAATTTGACTCATTTTAATGTTATTACTATAAATTTTAAATAAAGATTGATCCTTCTTTAAGTGGGATCTATCCTCTTTTAAGAGAAATAATAATTATTTCTCAAGAGGACTCTAACCCTTCCGTGCATAAATTTGGATTGATTTGTGTGGACTCAAATAACATCATTGACATGTCGAACTAGATCCAAACAAAATGTTTTATTCGTATTTTCAATCAGATCAAATCTAAACAAACATAATTTTTATTAATATAAAATCTAAAGTAACTCAAATTAAATTAAATTTAATTCACCGATAAGCCATACTAAACACATTGAAGAACGGATGGCTAGGGTCTTGAAAGCTGATCCCAGCTATTTTATTGTTATGCTCCCAAATCTGCAAGGAATTGAGCAGAGGCTAATGGACCAACTCTGCCCATAGAGTGATAGCTCCGCTACAACATAGTTGAATTGCTGTATGTATACGTCAACTTACGTTTACATATTCAATCAAATTTATCAGCCAAAAGCTGCCGCTTACGGAATTTATCTTATCAGAGGAGTTGAGTGTTTCATAATGATTTGTATGTCCATTCAATGAATGAAAAAGTACGGCTGATTTTAACGTCAAAAAGTCAATGAAGACTTTTCATGTGTTCGGTTTTGCTTTTGCGGTTTCAACTTGTCAGCACCTTTTCATTCTCCGTGACAATTAGCCTGGGTGACTGATCAGTTTTGAACCAATTTCCAGCTGTTTTGGCCAATGGGAAAGCTGCTCTTTTTCTACCCACCCTCGTGCTGCTCATGATCAAAGTTGCAAGAAAAGAGTTAATTAAAGAAATGGAGCACTCGACAATTATAAAATTTACTTCACTAAGAAATGAAGCACTAAATTCTTTAAAAAACTCTTAGCATTTAAAGTTTAAGTGCAAATTAGTCAAATTCAATCTCTAATCACATAATTATACCCCTTAATTAACTTTGAAATCAAAATTTATGACAAATGTTAATTGTCAAAATCTGTATGGCAAAAGGTGGACGGGGGATGACAGTGGATGAGCACTGTCTACGCTTATACAAGTCTCTATGACCAGAAGGTGCTCAATTTATGCGAAGTAAATAGGAGAGTAGCTGGCTGGAATAAATAATTGAAATGGGCTGTTACCAAACTTGGGCAAAGCGCTTATCGCTATATTTTTTTAGGTATAACCGAAGTTAAAAAAAATAGTAAATATCAATATTTAAATTTTAAATCATTAAATATTATTATAAAATATGATTATATAAATTAATTAAATTAAAATTAAAATTTATTAATTGTTAGTCTTGTTTGGGATGCATTTTGTTTGTTTGGTGAGTAAAGAAAGGAACAACGGGTTTCTACAAGCATATGGAAAAAAACTGAAGCAACATCTTTTAAATCGCATTAAAAGAATAATTTCCATGCCTCCATACGGCCTTAGTAATTTAGATCTTTCTAATGTTTGGCGTCCAAACTCTGCCATTTTTGCTTGACTTACAAAGTTTTAAAGGCCTTTAATCGTATTTTTCTTAGCTACTTATCGGGTAATAAAAATCTATTTATATCTAAAAAAAGTATGCCACGAACAAATGGGAATCTTAGATTCTTCTTTTTTTTTTTTAGATTCTGCTAATATTACCGAGAACCGCGTGAAGTGTCATTTTCAGGGTAGCGCGTCAGGG
The DNA here is from genome assembly GCA_038381775.1 of Adansonia rubrostipa. Classification (NCBI taxonomy): domain Eukaryota; kingdom Viridiplantae; phylum Streptophyta; class Magnoliopsida; order Malvales; family Malvaceae; genus Adansonia; species Adansonia rubrostipa. Next base: position 6,393,255 of record JBBYHM010000010.1, on the reverse strand, counting down.
TTCTGCCTTCTTCTTTCTTGCAGTTCTCACCCACGGCCGGGTCTGGGATCAGACGCGAGATTTTACTTCCGTGGGATTATTATTTGGTAAAAGTTAAAAACAACGAATTGGAAAGTACAGAAAAAGGGTAAATGGAGCTTTTATCAGCTGCGGAAACTTTCGGACATGAGACCAACTGTCCATTATATCTTTTGTTTTATTTAATTTTATATTTTCATATGTTTAAAATATTATATATTTATAAATTTTTTTATATACTTATAAATAATATTATAAAAATTTTAATATATTTATATATTTATATTATTTTTAATTATTTTTTATATAACGTGTAAGGGAGTCCTGTTGATGATTTTTTTTTTTTTTACGAAAGGAAAGATAACGGGAGATCACAAACATAAAGACAAAATTGTTGAATTTTTCAAGGAAATCACGGTCACGCACGTACGATAGCAGCCCCGATATAACCCCATTTTAGTCATTTCAGAAACCTCATACTTCCCTTTCCTTACCATTTCGGTTTCGGACAAACCTGCAAACAAAAACACCTGCCTCTTTTTAACGCTCTTCTTTCACTCTCCTAACTCTCTTGACTCACGTTTGACCTAGGAAAGGAAATTGGTTTTTTTTTTTTAAAAAAAAAGAATGGGAAACTGCAACGGTCTTCCATCCGCCGATAACCAGTTCCGACCGGACTCCGATTCCGGCGGTGGTCGCAACAATGGCATCAATGTCATACCTGCCGATGGCCCATCGCCTTCAAGACCCCAACAACCTCCAACCCACCACCACTCGTCCTCCGCCGCCTCCAACCACGGCAGCGCCAACTCCACTGCTCCACCGATCGGTCGTGTGCTCGGCCGTCCGATGGAGGACGTCCGGTCTACTTACGTCTTCGGCCGCGAGCTCGGTCGTGGGCAGTTTGGGGTTACCTACTTGGTGACTCACAAAGAAACCAAGCAGCAGTTCGCTTGTAAATCAATTGCCACCCGTAAGCTTATCAATCGTGATGATATCGAAGATGTCCGCCGTGAAGTCCAGATCATGTACCACCTCACCGGCCACAGGTTTCCCCACCAAACAAAACTTTGATATTATATACATACATATATATATTATCTAATTCTGTTGTAGATTTAGTAGTTTAGAAAGTTTTAAGCAAATGGGCTTGACAGGAATATTGTGGAGCTGAAGGGGGCTTATGAGGATCGGCACTCCGTGAATCTGATAATGGAGCTGTGTGCGGGAGGGGAGTTGTTTGATCGGATTATAGCGAAAGGTCATTATTCAGAGAGGGAGGCAGCTAATTTGTGTAGGCAGATCGTGATGGTGGTGCATAACTGTCATTCCATGGGGGTGATGCACAGGGACTTGAAGCCTGAGAATTTCTTGTTCTTGAGTAAGGACGAGGGTTCTCCATTGAAGGCAACAGATTTTGGGCTCTCTGTATTTTTTAAGCCAGGTGAGCATTTTTGGTTTCTCTGATTTGAGTTTGTTTGACTTTGTTGTGATGAACTGATGATCAATATTAATGCTCTGAAAATGCGATAAGAGATTTATAGAAGAAAAAAAGAAGAGTGATAACAAGTTTTGATCCTAGGACAGTGGGGTGAAGCTATGATTGTTGTATTCAGGAGTTGGATTTCTTTTTGATGGTTGCTTGTCATGGTACATTAGGTGCACAACTCAGAAATGTTTTTTTTTTTTTTTTTTACTGACAACAGCTGTGTTGGAATGAAAGTCTCATCTTTAGTTTGAGTACATTTATACGTTGGTCGTTGGAACAATGTTTTCTTTGGGGCATTGTCTATGGTGTAATAGAAGATGACTAGAGACAGTGTCGAAGAGAACTGGAAAAGCATATTGTGCTGAATGAATATTGTAGCTGCAGCAAATCGTCAATGACTGAATGAAGAATCTTCGTATTTTTCTGTGTGATGGAAATATCATGTTGAAGATCTTTGACATTCTTAGATAATGCTTACTATTTAAACTAAATCGTACATTGTCAGCAATTCATGTAACAGAATAATGTAGGAGGCCAAGACAGTTACTTTTCTCCTCACAGTTACTTCTATTCTATGTACTTATTGATGATGGGAATCAACTAGGAAATTTCTCTTCCGATGCATGCAGGAGATCATTTTAAGGATCTTGTTGGAAGTGCTTATTATGTAGCTCCAGAAGTATTGCGCCGACGCTATGGACCTGAAGCTGATATTTGGAGTGCTGGTGTGATTCTTTACATTCTTCTTAGTGGGGTCCCACCATTCTATGGAGGTACTACTATTGTTTCTTGCGATGATTAGATGATCCTCACAATAATGTTCTATAGCCATATCCTTTATCTAGGAATTGAAAACTTTTGAAGTTGTAAAATTTCAATGATTTGTAGTTGAGGATTTATATGGGATAAGAGCTAATTTCTAATGAGAGCACCACTCGGTGGTGGATGAGTGAGAGGGTCTCTCATCCATGCTTTTGGTTTTGTATGCAGAAACTGAACAGAGTATCTTCGATTCTATTCTTCGGGGAAATATTGATTTCTCATCAGATCCATGGCCCTCTGTTTCCAGTAGTGCCAAAGATCTTGTGAGGAAGATGCTACGAGATGATCCTAAAGAACGGCTTTCAGCATTTGAAGTCTTAAGTAAGTTCTTTTTTTCTTTTTTCTTTTTGGAAGGACCTATGAACTTATTAGGGTTTTGCAAGTTGACGGCAGTTGTGTTCTGTTGTGAAGGACATGGAAGTTAAAAGCCTTGGATTCGAAACTATCACGTTGGCTGTCCAATTCAGATTTTGAATTTTTTTTCTTTGCTTTACTTCAAATTTTGTGTCAAGTTTCTTGGCAAATCCATAAAAAAGAAATAAAGCTTCACTTACAAATTGCACTGCAGATCATCCATGGATGCGTGAAGATGGTGATGCATCTGATAAGCCTCTTGATATTGCTGTTTTATCTAGAATGAAGCAATTCAGGGCAATGAACAAACTCAAAAAAGTTGCTTTAAAGGTGAATTGCTTTCTCTATTACCATTATGAAATTTTAATATTTAAGCCAAAAAATTCATGAGCATGAAAAAAAATATAATATAATGGGGGATTAGCAATGAGGTGGTCTTACCTTAATGTTTCAAAAGCTGAGACTACAACGGAAAATATCTAAAGATCTATCCTTGAGAGAACAAGCTAAAGATGGATTGTTGAAGGTGATATGCCTCGTTTTTGAAAGACTGCTCTGCTTTGGTTGACCTACTAGCCCGGGTGCAATTTGCTTTTAGTACATTTGAAAAAATAGTAACTTACTCAAGTATATGTGGTATCTCAGGGCCTTAGCATCAAAGACTTATAGTCTATTTCTGGCCATTAGTTGATGGCAACAATGTGGCAACATCGTCATCATCGTTATAGATATTATTTTCTTTCTTTCTCTGTTTTCAGGTAATTGCAGAAAATTTATCTGAAGAGGAAATCATAGGTTTGAAGGAGATGTTCAAATCCATGGACACTGATAACAGTGGAACAATCACCTTTGAGGAGTTGAAAGCTGGTCTTCCTAAACTCGGCACTAAGCTTTCTGAGCAAGAAGTGAGGCAGTTAATGGAAGCGGTACGACTTGATCCTTTTATCTACATCCTGCCTGATAATCACTGTGCTTTCAAATAATTTTCAAAAACATGAATCTAATGATAAATCAATGTCTGGATGGATTTCATTTCTGTCCTTATAGAACCTTGGTTCTTTTAAATAATTTTAAAAAACATGATTCTAATGAGGAATCAATGTCTGGATTGATTTCGTTTCTCTCCTTATAGAACCTTGGTCAATTACGGAATAGTATTACGTATAATTAGCTTTATGCAAATTCAGGTATCATGCTTCTACTCTTGGTTGAGAGTAGGACTGTAGGAGACTAGGAGCCTCTAGGACTGAGGAACAATGTAGAAATTGATAAATTTTACGAGGAAAATAAATGCAAGTGAAGCCATTATGCAACATGTCATCCCATTATAATGCTAAACAGATCAAAGAGGACAAAGACGGGGACCATAGATGTTGGATATCTTTAAGCATTCCTCAAGCCAACCTGTCATAGTCTCATGCCCTGCTAAATGTGCTATTGCGACCCTTAATTTCCCAGGTAGCTATAGTGGAACTTGAGTGCAACTCAAAACCAAGTATTAAGGAAAGATGAATATGACCTCTTACATGACTGGCTTAATGGTATCTCACGATAACAGTTGATCTATATTTTAGGTTATTGCTAAGCTAATATGTAAGTTGGGCTATGCCCAAACATGTCATTTTCCTTTTTATAACCTGCAATCTCAGCATCTGGTCATGGTATTGTTCTATGAATGTGCTACGTCTTGATTAACATGCATTCTGATGGTATCTCAATGACAGACAAGAACTGAAAAACCATAGATGAATACCATGTTTTCAGGTGTTACCTGAAATATATAAAATGTGTATAAATCTCATTATGTAAAATCATTCTTCCTAACTTAGCTACGGTATATAACCTGTTTGTTACTTCCGCAGGCTGATGTTGATGGAAATGGAACAATTGACTACATTGAGTTTATAACAGCTACCATGCACATGAATAGAATGGAAAGAGAAGAACACTTGTACACTGCCTTCCAATACTTTGACAAAGACAATAGCGGGTAATCAGTGCTGCCATCTTGTTTCATTATAGAACTATTTTGTTGTAATTTTTTATTCCCGAATCATATGTTCACATTTGACGACTGAACTTATTCATTTGCTACTCAATTTAAGGTACATTACAATGGAAGAGCTAGAGCATGCCCTTAGGAAGTATAATATGGGTGATGAGAAAACAATAAAAGAGATCATTGCAGAAGTTGACACCGACAGGGTATGCTTATCCTCTTTAGAGATAAAACATTTAATATATTTCCTTCTCTTCAAACATAAATTTGGCTAATAGTGAAACCATATTAGTGAAAATGTTGCAAAGTGGGTTATTGAATTGAATTCTGATTGTTCTTTAGATAAAACCCAAACCTGTTATTTTTCTTGACCATTGGAATTGCATCTTCATATTTGATGTACCATGTTCTTCCTGCAGGATGGAAGAATTAACTACGATGAGTTTGTTGCCATGATGAGAAAAGGCAACCCGGAGTTGGTCAATAACCGACGACGCAAGTAAGCTGAAACGCAGCTTTGCATATCTGCTGGCTCAAATTCACGTCCTTACTGTTTTGTTAACGTATATGGTTTTGTTAAGACCACAATCAAGTTTAAACTCAGTTTCACAACCTGGGATCGAGAACCAGTCCTTTCTGAAATCATTAGTGGTTTAACTATTTTTTTTTTTTGCTTCGAGCAATGACTTAGATTGCCATCAAACCGCAGGAGAGTGTAATTATATTTGAGTTTTTGCATGTTTCTTTGATTGAATGCCGGGGTGTAAGATTGGCAACCTTTAATTAAATTATGGTAAAAGCAACAGTAATTAATAAAGATCAACGTCGTTAATCAACCCACAAACACAAGGCAAAGTCAATAATTCGGAAAGATCCAGAATAAGTTGAGAGAACTTTTAACCCAATGTATAAAGCACTAACCAAAACATGCAATATGATTAACATGTTGTCACATAGCATATGAAATGCATAGAAAAAACAATATTCAACAAAAAAAAAAAAAAAGATCCCAAATTCATCAACATTGTGAACCCATTGACTAAGAAAATAAAGGATGAAAGCAGGGTTGCAGCTGATACTGGATAAAATAAATAACACCTTCACGGAACAAAGCTGCCAGATGTATTGTCAGAACCTAGCAACAGAACATCGTGCCCGGTAAATCTAATCCTTCTTCTTTTCCTTTAATGGTCCCTTTGGAATCTTGCTTAGAATCTTAGTTAGAACTTTTGCATCAAACACTGCATACTGCTTCTTAATCTCATGCAATGCTTTCTCGGCAAATGGGTCCACCTTGTCCTCGAATTTCTCATACAGCACAGGTACAGTGTGAAGTACTACGAAGACTGAGTTGCAAAACCATTAAAACAAAATCAGGAAACCAAAATATTTATAGGTGGGGAAAAACAAATCACTTGAAGGAAACTCCAATACCTATGTAGAACAGTGTCAAGAAGTTACACCAACGTCCTACAATAGACAAGACCCACAAGCCAGCAATCACCTAAACAATCACAATCCCAAGCCAATATTATTGTCAAATGCATAATAGCATAACTCAAAAATCTTCATATCAATGAAATAATCAGCACCTAGCAAACCATTTAACCATTATATCAATTGCAAATCGGATGAATAATTGCATAAGATGACCAGAAAATGATAATTATTCAGTGCAAGTAAACCACATACAGAGAGGAACTTCTTAAGATCTCTTCCTGATGCAATATCCCGTAGGACAGCAAAAGCCCGATTTATCTCAAACCTAAGTGCTTGAGCAAACTCTATAACAGGGTCCTCAGGAATTTGAACTTCAGGGATGCGTGGCGTAGACCTATTCAAAACAATGTACATTGCAATGAGCAAAATGAAACCTAAATCCAAATTTAACTCAAAAAATAAACAAATTCAACAACTTACTTGCTGATGAAGGTTGTCGCGTTTGACCACAAGAAGAGTATTGCAAGAGCAACTATCAACAGGTGACACACAAGAGCAAAAAGGTGGTATTCGAGCAATTCAAACAAAATCCATATCACAGTTGCAACACCAAGCGCTCCTGCCGAAACCTTCTTGTTCCTCCACAGGAAAATGTCAGCCACTGTTACACATAAACCCAATTTAATTAAGTATGCATGCATCATAAACAAATTATATTCAAAAGGTCATAATCACTGATGATAATCACCTAAAAAATATCAAATTATTATCACCGGGGAAGGTTATTGATAATGAATACTACTATGCTTTAGAACATTTAAAAAACAAGATAATCCCATAATTTGTTCGCTCTCATAAATCAAAAAAGTAAACTTTACTAGAGCTAGTTGCATCAATTCAGTAGAAGATCTAGAAAAAAATAAGATTTTTTTCCCTGCTGACACAAACAATGAACAAATCAAAAACCATAATCAAGCTCAAACAACATCAATTTATCAAAATTCAAAGCTCAGGAATTAAAAAAAATAGTGAACAATAACGCATTCCCAACAGTACTTGCATCAACAAAGGCATCGTATGTGGTAATCTGTATCACGCCTCAACAGACACAGTCCACACTCTCAACTAGAGACTGGTGTTGACTAAAGAGAACCGATTCTAACTTTATAAGCAAGAATCATACTCTATATGCTTTTTTTCCTAAAAAGAAGTGTTAACGAGAGCTCGAGCTCTAGAGCACAGTCCTAACAATTTTTGTATCATCAGTATTGACACTTGCATCAACAAATAAATTAAAAGGAAAAATGAAAGGGTTTTCGTAACATACGTTTGCCTCCACCGAAAACGTGGTGAACGGGCCTTTCTCTTCCAAAGAGACGGAAGACCTTGGCCTTCATCGAGGATTCTGATGGCTTATCATCATCGGAATCCGATGAAGAATCATGGCCGTGGATCTTCTCTGCTATCTTTTCCATCAAAGATTCCTCGTGCTTCTCTTCGTGCTCAGCCATTTCTGTTTTTCACCCAAATCCTAAAACCCTAACTACTCGTTTGAAAAAGTTTTGAAGATTGAAAGAAAAAACATACCGAAGAAAACTCCAGAAATGACGATTTTTGTGCTTTATTTGTTAAGCTCGAATCCTTTTTGCGGCTAAATAGAGAAGCGTACACGTTAGCTTTAATCCGAACCATTGATTGGAAGGTTTTGATCTGGACCGTTGATAGGTGTGGAAATCCACACCTGTAGGTTCCGAAGGAAACCGGAGCAGGTGAAAAAAGATAAATAGAGCGGAAGTACGATTTATGGATTCGAGGATTAATGGCCGTTTGATTTTGACGGAGACTTCCTGAATGTTACAAGCGGACCAAGACTATTCCGACACGTGGAGTTTCGTGAATATTAATGATGGGTAAGTCAGTGAATATGGTGGGTGCATTTGGCGCGGCAAAGTCCTTCTCTCGTAAGCTAATGATAGAGGTAACAACATTTATTCATGAATTAAATCTAATTTAATTTAAAATGAATTTAAATATATTATTAATATTAAATATATTTATTAAAATTTAATTTAATTAAAAATATAAATTTTAAATTTTACTTAAATTTATTTATATTTATAAGTAAATAATTTAAATCTGTTTAAATTTATTTATATTATATTTTTTATAATTTATTTTTTAAAAATAATTTTTTAAAAAATTTAATCTTTATGAATTTAATAATTTTTTTAATTTTATAAATA
>JBBYHM010000010.1:6349656-6364365 GCA_038381775.1 Adansonia rubrostipa | reverse complement strand
AAAAATTGGAAACTTTTCGTCCGTCCCACTTATTGAATTCAGAAAAAAAAAAGGTAATTAACAAATTGATTTTTTAATTTAATAAAAAAACAATATATTAAATATAATTTTAAACAATTTTTAACTAATGTGTATTAAACACCGATTAATTGGACCTATAACTAAATTGTGATACTAAGCCCCTCAATTTGTACTGATTGCAAGTTAAGCATAGTCTTGCTGATTAGAGTAATACAGATAAGAATCACAAATGTGGAACAAATGGAATCAAGAACCAGAAACAAAAAGCATAATGTACAAACAATGAAATAAAATAAATAAATAAATCAATTGATTCTGCTTGTTAAGATATTCGTATACATATATAATGGTACTATGGTTTGAAGAATACGAATGTATAGTAAGTATTAACTCCACCCTCCTCTCCTCCCCCCCACAAAAAAAAATTGAGAACCGAAACCAATAATTAATTATATAGTTGTCATTTTCAGTTTAGATGTTGGAGATTCCTTGTTGAGATAATGAATGCGAGGGAACAGTTCATCTCTGGGTATTTGTTTTCCTCCATCACTTTCATCAATTCCACTTTGCCTTTCAACTTGGCCTGGCTGTTCAATGTCAATACACTGGAACTCAATTCAAAGCCTAGTCCTGAAGTGGTTGTCAATGCCCTGGAGTTCACTTCCACGGTAACGTCCAATTTTTTGGTCGAACGAGCCCTGGCCTTAGCCTTTGGAATAATTGCCTCCCTTACCATTATTCCATCGTGTAGAAAGCTTATTGTGTTCTTATCGAATCTGTAATGGCCGAAATGGGTGTTTTTGACCGTAATTTGTGCAATGAACTTGAGATCAAATGAAGCAACGGCATCAGCTCCGGTGGTGTAATTAGTTTTACATTGTTTCAATGGTGAGTGTTCCGATTCTCAGCTTTGGGTTCTTAACGCGCATGACAGTGAGTGCAAAAACCAGGCTGACAGCAGTTTGGAACACTGCAAAAGCCGCAAATATACACGGCGTGTTTGATTCTTTCCTTTGTTTTAAGCCCTTTTCAATATTGCAAACTGGCTGATTCTTCATCCTTCTCGGGTGCTCGATAACCTGTGCTTGGGGATGCACTTGCTCCTCTTTCTTAGCGATTTTAGTAATTTACTAGCTAGGAAAGGAAAACTGAAAAGAAAAAAAAATCGCTTTATATCACTTATTTTATTGATGCTTAAACCGAATTTGAGGAAGTGGATCAAGCAGGTTGCGGCAACCATAGTAACGCAAGCTGATATATATATAGTACTGATCAGTAGTCACTCGGACAGTGGATTTAACATAGAAATAAACAAATTTGTCATAGTGAATGATGTCCGAACAGGATCCTAGAAATGGGAATGAAACAATAAGCATTAAACGCGTCTAAGGTCGGACTTTCCGACATTCATTCTAGATGGTCTCGTGACTTTGCCAAATGATAAGGAATTTTCATTATTAAGTTTGGGATTATAATATTAATAGAAGTTTCTATTCTATACGTTAATTCTCGGACTAAAAAAATATACTTAGAGATTTTATATTATTTGTGTACTAGGAGTAGGCGATGAGGTTCAACATACTCTTGGCAATGCACTTTTCTTTTTAAAACTACAATTTGTTTTCCTTCTTTTCAATGGAAAAGTTGAAACTTTTCGATCAATAAAGGAGATGATGAATTAATTAATTAATTAATCATGTAAATAAATTATTAGCAATTTATAATTAAATTTTAATTTCTAGAGTTCTTCCAAAATTATGATTTTTTTTTTTACTTTGTATTGATAATGGTCAATCGTCAAATAAAAATAGCTTTTCATTAGATTGGGTTATTTGTCTCAATTCGAAGATTTTTTTGTATATTTGAGAGAGTTTATATATATATATACTGTTGGCCACTCAGGGACTTTCGAAACGCATCTGATCAATTTCCATTTCCAGCACAATGTGAGGCAAAGTAAAAGAAAAAAAAATCATGTTTGATAGAAGCAAGCATTTAATTATATCTAAGTAAAAATTAATTGTTTCAAACGTATCATTTCCACTTTAAATACCTAAATTGATTCACTAGGCGCTGCTCATTTCACTAGACTACTTCTTCTTCATCACCTTCATCAAATGCACCTTCCCATTCAACTTTGCCTGGCTACTAAGTGACAAAACACCAGAAGCGATATCACTTCCAAGGCCCTAATTGCTCGACAACATGCTGGAACTAATTATATCCGCTGTAACGTTGAATCCTTTGGTCTGCTTAACCCTTGCACGGCCATCAACAACAGCTGCCTTGCCAATCGGAATGCGCCGCTGGTGCTGTGTTTCGTACTTGAAGTGGCCGAAATTTGAGTTCTTTACGGTCCCTTGAGCCATCAATTTCATGTCGAAGAAAGGTGATGAAGTGGTGTTGCCAGTGCTGAAATTCTCCTCCGTTACAGCACCCAACCGCAGTTTGGGGTTCCTGATACGCACCAATGTTGGTACAAATATCAAGATGATTGCTGTCTTAAACAGAACGAATATCAGGCATTTTGCATTGTTCTGCTTTCCTTCTTTTATTTTGACAAGGAAAAAATTCTATTTCTTTTTAAGTTTTTGACTAGTTATGTTGGATTATAAGTTGGTTCTCTCAAGGCAATGGTTTGGGCCGGTTTGCATTTATTAGACATGATTGAAACATTGAAATTTTAACAAGTGATGAAATTGAATTGCTGAGATATTTTCAGTTTGAAACAAATAGAAGCGTATATTACGAGGCAAGGTGGGGGGTTGATTACTTCATTTTAGGCAGGGACTTGGACTTCGTCGGAGTGTATGCAATGCTTGGGGTCTTCTCCTTCTAGATGGCTTGCCCTGGCGTAATGATGGTGTTCAAGAAAAGGACTCAACAATGGAAATGGACTCCTCTACGTCCACGACTAAGCTAGGGTGACGAATACAATTTTAGCTTTCCTCGACGCACGGGGTATGCCATCTTTGAAAATATTGGTTTCGCTTGCCTTAAATTGTGATCGTAAAGGGGAAGGCAGTAATCCTTGATTCGTTGACTTATTGATGCCTTACACGAAGCATTTTGAGTATCCACGTGAAATCGAAGATATTTTGATATATAGAAATATGTGGTGCATTCATATTTCTTAAATCCATATCTATCTAATCCCAGAAGTACAGCCCATTTTCTTCAGTAATTATTTATCTCCGAAATAATTAATCTTATCTTTTTTTTTGGTGAGATTTTGTTAGATTTTAGATATTATTAAACAAAATAAATAAAATAATTAATTTAATTTTTTGTTAAATTCTTGTAGGTTCATATGATTTTAACTGTACGATAATTTATTATTTAATAAGCCTAGGTCAATAATTGAGCATTCAAATGAGCCTAAGTTAGTAACAATTGGACTCAAGCTTGTCGAATCCATCCCAAATCCCAATTTTTGGGATCATTCTTGCTTCTCTATATATCTATATATATATATATATATATATATTTATTTTACAAAGATGATTACAATACAATGTTAAAAATAGTATGTACTAAAATTAAAAATTCAAGTGCTGCATCTTAAATATAGAGTTGAGCTATGAGGCTAAATCCTAGTCCTCCTTGCTTCTGTCATGTCGTTGATCCTACTATTTAAAATATTTGTTTCTGAAGTTACTGTGATTGATCTCTAAATTTGGAACCACACCACCATAGTCCATAGATAATAAAGTATTTTGTGGAACTGCGAACGATGATAATCTATTATTATTAATTATTTAATAGAAATGTATAAGAAATGAATTAACAAATTGTAAAAATCAACTATAATAGTATTTAAATTTACTTGACTAACAAGAACTATCTAATATCAATGGAGATTCTATATTATATAAATGATCGTACTCATTTACATTTACTCAAGGACTATATTATATTATAATAAAACCCTCACTTGCCTCTGCATTTAAGATCAAGATCAATATCGTAAAACCAGAAAATTTAATTAGCTTACAAAAAGTGTATGTGAACATCATTTACATACGATCGGACACTTATCGTGAGCCAAAGTACTGATTAATAATAACAAGTAATAGCAGCTTCAAATCTTCATGGCCATCCACGGTCTAAAACTATTCTTCCGCGGAAAAATTGGAAAGTTCAGACAGTCCAAAATCCCACCCATCCTCAGCCCTCCAGTCTCTGCTTTTCAAAATTTGGCTTCTTTCTGATCTATCCACCTATGAATGTCTACCAATCATGCCCGGCCTGACCTGACGTGACCCGCCTTTATCACTTCGTCACAACGGCCTCTCAAGTTTTCCACTGCACCTTTACCATCCTCGTTCCCTCTTCTCTTCTTGCTCTCCAGACCTTTGAATTCCAAGCCATTTAACTTCCCAAAACCATAATTAACTCTTTTTTTTTTTTTTTACTTTTTCAGTCTCTTTTCTGGGTATTCAACGATAGAGATGGGGACCTAAATGAAATATATTTGCTCTTTTTCCTTGTTCTATTCTAAGGCTGTACAGTGACTCCTGCTTTCTCGGGTTTGTTATTGCAAAAAACTCTTATTTCTCTACGTAAAGATAGGAGTTAGGGCTATGAATCGTAAGGCTTCTTCAACTCCCCTCGTTGCTCTCTTAGAAATGCTCCTTGTGGAATTCAAATTTAGTGGAACCTTTTTGGTTTAACTCATAGCAGAGTTTGCTGAGTTCTTTAGCCAAAACCGGTGCCCCGCAGTAAAATACCCCTGCTCCACCACATTGACACCAAAAGACAACAATATTTCAATACAGAGAAGATTTGCCCATTTTCGTTTGCTTAAATAGAATTGGGACTTACTCACCTATCCTTGCATTGCAATGCTTGGAACTTAGTTTAGATAGAACTTTCTTCCATTTAGGCCTTGCAAAATGGGTCCGCACCTGATAATGGCAATGAAGAACTGTTATTTGTGTTCAAAAAATTATAATAGCCATGCTGTTGCTAATGCATGGGAGCCACCGATGACAGAGATAGATTGCAGAGTCTCATTGCATGATTTTTTGATGTGACAGACAAAAAAGATCTTACCCTGGTGCCCGAAACGATGTCAACTCCATTCTTGGCATGATTTAGTGCTTGGACCATGGTGATGAGAGCTGAGCGTGCATCTCCTTCCTCGTACACGCTAGTCAAATAGTTGTGCATTTCAATGACACCCTAATGTTCAAAGTAACAGGTTAGCAACACGGACAGAAGGTATTCTAAGATGATTATAAATGAAAAAAAAAAATTACGTTGAGTAGATTCTTTTACCCTTTGATCAAGCTCTGCAACTTCATTCATGACCCCTTTGAACCAATCAAACGAACCTTGTTCCCTGGTTACCCAATAAAAGTAAGCATTGGTCGTCTTCAGAGTTTTCTTTCGTTTTGGTGACACTCTGTTCGGAGTTGTTGAATCATTGCTCCCAGTACCTAAGTCTGATGTCCTACTGGTATCTGAGACTGAATCCTGAAAATAAAAAAGCATCATTTTAAGTCTTCATAAAGAAACCTATTGAGAAACCATGATTTAACCAAAGAACAAGAAAAACAGATTCATTAACTTAGCACGGTTACTTACTGCCTGCTCCTCCATTTTGACAATGTTGTTAAGCAGATCTTTTAAAATGCTGATGAATGGTGTTGCACCAATTCCAAGGCCCACAAGCAACAAGACATCATACTTCCGATAGTCTTGTGCCGGGGCACCATAAGGTCCATCTATTAAGAGCTTTGGCAAACTGTTCTTCAGACAAGATTGTCACGTTCATCGAAAATTACTTAATAATTCCTATACATTCTAAATGCTTCTAGAAAAGAGAATGTTCAATGTTGAATATATTAATAGAAGCCAAATATATACCTTTTCTTAGTTGTCTCATCAGCCCTGAGAAGCCCACTTTTCCCAGCTACAGGAGGTTCACAAACCTCCGAGAATAACCGTTTGAGCTCTTGGGTCCAGTCACCTAACTGACGGATATGAACACTAAGGTAGTCATCACCGGGAGCAGAGGTGATGGAAAATGGATGCCTGGTGTCACAAAAAGAAATGCTCATGAGTTGACAAAAAACTTGAATGATGCAAAATGTACACCCCTGCTCTCTAGATCTATGCAACCACCCCCAATCTCAAAACTGATTAAGATTGCAACTATTGAAATGTTTATTATTTTAATTCCTTCTCATTCTTACAAAGCAACTAAATATGTTGAACCAGGTTCTACTAATATTAAAGGGCTATTGTTGACAACAAATTGAATTGGCTTCTCATCTATCTTGCGTCCATTTTCATCCAGAGATGTTTATTCTGGAAATTCTGAAAACAATTTAATAACATGAGAGGAAGTGAAACAGCCAAAACCATCATATATGCTTTAAATTTTTTACTTACCATTCAAAGGGCGAGACAGCAGGGCACTGGACAAACATGTACTGTCCACTTTTGTACCGAAATTGAGGCGGTTTAGACATTTGTAATGTGAGAACACCTCCTGGATAAATTGCAACCTATGTATTGAGAATGCAAAGGTACAAGAAGATCATCAATCAAAATACACAGCAGCCTGATTTAGATTTAAAACCATGGTTCATGGGAAAAGGATCACAAAGAGAAGCAAATTTAGTAAATTGATCAGCCTAAAAAATTCTTGGGACTGTGCTTCCCAGTTAATGGGTCTCTCATAAATGTTTCTCCCATTTTTCTCGACCTTTTTTCTTTGAGCAGTTTCTAATTGATTAGGGAACTTGTTGTCTATGTTGTATCACAGTTGACAGAGTTTTTGCTCACCTTCAAAAGCCTGACAGCATAGAAACCAGAACGGAAAAATCTAAGGGTCCTTTCTCCAGCATATAACAAAACTGGAACAGCTAGGTACATCCAAGTCTGCAACCAGGAATTCCATACATTAAACTACAGTTACATAAAAATGAAGTAAAATCCTGCTGTTAGAATTTCAGCAATCACTTGAGAAAAAAAGATTCAAATATATACCGTCTTACGGTACCATATGTGCACGAGATAAAGGAATTCGCCATGGATGACGAGCAAGCCGTATACAATGACAAACAGGTGATGCGAGTACCAGAAGGCATTGAAGCCAGTGATTCTATCAAAGGGCTTGGGCAGCTTAATCAGATTCCGCCTAAACCATCTTGTTGCTAGTATAAAGGCAATTGTCATGAAGATAACCATTAGAATTCCAGTCACTCCTTCAGTCCCTTTTACCAAGTCTATGTACGTTGGTTTATGACTTCTAAAGTCATGGATTAGAAACTTTCTATAGTTATCATCAGAAGAATTGATAAGCCTTGGAAAATCACAGGCAAGATGGTTACCGACATGGAGAATGACTCCAATTACAATCGCTGCAGCTATTGTCTGCATAAATTCAATGAGATGAACAGAGCGTCAAAAATTATTAAATTGGATGGAAATCGACAACCTTCAAACTTTTGATGACAATAGACTTCAGTGACAAGTAGCAATATTATTATGCAATGCATCGATTTTGCTTTCTTTGTGGGCTAATTTGCTTGTTTTCAACTCACTTCTTGACCATTAATCGGCTAATTTAGCGTTTTAACTTATTCATTAAAGCACGTATTTCCCTCCACATCTCGTCTATATGAGCCGGCTGGCCTAAGTAAACCTAAATGGTAAATATACTCTAATTACATGCCTGTTATCTTCTTTTCTAAAGTTTAGGGTTGAAGAAAAGATTGTAATAGGTAAGATTAAATATAAAACTAACCCAGGTAACATGAAATTTTTTCGACTGTACAGAATGGGGAAAGGCTTAATGCACACACAGATCGGAAAATTTTCCAATTTTGAGAAGAATTTAACCAAACTCAGATCCTGGCTATCCCACATCCATATGGTTCCTTGTTGGATAGCTGATAGAACAGTATCATCTGACCAGGTTTTCACCTCCAATATTTATCTCCTAGTTACGACTAGTTCCTGTTTATTCTATTCCACTCAGTAAAACAAATAATAATAATAATAATAACAATAATAATAATGTTTGTTTGTTTGTATAGGTTGCTCACCGCCAAAAAATATTAAAACTATAAGGTTTTAATTTCATGTATACTACCCCAATTTCTTTTTCTTCTAGAGAGAATAAAGTACCCTAATATCTTCAACCCCCAAAAAAAAGTTGAAATCTGTTTAATCGTCAACTTTTGCTGCGTCAACGTGTAATGCTCCGCATCAAATAGTCCGTAACATCACTGTTTTAATTTCACAAAGCAAAAATATCAAGTAACGATCTATAATGGTCTTTGATGGCTGAAATTAACCCATCATATTGATTTCTATCATCAAGTCACCTGGGACCCAGCGGATAAACGTAAAAGAGAAGCTAAAAAATGGTACTATTAGAGAAAAAAGAAGTCGGTATACAGTTTACATACCTTGTGAAAGTTGATATTGTCATCGAAAGGCACGAAGAGACCCAGCTTGGTGGATCTGAGCCAAGTGATGGTGTTTCTGCACACAGGCAAGAGGATAAGAGCCATGTTAAACTTCAGGGTCTCAGCTGCTCCCTTGGCTGTGAGGAGACAATAACCCATAACATGAAAAGCACTCTTCTGTTTATATTGAAGGAACTTCCAAGTAAAGAGTCCTATCATAATCACAATCCAGAATGACACTACCCATATCCTCCTCCAATTTTCTTCCAAATAGTACAGAAGTTTAGCGCTCATTCTTCTGATTCTGCTCTTTTTTCTTAATCCTTGTAAGTTTTGGCTAAGGGCTTGGCTTGTGTAGCTTAGGGCTTGACTATAGTTGAGATACGTGTCCTTTTGCAAGAGAAGCGTCTCCAGTTGCCATAGCTGCATCATTTTCATCGGTCATCATCCACCAAAGCATGAAATTATGGCAGGGAAAATATTAAATGATGAGGAAAATTTTTATTTGTGAAAAGGACAATATTATCTTGATTCTGTCAACTCGCTACACTATCAGTGATGCAGAATGGAGGACGCGTGCATGCGTGAATGAGTGAAGGGAACGCGTAATTGAGGAGGGGGGAATGACCAGAAAGCAAAGCTCACATGGGAACCCAACTGTGTCAGGTCCGCCATTAGGCAGGACCATTGAGTTCAAACCGGTCAGTCATTGGATAGAGTTGGTCAGGACCCCTTCAATCTATGACCAAATGACGACAATACCCTTTGCTCAAAATTTTTATCTCAACAACTTTGACGAGTAAAACAAAATAAAAACATCAATTTGCAAAAGAAAAAAAAAATCAAGGCAGAGGCCAGATAGTGATCTGTCAAGTTGATTTTAGAGTTACTTTACAGCCTTCATTATCAAATGGAGATAAAGCAATTAAAGAAAAAAAATATACTCACACGAAACTGAAAATTAAAGAGGTAACTACTCAATGGAAAATCATGCAGTTTGGTAGATTAAAATGGAAATATACTAGCTAGTAGTACTCTATTTTTGGGTTGTGTACTATTTATTACGAAAGGAACATATTCAACCAAAAAAAATTTTTTTCCTCTCAATCGAGCTCAAGCTGCATGACTTAGCAAATGAAGTATTAAAAACGGTTCAACAACCTCAAATGTAATTACTGTTTACCAGCACAAGTTGAGCTGTCTCCAGTAAAGGCTTGTTATTCTTGCTTGATTATTCGTTCTTCGTCACGGTTGAACTAAAACCAGAACCGGATTGATCATTTTTCGCCTAACAACAGACTTTGGAAGAAAAAGTCCAATGCAACAATTTTATTTATTCATTTATTTTTTAATAATATTTAAAATTCATGGTCAATTTAGCTTCGTTGGAAATCTTACTGAAACTAATTTATGAGTTTGGAACCTAATTTGAAAATTAAGTCTCACTGCAAATAATAATATTGATATGGTATAATTATCTCAACTTGATTTATTAAATTCTAGAACATCCCTTGTTTTAATACATTAAAGTATTAAATATAAAAGTAAGAGCGAAATTAATAAAAAAAATTCATGCAAAAAGCAAAGAAGGAAACAATTGGTCATGGAAATTTCATATAAATATTGGACCCACCTCAATGTATCCAAGTCTTTCAGGGTCCAACTCTTCCATGATCAAAGCTGCATATTCTTCCGCCTGCTCCTTCAATCTCGATAGCTTGTTTGCCGAAGCACTTAGCATGATAATCTATAAAATCATGAGGCCAATAAAAATTGTAATTACTAATTAAAAATAATTACATATAGACCAAAATGCCCCCACCAACCCCACTGAAAAATTATTAATAATGACCATGGAAAAGAAAATTGGAAAAAAAAAATTAGAGGTACCATCCGTTAAACTTCTCTGAATAATGAATATAAATCTAATTATAGATAAGAAATATTTGCTAGAAAAAACGATTAACGTCAGAGACCAAAGAAAATTAAAATCTTTTCTTTTTTCCTTTATTTTATTAATTTGATTGGAGTAGTTAGTGTCAAGAATTTCTTGTGATTTAAGTTCATTCAACACCTGCCTAAGGTTGAGTATAATATAAACCAAATGACACCCTGTAACCAAGTTCTGTTAATCCATCACTTTAAACATTAAATGACTTCCCTCTGACGACGAAAGGTCCGCCTGACAATTTTATTTTGAAGAAAAAAATTAATCTTAGCAGAAGGGGCAATAATTTATTTTCTTGCTAATTTAATAGTTTATGCAATGTTGGATTACAAAAATAGTTTAACGTGGCTGCCTAAACCAATTTTATTAAGAATTTGGCAAATAATAATCTTTATTTACCTCCTTTACTTCAGCCTCAGTGATTCTACCATCTTCATTCTTATCCACCCTGTATCATAAAGTAAATATCATATAATATAAGATTAGAAAAAGAAATTCAAATATTAATAAGTTACATAATAGCAAAAAAGATTATCTTAACCAATTTTTAATTGCATCGTTATTTAAAGGTTTCCAAAATTATGGAGAAACTGTGAAATTTAAGCTTTATTAATTTAAAAATAGAATAATTAAAAGAAAAATAATTATAGTAGTTTAATAATGCGTACATGTCGAAGAAGATCTGGAGGCGAGAATCAAAACTTTGATCGGTGATTTGAGACCAATATTCATAAAGTTCAGCTTTGCTAATTTTTTCAACTTTTAATCTCCTTCGTCTACTCAATGCATCGAACATTTCCAACGCAAATTCCTTCGAGTCCTTCATTCCTTGATGAAAAGTAAACAGTGAAAAACGGTTAGTAATACTGTTAGAACATAGATTCAAATCAAAGCTTTTAAACAATTGAATTTGAAAAAAAAAATGTGATGATGAAATGGATAACCTATGCATTGTGCGAAATCGGAGCGAAAGAGAAAGCCGTCTTTGACGAGTTTTTTGAAATTGTTTTCAACTTCTTCCCATGCATTGGCTTTATTGTTACTTATGAACCTTAATCCGCGGAGTGCTTTTTGAGAGCCGGAGCGAGTCCGGTCGAGTTGAGCTCGCTGCTTTCTTAGAGCTCGAGCGGCTAAAGCCGAATCGAATCCGGTTACAGTCTGAGATGCATGTCCGTGGCCCCATGAGAACTTGCGTAGTTCGGCTTTTAACTCTTGTGAGAACTGCCTGGCTTTGGCCACAGCCTCGGCTTTTAGTTCTTGTGAAAACTGTCTCAATCTATTGGATGAGCTCCGCTTGATCGTTGGAGATCGCGAAGCGTAGGCTGAAGCGGAGGTTGGAGAATCGGCTCCGTCATCGACGCTGATAACGGTGGCCGGCTCGACGCTTCGGAGGATGATGGTATCATCATCTTGGAGATCGAGAGTGACCTCAACAAACTCCTCGGCCGAGTTGGACACAGTCGTCCCCGGCGAAGTTGATGAACTGAGTGCGGTTTTGGCGGGAATGGAGTCTGAGGCCCATCGCCTCTCGTGAGTGGGTAAAGAACCGCCTCTCATTGAGCCAGCCAACAACTATTAATGTTATACTTCGTTACAGTTAAATTTATAGGAAAAATGAGGAGTTAAATTAAGGTTCAGACTATTAGTTATAGAAGGTGGACAAAAAATTAAAAAAAAAAAAGTCGAATATAGTGATGCGCAAAGGAAACGCGGAAGGAATCTGAAAAAAAAAAAAACCAAGGGCAGAAAAGGAAAGAATAGAGAAGGACGATATTGCAGGGACCAAAGTGAGGAAAGTGGAGAGTGATTTATTTATATGTTGGATTTTGTATGAAAGAATTTTGATTTTTTTAATATAATAATTAATATTTTATTGTATTCAAAAGGGGAGTTTTTCTTTTCCGCTTTATTTTGAGGTTATTTTTGGGTAATACAATTTTAAAGCGAATCACTTGTTCAATATTAAAGTACAATGTGGCAAAGCAAGTTGAGATTTGGTCATTTTTTATTTTATTTGAGAGTTAATTTATGTCATTTTTATATTTTATAAAAAATATAATTATTTTAAATTTGAGTTTTATGCTTAAGTTATTATGAGTCTTGAATTTTTTATTTTTTCATTAAATCAATCAAATTCAATCATGTTTAAAGGTTTTTTTTATTGAATTTTTAAATTTATATTCATTTTATCATTTTTAATTAAAAAAACATTTAAAATGTATTATGTAAGAAATTTAAGTTTATCAACAAAAAATTTTCATGTTTTGTTAACGAAATATTCGAATGTTCAATGATAGGCTCAAGTAGTAAAAATAAAAATTGAGGTTCCGTGGCATTAAAAGAGGCAATTGGATTTCTTTCTATATATTATCGCTTTATCTTCTAATTTTTCCTATAATTATTGTTTATAATTTGAATATGTTGATTTTTGTTGGGCTGATGCAAAATATATATAACTACAATTAAATTATCATCTTGACTTAGTGCAGAAAACTTATAATAACATGAGGTTCTAGATTTAAGCTTATATATCTTCGACTCAATCCCCAAATTATAAAAAAAAAAAAAAAGAAAGGAAAGAAATTAAGAAAACCATTTTAAAAAAGAAATATTAGATGATTTTGTTTGACCTTAAGAGTAAAAGCAAAACTCACGGATGGGAGAGAGTCAAAGTCGTGTGCGACGGTAATAGAAGTGAGTTACAGCTTTCACTGATGACGGACTGAATTGACTAGCGGAAATTTTGATTATCTGACAAGAAAATTCCGTGGCAAGAGGTTTCTATTTCAATCTCTTTTTGTTTATTTTAATTATGATTTTTTAAAAAATGCATTTCCAGAATTATAATTTAAGTAGAATATTATGGCATATTTGTGCATGATTTTGAGCCGGTACCAATTTAAATTATTATTTAATTAATTATTTTTAAGTTTTTAAAATATATAAATTTTAATATAAAATTATTTTTTAAAATATTATTAAAAGGGTTTTTTTCCCTAATGTCATGTAAAGAAAATCTACAGGAAAAAAGGGTAAAAAAATAAAAGTTAAAAACAATAGTTTGATCTTTGATCATAAAATCCAATTTATATGCCGTGTTGGTCGGGCCTGCGAAATTTTCTTCGCTAATATGCTTCCCAATTGTATGACGGCTTTGGTTTGGTAGGAATTAGGAACGCGCAAAGCCAAGGAGATAAGATTTTGTTAAAACACATCAACAATTTTTCTCGGTTGCACGTTAGAAACATTGAATGATTATGTCTTTTCGACAAAGCTAATACTTTTGGATAGCAAAAATTGTTTATTTAAGACTTTATCTAATTTGATCTATGCAAAAAAATTATTTTATTATTTTATATATATTAACATATTTTATAATTAAATTTAAATAAAAATATTTTTTAATCAAATAATTTTCAAATCCTAATCCATTATAGATTGACATGCTTAGCCCTCATGTGTGTGTATATAAGGCTTAATAATTATAAACATGACATAAATATCATACAACATAAATATAAAAATATATTAAAATTTATATAATAAAAATTATATAACAAAATTTATAATAATATAAAATATTTTAAATATAATTATAATAAATAAAAAACATATAAATATGACATAAATATAAATTATTTCCAAATGAATTGGTCTGCTCAATGCAAAATATAAATGCCAATGAGATGGACAGCTTATGAGTTCACACCTGGCATTCACATATTTAGCAAAATTGTGTGGTCCTCAAGTTTTACATATGCATGCTTGTAATCTCAGTATTCTTTGGATTAAAGAAAATGCCAAAGTCTCTCATTGCATTTTAGTGCCAACTAAAGATCTGTGTTTGCATCATTGACAGGATTCGAATTACATCTTCATCTATAACATTATTGTAAACATGCAAACCATGTTTATATATCATCCGATGATAAAAATACACAGAAGTTGAAATTCTTGTTTGACTTGATTTGCTACCCCAAATTATGTACATATAGTTTCCATCCAAGAGATTTATAGAAACTCCTAGCTATAGCTAGCTATCTAGGAGGTTTAGGACAAAGTTTAGATCAATTTTAAGGTTATTCGTATATACTGCCAAGTTTAGTGGCAGAAATGTTAGAATATGATACATAGTTTACAGGAAAAAAAAGGAGTAACATTTGGGTTTCTCTTCTTATGTCCGGCAAATGTGAGATAATATGGACCGAGAAATCAAAATCCTGACAAATGAAATGATAGAGCTGTTCAAACAACCTTGTTCACTTACATGGAACTGTCACAATTGTACTTCTCTCTCTCTCTTTTTCTATATAT
>JBBYHM010000010.1:6325171-6349556 GCA_038381775.1 Adansonia rubrostipa | reverse complement strand
GAATACATACGGGATATGGTGGGAGACACTGAAAAAAAATTCAAATCGAACACGATCAAGACATTGGTGTCCCGAAAGGGACATGGCTGGGACACGGCTGTGAAGTTGTTTTTGCCCAAACTATTTTCGAACAAAAAAAAAAATATAGTCTAGACAAATTTAATCAAATAATCACCTTTTAATTTCTTGAACTGAAGACTGAAGCTAATTTCCTGAACAAGTGAAGAGGGAAGTCTTGTGGAGATCTGCTCTTTCTCAAACCAAATTTCAGAGTTTGCAATGGCTACTATAAGAATAGAGAGCAGTGAAACATGCTTGAAAAAGAAATGACAGATGTGATGAAAAAGAACATGAGTAACTTTTGGGGAAAAAAAATCAAAAGAAGGAAAAAGAGAAGAATGAATCTTTGAGAGAAAATGGGGATGAAGAGATGGGGAGTCTGCTGAAAACGGGCA
Organism: Adansonia rubrostipa; assembly: GCA_038381775.1. Taxonomy (NCBI): domain Eukaryota; kingdom Viridiplantae; phylum Streptophyta; class Magnoliopsida; order Malvales; family Malvaceae; genus Adansonia; species Adansonia rubrostipa. The sequence goes on along the minus strand of JBBYHM010000010.1, from coordinate 6,349,101 downwards.
AAGAAGAAGATGGGGGAAGGGGGGAAGTTAAGAGAAATTATTCTATGTGGCAAGGTCTAATATTTGTTTTGTTTTTAATTTTTTCATTAGTTTTACTTTAATATATCATTAAGTTTTTAGTTATATAAATGTTGTGGATTATTATTAAATTTAATTTGATTAAAATAATAATTAATTTAATTAAATTTGTTTCATATATATTTGAAAAAAATTAAATTGCTTTGTACAAATATTATTATATTTTAATGAAAAGTATCAATATTTCTGTTTACATGATGTATTTTTACATAAAAAATTTATAAAAAAATATTTTTATTACCGTGTCATGCCACATCCTTGCCCTTATTTTTTAAGAATTGTCATATTATATCATACTTATATTACGTGTCCGTGTCCGTGCTTCATAGATTAATGTAACGAAATCAAAAATAGTAGGATTACCATTAAAATAATTTTTGTCTCTTTACTATTTGATGCTTACTATCATCGATTTACAGGTGGGGGATGGAAATGCCGATCACCAGTGTTGGGAGCGTCCTGAAGACATGGACACCCCTCGAACACTCTATAAAATCACTTCTGATTCACCGGGCACTGAAGCAGCAGCTGAGGCTTCTGCTGCCCTTTCTGCTGCTTCATTAGTCTTCGAAGGCGTTGATTCCAATTATTCCACGAAGCTGTTAAGCAAATCAAAATCAGTAAGGGGCTGGGTTTAAATTACTTCCTTTATCTTTATGCCTAGCAAGCTATTATATATAAACGTGCACTTAATCTCATTCATTTTGGCCGCACAGTTATTCGAATTTGCAGACAAGTACAGGGGAAATTACCAAGGTTCTTGCCCTTTCTACTGCTCTTTCTCAGGATACCAGGTAAATCATAAATTTTCATGTAGAAATACTGATTTGAGCATTTTACGCATTCGGATTTTTTTTTTTTTTTGTCAGGACGAATTATTATGGTCGGCAGCTTGGCTATACAAGGCAACTGGAGATAAAAAATACTTTAACTATGTCTTGAGCAACCAAGGATGGAGTCAGATAGTATCAGAGTTTAGTTGGGACAACAAATTTGCAGGAGCTCAGGCATTACTAGCGAAGGTATAACGATAATTGGCTATAAAATCCTATGCCCCCTCTTTATAGGTAACCAAAAAGAAAAAGAAAAAGAGATACTAACAAAATTTTGTTCAGGAATTCTATGATGGGAAGAAGGATTTGTCCAAATATAAGACCGATGTTGAATCATTTATATGCGCACTGATGCCAGGGAGTAGCTCTTTACAGATTAAAACAACTGTTGGTACATATCTCAAATTATTAATGAATAACTAGATTTTCTGCATAAAGTATTTAAAGGATATGATCCTCACGAAGCTAATAGATTTTTCCTGGTTTGTTTTCAGGTGGACTGTTGTATGTAAGAGATAGTGCTAATTTGCAATATGTTACAAGCTCCTGCATGGTGCTATCTGTCTACTCGAAAACGTTAATGGCATCTCATATTGATGGAATCCAATGTGGCTCTGCCCATTTCTCAGCCTCCCAAATCAGATCCTTTGTAAAATCACAGGTATATACTGTAGACTCTGTAGTACTCTTGACTCAAATGCAAGTATCAAATATGAATATGTATCTAATATAAATATATTTAATTTTTTTAAAGATTTTCGTGTATTTAAAGAGTCCTTCAACGATCATGTCATTATACTCAATCTAATTATAAATTAAACAAAAATATTCAAAAAAAATCAAAAGTTGATGTAAAATAGAATATAAATCATTTAAATTAGTGTAAGAGAGAATCACGTCAAACCAAGAATTGGAGTTTCATTTATTTTACTGATATTTTGCAGGTGAATTACATTTTGGGAAACAACCCCATGAAAATGTCGTACATGGTGGGATTTGGAAGCAAATATCCGGAGCAGCTTCACCACAGAGGCTCATCCATCCCTTCGATCTACATTAGCCCGGACAAGGTGGGCTGTAACGATGGCTACTCAACTTATTATTCTTCCAAGAACCCAAACCCAAATCAACATGTTGGAGCAATCGTTGGAGGTCCTGATTCGAATGACCATTTCAATGATCTGAGATCAGATTACTCTCATTCCGAACCCACAACTTATATTAATGCAGCTTTTGTGGGTGCAGTGGCTGCTTTGCTTGATGAAAGCAAACAGGAGCCTGATCTATGTAAAAATGATTGACTATATGTAATTTACCATAGCTACGAACATCATGCTATAGAAATCCATGAATTTCCAATATTCATGGAGCTAATTAACTAAATAATTTAAACTTCTAGGGAATTTCTACACCCATTTATATGGCTGTAAAATATCCTAGGTTCAAGTCTCACTATGTGTAAAATTAATTAAACTTTATGTTAGATTTACCAAGTTATATTTTGGTTGATTAGGTTGTTTGATTATTAGTGATTTAATGATTTCTTATAAATAAATGTAATGTTTGATTATGATTATGATTTCTTGTATAGTTATAATTAAAAAAATATATGATGCATCTCTTTTGATTTTTTTACTAGTTCAAGCCTAATTTTAAACAACAAATTTGAAAAATCTAAAGTCAGCTTAACGATTGATACATGTTTTCTCTAGTTGAAGAGCAGATTTCGAATTCTTTCTCTAAATATTAAAGTTTGACAGAAAAAAGGACCAGCTCATCTATATGCAATTATCAATAGCCAAAACTTGAGGAACCATGACAAATTAAAATATATTGATCATGGCATACACACTTTGTGGGTGATTCAGAACAAATAAAATAATTATGCTTTAAAAAATTATTAATGGTTAGTATATTTAAATAAAAAATGACAGAATTATCTTTAAATATAAATTATTATTATTTTTTAAGGGGTTTTTAAATAATTTTTTATTAAATTATTATTTAAGTAATTCATAATATAAATTTAATAAGTTATTTTCATATAAGTATGGATAAAAGTAATCAAATATAATGGTTATTATTATAATATAATATAAAATATTAGAAGAGCAAAGATTTAATTATTTAACTTAAATAATTTATTTAATAAAATGTTAACAATTTAATCTTGTCTATTCATCTTGTGACGACAGTATATAACGTAATAGAACTAAAATATTGTATGTGTATATATATATATATATATTAAAAAAAAAAAAAAGCAAAAAAAAGTTATATTTTCAGTTTTCTTGTCATTTGTACAGAAAAAGTTCCACAGTACCAGATTTAACTTGGATGGAAATGCAAGTCGCAGTCCACGATTTCAGGTAAAGAATCATCAATAAACTGTGGATGACGTAATAAAAGCATGCTTCAGGACTTTTAAGGCAAGCTTATCCTCTTTAAATATTATTATTAATTAGATTATTTAAATTTTTTAAATTTTAAATTTAATATAAATATAAATATAAATTTTTAAATATATAAAAAATTTAAAAATATTTATATTAAATACATATTTAAATTCACTCATTAAAATTCGGCTAATAACATGGCTATAAATATAAATATATATATATATATCATTTGACTATCGTGGTCAATTACAGTTCGGTGGCACGCGGATTGTCATATTTTACACGAAAAAAGATTCTAAGAAATGCTAGTTGGATAATATAATATATATATTCATAATAAAATATCAAAATTACACACTAAATACAAAATAATGTGTGTAAGCATTTGAAACAAACTGGTCAATTCTGACTTTCTTGACTTTCAACATTTACTATTGTATAAATTTACTGATAATTCTCGCAAGCTCCTTTGATTTGTCTTGCTGACTAGATTGCTCCATTTTCCTCTAATTTAGTTCTAAATATCAACTTCGTCCTAAAACTCTCAAAAATATTAACTTTCTTTCTTAAAAAAGAAGAATTCAAATGCTAATTAAACTTATGGACTTAATTGTTTTCAAGGTTTGATGTTTAAATCAAACCTTGAAAAACAACAATATAAGTAATCTAACTGTGTATGGTGGGCTAAATGTTTGCTTGGCTGCTGGTATTGATTCTAAATCTAATCCATAATTTTTTTTATTGTAATATTAATTCCATTGTTTATTTATTGCCAACAAATGAATAAATTAATCTTTTGTACAAATTCCACTGATTTAATGCAACAAAAAAAAAAAATTCTTTCGTATGAAATCTGCTTTTGTTTTTATCAATTGTCGCTATGATATGTTCAACTTCTTGTAAGAAGATGGATTACAGAAACTGAAAGTGCAAAAAAAAGAAAGGGTATTAAAAGCAAAACAAAACAAAAAGAGACAGTTCCTTAGCTCTTACAGAAGTGCAATTTGGTTGTTACATGTCTGGCTTGTGCCTGGTCTACCATACCCCAACAACAAAGTGGCTAAGACTAATTCAGCAAACCGCCAGTTAAGTTTGCAGATTCATTCATGGACCATAATAATTCATGAGATAAATCTGGAAACTGGTCTAGAAAGAGACCCTCAAAATTCTCTTGGCTTTGAACCAATTCGTCACTCAACATTATGTTTGGCGTGAGAATTTTATCCCCCTGGATCTGATCAAAATCATCAAGCATTTGCTGTAATTCCTCCTTTTTTATGCTCTCTTGTTTCAAAGGCCCTTCTTTAATGGTTACTTTTGAATTGGTTGTCGGAGAAACAACTGTTTCTTCTGCCTCATGGGGTTCATTTTTCTTGGCAAGATCACTTTTAGGTACTGTTGGTGACTTGTTGCGAGTGCACACAGCAAGCGAGTTTCGGCGAGTTGGGTGGCCGCCATGGGTGTGTTCAGCAGTGTAGGTTATGATAAACATTCGAGGATCCGAACAGCTACGCTCTACTTGCTTTCTTGCTAAACATCCTTTTGAGCTGCTGCACCTGTAATAGCTCCTGCGTTTTTTTCCATTAAACCAAGCACGCAAACAAAATTTATTCAACTATTCAATGATCAAATTTTCTAGCTTGAATGATAATGAAGAGAGGGAGCGAGGGAGATATGTTTTTTACCTTGGATATGGTGACCCCTTGATGGGTTTCTGCCCATATTTTCGCCATGACCATATATCAGATGGATCACCAGCCGTTACATGCTGCACTACTCTATTTTGCTGATTCTTCCGGCTGAATTATGAGAAAGTTTTCAGCATCAATTGTTTAATTAACTACGCATAAACTTTTTGTTTTTCCAATAATCAAATTCTGACTTTCTAATCATAAGCATGACTTTTACTTACCTAGATCTTTTAGGCTTGGCTGACTTTCTATTTGTGGCAGAAATAGCGGACTGAGAATCAGGTTGCTGCTGTTTTTGGTTCGCTGGTTCCTCCACATGATCTTGAAGGACAGGAAGGGAACTGGTAATAATGGTTTGTTTGGAATATGGATTCAAAGCAGGATAGAAAGGCTTGTAAAGTTCCCCCAACTCATCTAAAACATTAGGGTTCGTTTCAAAAACTTCAGGAAAACTCATAGGATCTTCACCCTGTTGAAAACTCCAAGGATCAAAACTGAATGCTGGGTTTTCCATATCGGAGATACAGGCATATTCGTTGCTGCTTTCTCCAACTACTGCCTGCAAGTCCCAGTTCTCCATGTAGAAGTTACTCATCAACAATAATCTATGAACAAAGGAGAGATGGAAGGGAAAAACAAGGAGATAAACAGAACTTAGGGTGGCGCTGACTTGAGATCTGTCAGAGAATTGTGATGAAGAGATGTCTATATGAGAGAAAATCTAAAAACAGGCCTTTGTCTATATATTGGTAAGAACGAGAAAATATTATTATTTTTTTAATTTCTTACTTGAAATTAAGCAGCATTCTGCAAGTCTGGTTTTTCAAAATTTCCACCCAGTTGACTTTTTGAAAAGTCAAAGTATTATAGCTCTTCTGAAAGCTCATATATTCAGTATTTCATACGGTTTTCCACTTCTGGAAACGTTCAGTTTTTCATTCTTGGCGTTCGGGGACTTCATTAACGATGTCGGTCAGAAAGGAATTTTAACTCAGTTCGTTGAATATAATTTCATTCCAAAGATGATGAGCTGAATAAATTTACCACGGAAATTTAGCTTATTTCAACCAAAGAGGGGAAACCAAAACTCTTCAACTTATTTTTAATCGCTATGAAAGAGGCAGCAGCAAATATTCGAAAATCGGATAAACTTAATATCACGTATTAAAAATGATCATATTAAGCAATTGGATTAAATTTTAAACTCAACCATCATATTTGTTTTAGCATGATCCCTCGTAAACCTACAGTTTCCTCTAGAGCAACTTGAACTTGCATAATAAAGATCGTTGGAAGATAGATTTTAGGCAGAATTGAGCTGCAAACGTTTCCAGAAATTTTGCCAAAGCAATATAAATATCTAAAATTGGAAAAATTACAATATTAAAAATATGCTCAGATTCAAAAGAGGCAATAAAGTATGACTTTGTAACACATACCGCCCCTACCCCAAATATGGCCAGCTTGCATACAGGGCATTGCTAGGGTGGTCCCCAATCTCATATAGGCAAATAAAACCATAGGCTTGCCTCCTTTTTATTTAAGCCTAACATCCCCTTCTTTCCATATATGGAGTACCTGTTTATAGAATTCATCATCTTATCCTTCCAATTCTTGATCATCTAAAACAATTGCTAAAGGATCATAACTACGGCCAAGACTAAAAATAAAAAATAAAAAAAACTACGGAATATTATATGATCATTGATCAGTCGCAGTCTATATTCTGCAACTTTCAAAGTGCAAACACTTCTGTTAAGACTCCATTTGCAGCCTGCAAAAAGATTATGCACATAGGCTTTATGGGTCTTTAGCTATGAACGCATTGAAAAAAAATAAAATAAAACACATATCATTACGTGAACTAAGGAAAACTCGAAAGAATGGAGGCTCTTTGGACCACAAAAAGGGCCTATTTAAGCTAACCCATTAGATTTTCGTTTTGGGGGTCATTTTTGTCAATAACTTCATCCTCCAATTATAGGCTTTTTACATTATTTTCCTAGAACCCATAACCTAGAAAAGTTTGAAAAACGAAGAAAAAAAAATCTTTTTTTGAAAGCTGGCTGTTTTGGCCTTACGGGGTCTCACTGTACCACGCGGAAAGGAAAATGGAAAATTCTTGCAATTGGGAAAAATGCTAAACTGAATTCACGAAAAACCTTTGGCCAAAGAAAAAGATGAGTCTCCAAGTCTTGTCGGTCCGGTTTCGTTCAACATTTCCTGCTGGCTATATATCCCTCCTACTTTGTGAATCATGATTTCTTTTTTCTCCCTTTCACCAGTCAAAATAATACTAGTAGTAGTAACATTTACTCTAATAAGGTAACATATTTGCGACTCTTTCAGCACTTGAGACTTTGACTAATTTTCATCATATTTGTAGTTCTTCGATCTGCCGGTTCAAGCACGCATTGATCAGTGCTGGTTGAAATCTATCATATTTATTATATATATTATATTCCTAATTCTCAACTGGGAACTTAATTATCTTTCTGTTTGCTGGCAACTTTTAATGAATCCCAAAACTAAACCTGTACTTAATGCTTCTTCTTTTTTTTTTTTAAATAATAGTACTAATAATTTCAGGCAAGTGACCAAAGGAAATTATTTAATTTTTTTTAACCAAACTAAAATGTTATTTCTGTTTATTTAATTGAGGAAATTGCAGCGGCCGCTTGCTTCTTTTATGGTTTCTAATAACGTAATTAATAAATATGCACATATGGGCAAGTATTCCTTGGGCTTTTCTTTTTTCTCATGTATGGACCATGACAGGAGCCGAAGCAAGAGAGGCTATTGATTGTTCTGTTCGTCGGTCTTCCGGATATGCAATTTCTGGAAACTCATGATATGCTAAGTTTATGCGAAGACAGCAGGTATATACACTGATCTCAGCAGGGACAAGAATGTAAAAAACAATTTGGGCAGCAACTATAGGAAAGATATTCATATGATAATGAATATCCTTATGTCCAAAGATAATCTTAGGAATCAAAAGCTATTTGCATATATATAGGCAAAGATCAACTCAGGAGAAATTAACAAATGAATATAAAATATAAGAAAGGAAATCAGGAAAGAATCAGTAAGCGAGATGGAAGTCTATGTATGGTAGTAATATGGTAATGTTTTCATTAGTTTCCACAATGCCATTTTGAAGTAGGCACACAGTTCAGATAATGGCAGCAGCTGCAATGGTCGTTTCCATTCTCTCCTCTAAACAGCATTAACAACCCTCCGTGAAAATGCATCATTCCAAAAGAAAAACCGGTGATTTGAAGTCTTTCTTTTTTTTCACTAGGACTAAATCATTGATGTTGAAACATAAACCCTGGGTAAGTATTCAACACGAGTAACTAGAAGAATCATATACGGCAAATTTAGTTACAAGGGAAGCAAATGAATATTTGTTGTTTCCTAGATGACAGGCAAAAGCCTAAATTGAAACTATGCGTTTAGAACTTATCCAACAATGAGTAAAACCATGGCAATCACCCAGAACACGTATTGGAATGCCTTGTGCTTTGATTTTACACGAGCACTAGCAGGATGATGCTTATGTTGTACCCACCCGAATTGGGGACGAAGCAGCAACAAAAAAAAAAAAAAAAGGGGGAGAAAGCCAGTCAAGAAACCTCCAATATGTGCAAAGTTGTCCACATCAGGAAGAACCCCTACTTCTAAGCTAATGGCAATGCTGACAGTGAGTGCGATCAGAGCTGCAGCCTGAGATACAAATATATGTGTATATTTATATATATATATATATATATGTATATAATCTCCTTGATCACTTTCCAAGCAACAAATAAGAGGCTCTAAAATAAATCCTTAAATGATACAACCACGACAAACATGAATATAGAGAAACAAAACTGCAATCATCAATTGCTGATCTTTCGATATGGGGCAATCAATATTTTCAAATTGAATATGTAATGTAAACATTTCGCTTTCCATGCGGATAGAAATTAATGGCAAGTAACATACCTTGCTTGAGTAGATAGTCCAGTTAGTAAGAAGCTCTGATAACTTAGCTCCAAGAAGGCCAAACAAAGCACCAGAGGCACCAACAGATATATTACGCTGAATGAAAAGAGAAGATAGTATGCTTCCACCAAAACCGGATAATAGATAGATAAGCCCAACACGCACTGCCAGGTGAGAGAACACATACCAGCTATAACACCATGATGGGCCAAATCACCCTCAAGGTAGATATCAAAAGATAATCGAAAAGTAAAATTTACAAAATCCAGCTGACCATAGTTCTTTTGGAATGAACAAATTCATCCACCAAGTAATGCAATCCATAGATCATCTATAAGATAAATTTATATGATATTTCGTTTTATTGACGGATCAAGACTGACTCAACATGTAAACTACGAAATGTAACCAAAACATATTATATAACATGAAGCTTCCCTAGAGATTTGGAATAATTAATCAAACATTAAAAAAAAGACACATAACATACCAAATCCAAATTGCTGTTCAAGGCGTATTCCAATAAAGACCAAGCTCAACATGTTTGCAAGCAGATGAATAACACCCGCATGCAGCCAGATGCAAGTGATAAGCCTCCATCCTTGATTGCCATGCGCTACCTCGTTCCACTCTAGTGCTCCCAACTTTTTCCAGTCTAAAGAAGAATAAGAAGACAGAATATTTAAAAAAAATATATACAATAATAATCGATAAGGGAGCACCGAGGATCAGCGTTCAGCCCTTTCTTTTTTTGCCATAATAATGAATGGGATATATGGGATGACAAAAGGCATTCAAGCTGAAATATCTTGGTGTATGCTATTAGCAAATGATATGGTAATGGTTATGAAACAAAGAATGGGTTAATACCAAATTAGAGTTGTATAGACAAAAGCTCAGGGGTGTAGATTATGCAGATCTAATACTAAGTATATAGAGTGTACATTTAGCAAAACAAAGAAGAACGGTCAAGACATGATCACGCTTGATGATCAAGTGTATCAGTAGCGGAGGAAGAGGATTTTTGCCTCTTGATCCTGAAATAATATGCTACCTCAATAGCCTTCTGCTCATTTACCACGATTAAGGCAAGCAGCAAGGGGATTTTGCTAGCTGATGAGAAAGAAGTCAAATCAAAATCCAGACCCCCGAAGTATCACTATCAGCAGAAAAACCAGCAATACTAAACGGCTATAAGCTAAAAGAGGTTCCTAACATAAATTGTTCCCACTGCACTTAAGCTAGACAAAGCAAACCTTGACATTCCACAAACCTACTCATGAACCTTTGTTAAAACCCAAATCGAGGATCGTGAATGCTATCAAATCAAATAGCAAGAGCAAGCCTTATAAAATTTATATGGTACCAACCAAATCAAACGAACTTCATAGTTTGCAATATGCATAATTATCCATCATCTCTTAGGCAGAATCAAAATAAGTCACAGGTTGATAAATCCTCTAGCATTATCCGAGGACATTCCTATAAGAGGAGCAACTGCACTGAAATTGAATCATCATTTTTCCTCCTGTCCAAATGGACTTGCCATATGATGCCAGAACTTTTGGCATGTCTATGTTTGTGCCTGTCCTTGCCTTCGTGAACACTATGCAGATGATGATGATGATAATAATAATATTAATCAGTCTCCCTTTCTGAATGGTCGTACCTTTCATTTATGTTGAGAATCATGCTTGTGGTGCTTGGCTATATGTTTTTTGGCATGAACGTAGGATTGGTCAATGCTACTACTGTGCCTGCTAGTATCTCTGATTCTCTGATCATCAAACCCAAAATGATCTTCCCACCGGTCATAAAGAGGATCAAAGAATCCCTTTCGATGCAAAAGCCACAGCAACACAAGCACGGCATTTCTAAACAAAATGTAATATAAGCATATATTATTGCATTCTCGCTAGCTTTTGATAAGAAGGAACGTTTTTAGCTGTTGGAAATATAACCAAGAATAAAACAAACAATACAATCCAACTCATACAGGTGAAGTTAAAGAAAAAAAACCTGAGCATTTTCTTCTGAACAAGAAAAAACTACATTGCTAACACAACAGCAGTAATCAAAATTTAAGGTAGAAAAAAAAATAGAAGAAATGGAAATATGTAATAATTGCTAAAATGACCTGCAAGTTTCTCAGTGATGAAGTCTACCAAACCTTCCCACAGATGTTTCCAAATTTTTTCGAGACTCAAAGCAACCATTTATGCCAGTCTTTGGTGGTTGAAAAGGAATAATCTGAAACAAAGTCACAGTTTACAAGATTACAGATCATATAAATCTAGAGCAACAAGTGACATTTTCTTCTCATAATTCTAAAGCTATTATAATCAAACTCCAACTCCTATAGTAGTAAATAGCACACTCATAAAAGGTTGACGCAAATAGCTAATGTAATGAAGTTCAATAAATAGCAAAATGAAGTATGCCAATTCTCATTTGTTTAGAACCTTATTCATTTCCCTTCGATACTTAGTAAAGGAAGAAAATGTCCAAAAAAAATTTAACAAATATTTTCCAAAAATGCATCACTTTTAGAATGTCCCTGATGGTGATTCAACTTCTTGCATTATTCTGAACTTTTCTTTTCATCATCCAATCAATAATTTAAAGAGAAGAAATGCAAATATACTGCATCCAAGTAGAAATTTTAGAATCCATTTAGAACAAACAATTTTTGGCATAGATTTCTATCGCAAGGAAATGACCACTTGTACACAGATCATAAACTTAAAACTATCACACTTGTGATCCATTGTCAAAAACAGCAGCTGTAGTACTAAACAGGCACTCAGCTCTGTCAACTTCTTTAAATTCAGAGTCCTTAAGTATAGCTGCATTCAAAATATCAAGCAAAAGCATGTTGAGTGAAATATATCAATCTCAGTGATCTTAATATTTGGGAAGATAAAAAGTATGCAAGATGCTTTAAAAGCATCCTGTTAATGTTGCCAGAACAAACGTATTTTGCTGCTTGATCAGTTGTTGGATAGAGTTTAAAAGATTGAGCAGAAATTTTTTTTGGCTTCACAATGAAGAATTGTTCCTGCAACAATCTCAACATTGATGACATTATATGTCATGAATCGTGAAAAAAAAAAAAAAAAACTATACAAATCATCAGCAAATCTGCAAAATTGACAGAAAACACCTCTATAACGGCAACACCCTTTAAGCAGTCAAACTGCACAAGGAAAAGTTCATCGCAGCTGAGCTAGAGCAACTTGTTGCAACAAAAGTTCATAGAAAACAGCTAAACAATTTTAACATATTTGTTTTATCAAGCTCTTGCACAGAGTTCAAAACTGTTCTGTCTATCATGAAATAACAAGGGTCAAGATCTCCTCCCCTGTGAATTGCAGGTAAAAATGAGGCTCAAGTTCAGTTTGCAGATTTAGATAAGTATATATTCAGTTAATACCAAAATCTTCACGCTACTATGTTTTGTTTCAATGTATATCAGCATCTGATGTTCATTTTTCATTTTTGAAAAAACAATTTTGCTCACACAAAAAAACAAGTTTGTTTTTCTTAAGCTATGTTGTCAAAATAATGTTTTAGAAAAACTTTATGGCTTTCAGAATATAAAAAAGATCATGAAATATCTAGCCTAGCATTTTTGTTATGCAGTCAAGATAACAAATCCTACCCAATATTATCTGTACATTCTAAAATCTAGTAAGAATTTCACAGTAAAAATAGGAATTTAGTTTCAATTAGTAGAAACATATTTTGAGCTTATGGAAGATTATAGACAAAAATAGGGATCTGAGCACCGTTAAGCTATATGATGCTTCTACTTCACCAGTATTTGTAGCAGTAACTGTGGCGACTCCAAAATGAGTGAGGGCGTTAAAGGTTGGAACTGTGACACTAATGATTTTTCCAGGACTTCTGTAAAAAAGATGAAATCTATGTCATATTGACCTCAACACGTAAAGAACATGGCATTGTAGGTGGGGAACCGCAGAGATATGAAAACCAAAAGACGTCAATCACCATAAATAATCTTAAAATACACATGTTTTGGGTGAAGAGCAAATGAAATAAGTAATTACCTTGGAGAAGACAGAGGAGAGAAGAGCTATACTATTGACTGTATTAATATATACTAGCACGTACAGTCATAATCTTTAATACTTCACCTACATGATAAGAATTAACCAGTGCTACAGCACAATTAGCGAAGGAATTTTTCTAACCTAGATACCTAAGTGAGTTCAAGAGCTTTTATTAACCAAAAATTCTATCCACCTAAGATTTTTTTTTTTTTTTTTAAATACACACACAGAAACCACATACTCAACTCTTGTATACACTAGGAAAATTGAGGAGAAATTATTATTATAGTGACAAGACTATCTGCAGTAAGCATCTTACTCAAATGCCTTTTGTATTTCCACATAAGGTCATTGCTTCAAATGATAGATTGATTTATCTTCGGAAAACATAATCTAGGTCATCAGCCCTTAGTTCAAGGAGGTTTGTGTTAAGAACTTCCGTCACTCCAATAGAGAATGAATGAGACCCTGCATTCTGCAACCAAACAGAACCATATATTAGATGACATTAAATGTGGACAAACGTAATCGTGAAAGCTTAACCAGATGTTCATTTATCCTTTGAAATCTCCCCTATATACCATATTATTAAAGTTGCTTTCTGTTAATTCAGTTTTGGTCAGCTTGTCAGCATTAAGGCAGTGTCTTACTAGTTCACAATGACAACAAATGAGAAAATCAAGCATTTTATCATCAAAGTGTATCCATTAAGAATATTGAATTTTTCATCAATTAAAAAACTGGCAAAAAGGTTTCTTTCTCTATTTAAAAAATATATATAACAAATGTTCAATAAAATTTTTAAGCTTTTCAAAATAAAATAAAGTGAAATCATCCAAAAAGATAATTCATAATGTAGCACATATGTATAACCAGATATTTTCACCGTCTAAAACAAAGGAAAGGACACCACTAACTTTTGCAATCTCAAAACTAACATAATTTATCATTCGAAATAGGAGTCAACTGCAATACTGCAGAAATCATAACTTTAAAGTTACTAAACCTTGCACCAAACTAGTTACAAAAATCAGAAGAATTATTGTTTAGTTTTATATGCTAACTTCCCAGAAATTTCCACGGATTATGCTAGCAACTCCAAAATGGTGATGACCAGCAGTTTGGCTGACCATTGAAAGCCTCATAATCAAGACCAATTTTGTTGTAATCGAGACCATCTAAGGTAAATCTCAATCTCTCAAGCAACATCCACATAGAAAAACTCCTTCCCGAATCGTTTGGTTGACCTGGACTACCCAGTCATTGAAGGAAGAAAAGGTTTTTAGTAATAAAAAAACTTAATATGCACCAAGAAAGCAATAAAGAAATGAAGATGAGATGCCATTGTAACTAATTAGCTAAAAAATACTGCAAGAACATTGCCAAAATGACATTGTCAAGCATATTGTAGCCAATTTCCCAACCATAAAATAAGACACAAAAAAGCACCATAGCTGCTTGTTGGAGTAGTTATCATGCCCAACAGAATGTAGTTACAAAATAAGTAACAGTTATTACAAGCATGTATAGAATCTAGCACCTGCCATTAAAAAAGGCAGAACAATGAGAAAATAAAACAGAGAAAAACAAGTAATGCATACACAGGATTCTGTTTTCATTTCAAGCTCCTCCATCAATTTTGAATATTGCTGAAATTTTGTAAGTTACAAAACATAATATGTTGTTCAATGTTCATATATTTGTAGAATTTTTAGAGACAATCACAAACTGGGCCTAAAATTAAACTGCAAATAAGATATGATCGCTACATTATAAGAGCATATAAGAAAATACAAATGGCCAGATAATATGAATTCATCAACTTCTTGCCTAATGCCAAGGAAAAGCCATCTCAGACTAATTATCAAGATGACTATAATAAATCTATTAACAGGATTATAACTTTCTCCTGCATAAGACTCTTAACAAATATCTACAAAGCAAGCTTATCTGCCTTGGAATGACAAGGTAAAGGTCCTCAAATGTAGGAATATTTGAATATCCAACAAAATCTCCAATAAGATTAACCTTTAAAAAATTGTCATTGTATGTTGCTTTTCTGTTTTCAGGACCTAAAGTAACTTCCTGCAAACATAAATCCTTTTTGTGAAGGTTAAATTTTTGTTTCCAAAAATTTCACATCCCTTTTCAATTCGACTAAGACATAAGAGCAAGTAATAATTAAAACTAATAATGTGCCACGTTGGTATCAAATTCTAACAGCATTATCTGAAACTCCCAACAGATATACAACCAAAGTCAAACATGAATTTTAAACGACTCATCACTATGCTAGTAATATGTTCAAAATTAGCCCATAAAATATTTATATTACCAAATTCTTCTCTAAGCATCTTTGATTCGTGTATAATTACAAAACCAAAAAAAAAAAAAAGAAAGAAGCACACAACATACTTTAAATCAAAGCATTTAACTGAAACAAGATATAGGGCATTACATACCGAAGCTTTAGATCCTATCTTCATCTCAATTCTAATGCTGAACCCAATTGACCGCTGTCCAATACCAAAAACATGGAACCCAAGTGGATAAATGATTATTACTAGTCAAAACCATATGCTCGTAAATGATGGAAAGTTAGCAGTTGCTTATTTAATTAAGCTTAGCGACATTGTAGCAAAAAAAGTACAGCCAATGCCATTCTCAATCATGGACTTAATCATCAGCTGTTCTCACCAATATAATAGAAAACCCCTTTCAATTATCTTCCTCATTCAGGAACTGCTTTGTGAAATTTACCGTAGGGAAATCATTAGAAAAAAAAGGTATGAAAACGTTTTATTAAACTTTGAACGATCAGTCACACATTTTCAAACATAAATCTACAAAGAAACAGCATCCATAATATGATTTTAAATCCACAAACCCCTAAAAATCTGTCCTCTGAGAATTTGTCGTTAACTGGAAAGGGTTGGCCCAGCAAGGCAATAACAACAACAGAAACAAGAGAAGAAATCAAAAGAGGGATATAAGGGTAAGTGAAAGGCCATACCAATCACCTGGAAATCAGAGACAGTGTGCAGTATTAGGCTTTCCTTTCACCAGTTTGTCAACTACCCAAATGGAAACATAAAGGCCAGGATAATAAGATTCCACAAAAACCTGCATCCAAAAGAAAATTTTGACAATGCTGATAATCACAGAAAGCACTTAACAGATATTTGCCTTTGGGGGCCCCAAGGACAGCAAATAGGCTAAACAGGAAGGACAGGAGATCGAAAAGACCTAAGACAAAAGTTCACTAAAAATAAAATATATGGCCAAAGAGGAATCACGAAGTAAAATTTTCACTATATCTCAAGATATATAAGACAAAAGCTAGGAACATTAATCTATATACACCATGAAATAGGAGAAAGGTAACTATCTAGGCTGTCTGAGATTACAACATGAAAAACCAAGCAGCAGCTAGGTTCACATAATATAAATTCTATTCAAATAGAAAATGACATCAGCAAGTTGAAAATGCAACCCAAGTATGATCGATGATGTGACCTTCCTCATCGTGCAACCTAGAAAAGATACTAGAAACCTGTCAATCTCTTTATTTATTATGTTTATATAAATTAAGAAAACCCTTACAGTCAAAATAAAAATGAAAAGATTTACTTCCCTTACGCATATCTTGACAAAATTAGCAACGGTGTCTGGCTCGCATTGCGTGTCTCTACGTTGAACTCTTGAGGTTTAAAAGGAAAATCCTAAAATAAAAAAAAAGAGATTCTTTTCTCTACGATCTTCCCACTTTCTTTTCTTGCAATTTCCCTTAAAACTTCAAAAATTAAAAGACAAATTGTTTTTTGTATCATATTAAAGAGCATACTCTAATATAAGTCAACTAATAGAGAGCGTAGGCAGCGGATTTGTTCACCGCTAGCACCGGTGGAATACGTAACGTCTGCATCTTGTTCGTCGAATTCTCCTCTGCCTCCACTACTTCTGCAACGGTGGACGCCTCACTGCCACTCTAAAAATAATTAAACATCAAAACTAAGAAGGAAAAAGTCACTTCTAAATAATCGTCAGAAAAAGAAGTTTACTTGCTGAACCGCTGGGAACGCCATTTTGATGACGATCTTGGTGGTGCAATTTAGTTTGTCGTAGGAGTCCCTACTCTTCTTGCACTATTCGAGCTTCAATTTCTAGAGGATCTGGAAGAAACGACCTCGCCTTGGAGGAAGAGAAGACTGTAAATGCGGATGAGAAATCTCGCCCATCGTTCCATTCTCACTGATTCTGAACTTTTTTTTTTTTGGCCGTTGGGGAATTGGGGAATCCATAATGCAGTTATGGAGGGAGGGCGGGAAGGGTGCTTTTAAACTGCCATTGACCGACTTACTGTTGCCTTAAACGGCGTCGTTCATATCTTTTTATTTTTATTTTTTTGTGGGCTTGTATTTCAGTTACATATTGACCCCATTCATGAGGGCCACAAAATAGTTTTAAGGCCTAGGTGACATGTATGTCCAATTTTCAAATCAATATTACGGTATTACCTCAAGTCTGTGGGAAACAAATATACAATAAACTAAGAGAAAATATATCCTGTAAGTTTTAGACCCGATTAGAAAGGTTAATTGGGTAACATATTTTTTAAGGTATAATAAAAATTAATTTAAAAAAGTGCTTAATTCACATAAAATTAAAAATTTTTACTATTAATATATCAAAAATGAACTGATGAACTAACAGATTAACAAAAAGTAAATGAGATGAGAAAGGGATTGCAAACATGTCGGCATAGATTTCTATCCCAAGGCAGTGACCACATGTGCACAGATCATAAACTTAAAACTATCACACCTGTGATCCATTTTCAAAAACAGTAGCAATAGTACTAAACGGGCGCTTTGCTCTGTCAACTTCATTAAATTCAGAGTCCTTAAGTATAGCCGAGCTGCATTCAAAATATCAAGCAAAAGCATGTTGAGTGAAATATATTAATCTCAGTGATCTTGAAATTTGGGAAGATAAAAAAGATGCCAGATGCTTTAAAAGCATCCTATTAATCTTACCAGAACAAACGTATTTTGCCAACAGATCAGTTTTGGATAAGAGTATAAAAGATCTAGCTGAAATTTATTTTGGCTTCATAATGAAGAATTGTTCCTGCGACAATCTCAACATTGATGACATTACATGCCGTGAATCATGAAAAAGAATAACCTATACACTTCATCTCCAAAATTGACAGAAAATACCTCCATAAAGGCGACACCCTTTGAGTGAACAAGGACAAAGTTCACCACAGCTGAACTAGTGCAACTTGTTGCAACAAAAGTTCATAGAAAACTGCTAAACAATTTTAACATGTTTGTTCTATCAAGCTCTAGTACCGAGTTGAAAATTGTTATTCGTCTAGCATAAAAATTCCTCCACTTTCAATTGTGAGTAAAAATGAAGCTCAAAGTTCAGTTTTGCAGATTCAGATAAGTAAATATTCAGTTAGTGTCAAAACCTTCACGCTACTATGTTTTGTTTTAACATAGATCGTTATCTTAAGTTTGTTTTTCATTTTTGAAAAAACAAATTTGCACACATGAAATAATGAACTTCATAAGCTGTGTTGTTAAAATACTGTTTTAGAAAAACTTTATGGGTTTCAGCATAAAAAAGACGATGAACAATCTTCAAGACAAATCCTACCCAAAATTATTTGTGCATTCTAAAATATAGTAAGAATTCCATAGTCCAATTAGGAATTTAGTTCCAATTAGTGGAAATGCATATTTAAACTCTATGAAAGATTATAAGACAAAAAGGGCAATCTGCGAACCGTTAAGCTACATGATGCTCCACTCAACCAGTATTCATAGCAGTAATTGTGGCAATTTCAAAATGAGTGAGGGCTTCAAAGGTTGGAGCTGACACTAATGATTTTTGCAGGACTTATGTACAAAGATGAAATCCGTGTCATATTGACATCAACAAGTAAAGAACATGGCCTTGAAGGTGGGGAATTGCTGAGATATGAAAAATGAAAAACATCAATCACCATAAATAATCTTAAAATACACATGTATTGGGTGACGAGTAAATGAAAGAAGTAATTACCTTGAGGCAGACAGAAGAGAGAAACTCTACATATTTTTCTGACCAAGATATCCGTGTGAGTTCAAGAGCCTTTTTGTAACCAAAAATTCTATCCACCCAGGAATTAAAAAAAAAAAAAAATACAACACAAACACTACATGCTTAATTCTAGTATACACTAGGAAAATTGAGGAGAAATTATTACATCAGTGACAAAGACTATTTGCAGTAAACATCTTATTCAAATGTCTTTTGTACATCTGCGTAATGTCATTACTTCAAATGATAGCACGATTGATTTACATTTGGAAAACATAATCTATGTCATGAGCCCTTATTTCTATTAGGAGGTTTGTGTTAAGAACTTCCGTCACTCCAAATAGAGAATGAATGAGACCCTGCATTCTGCAACCAAACGAAAACCATAAGTTATATGACAAATTGTGGACAAATGTGCACAGAAGGAATCTACAGTTGCGAAAGATTAAGTGGATGTTTATTTATCCTTTGAAATCTCCTCTGTATACCATATAATGGAAGCTGCTTCCTGTTAATTCGGTTTTGGTCAGCCTGTCTGCATTAAGGCAGTGTCTTGTTCACAATGACAACAAATGGGAAAATCGAGCAATTTTATCATCGGAATGTATCCATGATGAATACTGAAATGTTTCATCAATTAAAAAACTGGCAAAAGGGTTTCCCTTTTGCTTTTTTTTTTTTTTTAGAAAAAAAACATATAGAGGTAACGAATGTTCAATGAAAATTTGAAGTTTTTCAAGATAAAATAAAATCATCAAGAAAAATAATTCATAACGTAGAACATATTTATAACCCGATACTTTCACGGTCCAAAACAAGAGACACTAACTTATGCAATACCAAAGCCAACAAAATTCAGCATTCGAAATAGAATAACTGCAAAGCAGCAGAACAGTCATAACTTTAACATTACTAAACCTTGCACCGAACTAGTTAGAAAAATAAGAAGAATTACTGTTTAGTTTTAGAACTGCTTATGCAAGCAACTCCAAAATGTTGATAAGCAGATGTTTGGCTGACCATTGAAAGCCTCGTAATCAACACCAATTTTCTTGCAATCGACACCATCTAAGGTAGATCTTACTCTCCCAAACAACATCCAAATAGAAAAATTCTTTCCCAAATCGTTTGGTCGACCTGGACCACCCTGTCATTGAAGGAAGAAAAAAGCTTCAGTAATGAAAATAACTGAATATGCACCAATAGGACACTAAACAAATGAAGATGAGATGTCTTTGTAAGTAATTAACTAAAATATTCTGCAAAAATATAGCCAAAATGAATTTCCATGCATAGTGTAGCCAATTTCCCACTGTTAAAATACGACACAAAAGAACATCACTAGTTGCTTGTTGGAGTAGTTTTCATGCTCAACTGGACGTAATTACAAATTAAGTAACAGTTATTACTTGCATGTGATTAAAACTGATACTAATAGAGCTTAAAATAGAATGTAGTAACTGCTATTAGAAAGGGCAGAACAATGAGAGAATAGAACAGAGAAAACCAAGTAATGTATACACAAGATTCTGTATTTCAATTCAAGCTCCATCATCAATTTTGAAAATAGCTGAAAATTTGCAAGTTTTAAAACATAATATATCGTGCAATGTTCGTATATTTGTAAAATTTTTAAAGATAACCACTATTTGGGCATCAAATTAAGCTGTAAATAAGATACGATCATAACATTGTAAGAGCATACAAGAAAATACAAATGACCTAAAAATATAAATTCATTGACTTCTTGCCTAATACCGATGAAAAGTCATCTCAGACCAATGATAAGATGACTACAATAAGTCTCTTAGCAGGACTACAACTTTCTTCTACACAAGAATCTTAACAAATATCTGTAAAGAAGCTTACCTGCCTTGGAATGACAAGGAAAATATCCTCAAATGTAGATTTAAATATCCAACAAAATCTCCAATCAGATTAACCTTTAGAAAATTGACATTTGATGTTGCCATTCTGTTTTTAGGACCTACAATAACTTCCTGCAAATATAAATAAATTTCGGAAAGGTAATTTTTTTTTTTTTTTGCCTAAATCATATCCCTTTTCAATTCAACTAAGACATAAATGCAAGTAATAATCAAAACTAATACTCTACCACAATGGTATCAAATTCTAACAGCATTATTTGAAACTACCAACAGATATACAACCAAGTCAAACATAAATTTTAAATTACTCATCATTATCTTGGTAATATGCTTAAATCTAATCCATAAGATATGCATATTACCAAAAAAAAAAAGAGGAAAGTTCTTCTATAAGCCTATTTGATTAGTGTATAATTGCAGAAAAAAAGCACATAGCATAATTTAAATCAAAGCATCTAACTGAAAAAGATATAGCACATGACATACGAAACTTTAGATCCTATCTTCTTCTCAATTCTAACGCTGAATCCAATTAACCGTTGTCCAATGCCAAAAACATGGAACCTAAGTGGATAAATAATTATTACTAGTCATACCATATACTTCAAGGTTTACAAAAGTTAGCTGAAAAAGATGGAAAGTCGGCAGTTGCTTATATTTAATTAAGCTTTGCGTCACTGTAGCAGAAAAAATACAGCCAATGCCATCATCAATCATGGACTTAATCATCTCTTGTTCTCACCAATCTAAATAGAAACCCATTTCAATTATCTTCCTCTAATTTTTTTTTATGAGGAACTTCTTTGTGAAATTTACGGAAATCATAGGGAAAAAAGTTTGAAAATGTTTTATTAAACTTTGAACTATCAATCACCCATTTTCAAACATAAATCTACATAGAAACAGCATCCATAAAACAATTTAAATCCACAAACCCCTAAAAGTAGATGTCCTCCTAGAATTTGTCATTGACTGGAAAGGGTTGACCCAGCAAGGCAATAACAACACAAAAACAAGAGAAGAAATCAAAAGAGAGATATAAGGATAAGTGAAAGGCCACAAAAATCACCTGGAAATCGGAGACAGTGTGCCTATTTGGCTTTCCTTTCACCAATTTGTCAACTTACCAAATTTAAACATAAAGGTTAGAATAAAAAGATTCAACAAAACCCTACACCAAAAGTTGAAAATGCTAAAAAACACACAGAGCACTTACAGATATTTCCACAAGATGAAGGTAACCGCCTTTGGCGGCCGCATGGACAGCAAATAGGCTAAATAAGAAGAACAGAAGAAAAGACATAAGATAAAGTTCATTAAAAAACATTTCAAATATGTAGACAAAGAGGAATGACGAAGCAAAATTTTTCCCTATATTTCAAGAAATATGAAATAAAAGCTAGGAACATTAATCCATATACACTATGGAAAAGGAGAAAACACTCTAGGCAGTTTGTAATTACAACAAGACCAACTAAGCAACGGTTAAGTTCACATAATATGAAATTCCTTTCAGATAGAAAATGATATCAATAAGTTAAAAAAACGACCTGAGTATGCTCGATGATGTGACCCTTCTCATCGCGTAACCTACAAAAGATACTAGAAAAACCTGTCAATCTCTTTATTTATTAAGTTCATATATAAATTAAGAAAATCCTAACACTATTGAAAAATGACATGAGAAGCGTCACTTGCCTCTCACATAGCTTGACAACATTAGCACCAGCATCTGGCTCTCATTTGCGTGTCTTAACATAGAACTCTTGAGGTTTAAAAGAAACATCCTAAAAAAAAAATGTTGAATAAAAGATAACTTTGAAAAGAGAGAGAGAGAGAGAGAGAGAGAGAGAGAGAGAGAGAGAGAGAGAGGGAGACAGATTCTTTTCTCTACGATCTTCCAACTTCTTTTCGTTCGATTTCCCTCGAAACTTCAAAAACTAACCGGAAAACACTCGAATGTAAGCCAACTCGTAGAGATCGTAGGCAGCAGATTTACTGACCGTTAGCACAGGCGGAATCCGTAACGTTTGCATCTTGTTCGTCGAATTCTCCTCCGCCTCCACTATTCCGCCACGATCGAAGCCTCACCGCAGCTCTAAAAATAAGTAAACATCAAAACTGAGAAGAAAAATCACTACTAAATAATCAGCATAAAAAGAAGTTTACTTACCGAACCGCTGGAAACGACCATGTTGATGGCGATCTTGGTGGTGCAATTCACTTTGTCGTTTGCGTCCGTACTCTTCTCTCACTTTTCGAGCTTCGATTTCGAGAGGATCTGGATTGAAAAGACCTCGCCTTAAAGGAACAGAAGACTGAAAATGCAGATGAGAAATCCCGCCCATCGTTCCATTCTCATTGATTCTGATTTTTTTTTTTTTCTTAACCGTTGGACATTTGGAGAATCCACAGTGCGGCTATGGGGGGAGGGAGAAGGTGTTTTAAAATAGCTGTTCACCGACTTATTGTTACCTTAAAACGGCGGCGTTTATAGCTATGTCATTGGCCCAATCTAGCCTTATTCTTTTTCTCTTTTGGCCCTGTACAATACCCTATTCGTGTGGGTCATAAAACAGTTCTGAGGCCTACGTAACATTTCTGGACTTTTTTATGTAAATAATATATTTTTTTATTTACGAAAATATGTTAGAATCAGATTATTTATCGAAATAGGTCAATTTTTTAATTTAATTGAGAAATCGCCATATCAGATGACGATTTCTCACCTCAATTATAATTTTGCTGGAGTTCCGGTGGCCGGAGGTAAGTCAATTGGGAAATCGCCATCTCGCATGGTGATTTCCCACCTTGCTTTTTTTTTTTCAATTTTTGTTTTTTTTTCTTTTTTGTTTTTCTTTTCAATTTTTGTTTTTTTTTT
>JBBYHM010000010.1:6301420-6311895 GCA_038381775.1 Adansonia rubrostipa | reverse complement strand
GTCTCTTTCATCGAACTTTCGTCAGCCAGCACTTTTATATAAAGCATTGCATCACTAGCAGGAAGGCAGACAAGAAAAAACCACCTTTAGCTCATTAGCTCTAGCAATTCCAACATTCTCAACCAGACTAATCTATTCTTTTTTTTTTTTCCTTTTCTTTTGTAAACTACTTGTTTGCATCTCCAAAGCTAATCTATTCTTTGTGTGTAATTACTACTTGTTTGTTTGTTGTTCCAAAGCTAATCGCTCTTCTTTGTAATTGAGAGAATAAGAATCTTTTTTCGAGCTAGAAAAAATGGTTGCCATGTCTAAGATTGCAACTGGAAATGGTCACGGTGAAAACTCTCCTTACTTCGATGGATGGAAGGCATACGAGACCAACCCTTTTCATCCCACGGATAGAACTGATGGAGTTATTCAGATGGGTCTAGCTGAGAATCTGGTAAACTAGAAACATCCCTGAATTTTGGAGTAACAGTAACATGATTAACTGCTATATGTTTTCTGGAGTACTCTGGTAGAAACTGATAGTTTCATGCTCTTGATCTCTCCAGCTTTGCTTTGACTTCATCAAAAAGTGGCTCATGGAACACCCAGAAGCCTCCCTCTGCAGTCCAGAAGGAGTAAGCAAATTCAAGGAGACGGCGCTTTTTCAGGATTATCATGGGATGCCTGAGTTCAGACAGGTATGGCAAATTCTAACAGAATTCTTCCATTCCATTCATCCACTCCGTCATTAATTAATTCTTAATGAAAAACTTGTGTACTTTTTACCACAGGCTGTTGCAAAATTCATGGGGAAAGTGAGGGCAGATAGAGTAAAATTTGACCCAGACCGCATTGTTATGAGCGGTGGAGCAACCGGGGCTCATGAGATGGTTGCCTTTTGCTTGGCAGATCCTGGTGAAGCATTTCTAGTTCCCACTCCTTATTATCCAGGGTAATTCATCATTTTCACATTTTTCTTAAATTTTTTGGGGTTTTCCTTTAACATATATATGATTAGAAAATGGAAATTAGATGCATAGAACAGCTTAAATTTGAATTGCTTAATTTGAGTTTGACTCGGTTTGAGTTTGTTTTATTTCACGCTCATGATGACCAACTTTGAGCTGTGTCTCCAAATCTACCCGCACCAGGGAAAGTAAGGAGAAAGAGGGAGGAATTGCTAATAAACAATTAAATCATGATAAGATTATTTAATAGGGAAAAAAATAACTCACAGACAACTTAGCAGTAATGTCAAAAGTGACGACGTCGCCGCCTGGGATTGGTTCAAAGGGATGGAGTTTTTCCACCACTTTCTTTTCTCTTGACAACCAAGTTCTACATTTCCATGCACATTCCAGCTATGGGATTCGTGAAAGCAACGTTGTCTCTTTGTTTTGATGTCAGAAACTTAAAAAGCTCTTGGCCCATCTATATGTGTATTATTGATGGAATCATGGAAGGACATATATAAATTATCAAGTACAGAGACACTCTTTAACAGATGGATAACTTCACAACCTTGTATGGTGGATGGAGAACAATAATTGAACAGTTCTTGCTAATCAAAACATATCTTATAAATATGAGGCTGATGCTTATCAACCTCAGTGGGACACTTATAATCTTCGAAAGTTGAGTAGTCATTTTCGTTTAAGTCATAACAGTTGGATGCATGAAATGGGCGCTTAATAAGATGCTATGAAAACAGGTAAAAAAAATAGGATGAAGGCTTAAATAAGTTGACCAATTTCAGCGTTAGAAAAGTGATCAATTACTGCTATTTTTTTTTCATTATTTTGTATTTTCACGATGTAACTATTTCCTGGTTTTACTCAAATTATTTGGCATCCCTTTTGCAGATTTGATCGTGACTTGAGGTGGAGAACAGGGGTTGAACTTGTTCCAGTCGTTTGTGAGAGTTCCAATAATTTCAAGATCACTGTCACTGCCTTGGAAGCTGCATATGAAAAGGCACAAAAAGCTAACCTCAGGGTCAAGGGCTTGCTCATAACCAATCCATCAAATCCCCTGGGTACTATCTTGGATCGAGAGACGTTGAAGAGTATCGTAAGCTTCATAAATGAAAAGAACATACACCTGATTGGTGACGAGATATATGCTGCCACTATTTTCATGCAGCCTGAGTTCGTTAGTATTTCTGAGATTATCGAGGAAGTCGAGTGTAATCGCGATCTCATCCACATCGTCTACAGCCTTTCCAAGGACATGGGTTTCCCTGGCTTCAGAGTTGGCATTGTTTACTCGTACAATGACGCAGTCGTGAGCTGTGCTCGCAAAATGTCCAGTTTTGGACTGGTGTCCTCACAAACCCAGCATTTAATTGCATCAATGCTGTCTGATGATGATTTTGTTAATAATTTCATTGTGGAAAGCAAAAAGCAGTTGTTCAAAAGGCACAAGTATTTCACTTGGAGCCTTTCTCAAGTTGGTATTAGTTCTTTGAAGAGCAATGCTGGCCTGTTCATATGGATGGATCTGCGTAAACTCCTCAAAGAGAAGACATTCGAAGAAGAAATGGTTTTGTGGCGGGTGATTATCCATGAAGTTAAGCTCAATGTTTCCCCTGGTTCTTCTTTCCATTGCCATGAGCCAGGTTGGTTCAGGGTTTGCTTTGCCAACATGGATGACAACACCTTGGAAGTTGCTTTGTTGAGAATCAGAACCTTCATGCTTAAGTACAACGAAGCCATGGTTCCTCGTAAACTATGCAGGCGAAGCAGCCTTCGACTCAGCTTATCTCAAAGAATGGATGATTTCATGTCACCAAGCATCATGTCTCCTCATTCTCCCTTACCTCAATCACCCCTCGTCCGAGCCAGGACTTAAAGCCGATCAACTACGATTTTCCACCATTATACATTACTAGGAAAGGGTTGAATCTCTCTGCCCTCTTTCCAGGCCAGAAACCTTACTTTTTAATTACTTTTTTCTTATTAATTTGTAAATTAGAGAAGTTGCTGCATTCTTTCCCATGGAGATAACTCGTGCACGATCGTTTCGGTGGAAGCCTTACGTCACACGGGACTCCATGGATTCATGCATCATCACTATCCTATTTCTTCAACAGTTGTATTTTTTGGTCTTTTCTCGCATGCAAAAGTGCAATATTGTGAGGAAAGTCAATGTTGGTGAGCACTGCTCTTCCGCATGTATACTATTGTTCTTGGTTCTGTTCTTTTGTCTATTTTGTACACTGAAAGGGAAAAAAAGGTCTAGTTCTGAACTTGTAAGGGTGACCCATTCAATAAAAGGATTATCTTCAATTTTTTTTTCTTTTAGCATTTAAGTATTATGTATTGTTGCTATTCATCTACAACGGTGTCACTGCATATTTTTCTGAAACGAAGCCTTCAGTAAATAATTTGTCGAATGCAAAACCCTATACGTATGTAGCCTTTGGTTATGGAATTCATCCAAGAAATCGTAATAGCATGCGTTAATATTGTCAAACATCAATTTTAGCTGGAGAAATAGACCCTTTTTGCAACAATATCTGATCACTAACAAGTGTTCAAGTTCCCGAAGGCTGAAACTTGGGCACGCTCGTTGAACTTTGCAATGTAATTTCCGCAATTGACATGCAATGAGGGTGACAGTTTGTTTAACTAATCAATTAAGGCTTTCTTAGAGAATCAAATCTCTTGTACTCCAAGGTAGGAGAAAAAAATATGCCCATTAGATAGTCCAAGTCTTGGACTATTAATGAGAGAGCATGCGAAGGCAACGAGGTGGGAGGTGAAGGAAATCCAGCGTCAGCCTATTTGCTTTGGCTCTTATTTTTTTTATAAAAAAAAAAAAATCTCCCTGACTCACACTAGAATTAGGTACGAGAATATAATCATCAAAATATAAGAAAAAACTTATAAAAATTTTAATATACCTATGTCTAATACGTATTCATATCCTACACTTACTAGAATCCGAGTGGTAACGTTAACAATCCTTAAAAGAAAAGGAGAGAGGGGGAGAAGAGGATTGAAAATAGCAAAATGCTGCATTCATTCCATTTTTTGGGATTCTGAAAGTTGGATGTATAAACTATACGCCCTCAGCTGCGATAAACTAAGAGATAAGAAGAAAATGATATGTATGGTAGTGAAGACTATGGAACTCAATGTTTACTATTTCTTGGGTTACAATGAGCTTGTCTATTATTAATTTTTTTTTTTTAAGTTTCAAATTAACCATTAACTACCATAACTAGGATGTTTGAAATCACCTAATAATAAAATTATTTCTAACAAGTAGGCAGCAGCCGGCCGTTTAAGTTATCATTAATGTATCCCTTTGTCTTGATCCTTTTGCAATTTAATGGCCAGCCATTGTCATGATCTGAATGCTATCAGAAGGGTAACCTTGATGCACTGATGCAAGAATCCGGGTGATTCTTGCTTAAACAACCAAATCTTTAATAGTTTTCTTCCAAGTTTCTGATTTTTTTTTTTAATTTCTTATTCCATATATTTTTGTTTCAAATCCATTGGTATTGTAATACTTGGTTAGCTTTTACATCATCTAACCTTTTCTTATAATATGCGGGTCTATTTCCATTTAGATGCTCAACCAATAGAAAACTATTATGGTTACATCATATAAAGTTTTTGAGTTTATGGGTCAAACTAGTAAAATCCACTTTAATCATTTTTATATCATGAAAAGGAGAAAAAATGGCAGCACTAGAAACATAGTAAACTAAAAAGGATGATATTGGAAGGAACTTTGATTTAAGAAGACAAAAAGGATAGCCTCTTGAAAGTATAGATTTAGGAGGCAGGAAGGAGTAGGAAAGCTCCTTTGGTTCATGCAATTGTCATGGGCCGAGATTCAAGCTCTAAATTTGTGCCAACTCTGGAACCATAACACAATCATCCATTCATCCTAAAAGGTATCATCCAGTAGGTCAAGAGTTGAATTTTAACATTCATAATTTTTCCCTTACTCTCAGACAACGGCCTCCTTTGTACTATGAAAAGGGAAGAGGGGAGCCAGCCTAAATTCGGCAATGGCCGCCCTTTATCCCAAACAGCAGATGCTTGGGAGCTGCATTCATTACCACTAACTGATCTGACATATCAAAATATTAACTGGATTGAAGATATAGATAGGCCAGCAGCACCAGCCGCCAGCGGCAGAACAGGACAAGATCATATTGCAAAAACGGCAAAGACAGTACATTACTACACAAGGAAGTGACAGATTCAGTTATCATCGGATCCTCAAACGCCCAGAAGCCAATTCATCTACCAAAATTTCTAATTGGTACATCTCTCTCTGTCACTGCAGATAAAAATTTCTAGGTTTCAAACAATTATTTCATGCTAAGGTTCCAAGATTTTTATTATGAAAGCTAACTGTATGATGGCATCTTTGTGCAGAGTCCAGTGCTTCCCAAGGAGAGGTTGTGTGCAACTAAGCTTTCTGCTCAACTAGTAGGGAGGCTTTAGCAATTTCTAGCGCCTCCTCAACCGAAGATGCCTTTTGGAGCAGGGCTTTGTCAATGGAAGGCTGGCTCCTCGAAAGTTCTGTAAGGAGTTTATATTCCTACAGCATAACAAAACAGTGCGACCTTTAGAGCCTTGAAAGCAAAGTCTATAATAACATGGCACAAAAGCTATAGGAGAAAAGACGAAAACATAAATGTAGCATCTCAGATTAGGGGGGAAAAAAAAGCGAGTTTCATGCTTTTAATACTTTGACTTCAGCAATCATTTAATCAAACTAGCAGTATAGGATAAATAACTAACATGTATTTGGTCAATCCCACATAATACACAATTACACAATGTTAAACCTCATTGGAAGCCGCTAAATCTAACTAAGAAATAATTTTTCTGCTGAATAAAATGCCAAGAGGGTATTATGTTGACATCATCATCTCATAGTATACCACAACCCACACTGCCTTGAGAAAAATATCTCTTACTGAAAGTTGGTCCTATATGCAACATAGAGCATCTCCTAGTATCTATTTTAATTTAATACATGGTGAACTCAAAACTGATGATTATATTTAGTTTCCATTTTCCAAATATTATCGTATTATGTTGAAAGACTGACTTATATAAAAGATATACCGTTTAATATTCTTTAATAGGAATATTGGTTTTGTATGAATCCCATGTTTCTAGTTATATCCTAACACTTCCATTGTTCCATCACATTCTCAGACTTCTCTCAGAGAAAACCCACACTCCACATATGTAGTAGATAGTTTCACTATTCAACCAACAATGTTAATTGGCATGGAAATCTTGTAGAGGAAACTACCTCAGCGGTTCCACTTTCAAGAAGAACTCCTTTCAATTTACCTGTGAAGTCATGAAGAAAAACTTTTCTTAGCGAAAACTGTAATAGAAAATGGAGAGCGAGAAAAAGAGGACTCTCAGATGTTCCATTACCATAATCTATCCAGAAAGTAGCAATTTTTGGATCAAAATTTCCAATCTCAACTGTCTCTCCAACTGCACAAAAAGATTACAATTGAAGTGAGATAACATATAATATATATGCACCGTAGAAAATGCAATGTAAAATATATTCTCACCATTGTCCCCAAAAAACTGCCACCAAACTTTCCTCAGGCTCCCTTCATACTCAAAAACCCTCGAGTAAAAGTAAGGCAGATAATCATAACTGGAAACATAAACAGGTAATGATGCAAGTCATCAATGTTTAGAAATTCGGATTTGACGGAAGAAAAAGGGATACTGTCACATACGTGTGAGTCTGTCCACTAAGTAATGCCTTAACACAATGCTGTGCAGATCGACGGGCATGATCGACATGTTCAACTCGTGCTACGCGGTCATACATCTGTCACGATAAAATATGTACTTATAGATGTTGAAACGAAAAAAGGCTACTGATTTGAAATATTGTACCTTAAGGGGGAATGCTGCAACATCCCCAACTGCAAAAATTCCAGGTATGCTTGTCCGGAACAGACCATCAACCTGGTTCATGTGCAGAGTCATCAATCATCATATCCACATAGTGCGCTAGAAACAATCAAAATCTGAACTATGGTAATAAGAAGGCATGAAGATAAAACGCTGTTTGTCTAGTGGTCTTTTAACAATAAAGAATAGAAAATGTAGAAAACATGAAAAAAAAAATCATCAAGGCATAATACATGCTAGAGCATAACTACCTGGTTACCTCCATAAAGCGACAACAATAGCATCACAATATATTATGGATATTACTAGATACATGTACAGCAATGCCTCAAAAGTTAATAGTAATCGATTGTATAATGAGAAAATAATTCAATCAAAAAGTTAAAGATGATGCTCACCTGTATGCCGCCAACAGTAGTATTTAGTCCTACCACTTCAAAGGGACTAACTGCAGGTTTTGCTCCAATACCAATTACTACCTGCAGCATGGTGAAAATATAGCATGAAAGAACAACTTGATCAGTTCTCCCACCACCAACAAGGAAATACAAAAAGAAATGTTACTTATAGCAAAATGGTTACCGTGTCAGCTTCTATGATAGATCCGTCTTCAAGTTTAACAGCAGCTACCCGTCCATCAGAACCAGCTTCTAAGTTTTTGATAGAAACACCCTGGTCAGTGGTTTAACGAGATTAGAATACTCAGTTCACAGGGATTAATCAAGTTCAGGTGTTCACTGGCTACTAACCGACAATCAATTTCAAACTAATAAATTTTGCAACCAGAAGGACAAGCAGGTAGGTAAATGCATGCATGGGTGGAAGCATAAGCACGCACAAACTTAAAAATTGCAGGATGTTTATGTAAGAGAGAGACAGTACCTTGAAAAATTTGACACCATTCTCTTTGTATAGTTCCTCATACCTTTGAGCAAGGGAAGGAGTGAATAATCTTTGCAAAAGCTGATTCTCAGGGAAAATGATCTAGGTAGGAGCAAAAGGAATTGAATTAAAGCTCAGCAAGTCATTATGTAAAATCACATAACCTTAAATGCAAAACAGGAGATAATATAAATCTTATGCACAGGCACACACAGAAATGCACACGTTTGTGTTTGAATACATGCATGTCTTGAAACTTATAGAAACTTTTCACTCTTTCAGTTTTCAAGATACCAAAGGTGACCTCAGTTGAACCATCTAAAGGAAAAACAACAGCAGAAATGGAACTATTCGTTTTGGTTACATTAAGAAATGAGCAAATTAAGTTTACTAAATGAAATAAACTCGTACCGAAGTATCAAGTTTCCAGCCAACGGTAGCAGCAGCAACCTCCATCCCAATATAACCACCACCAACAACCACCACCTTCTTTGCCTTCTTCTAAACAATTAAATAAAAATTTTTATCAACCATATAAGAAGATCCTAGGTGTCAACATTAAAAAAGGAAAAAAAAGCGCTATAAGTAGAAGAAACTTTTAAGTACCAAAGATGAGATTAGTGAGTCAGCATCTGCAACATCCCGAATATAGTGCACACCAGGAAGGTTTCCACCTATTTTCTCTGGAAATCTGAAATAAACAAATCAAGAAAACAGAGTCCCCTTTTTTCTTCTTTATCGTTTCACCAATTCATGCGTATAATCCAGGAAAACTAAATGGGAGGCTAATACAAACCGATGAGCATACCTCGAGGCTGTACATCCTGTAGCAATTATAAGAGATCCATACTTCAGCAATTTGCCTGAATTTGTAGTTAAGGTTTGCCTTTCTGTATCAATACTCGTTACTGGATCCTCATAAATCATCTAATCACACAAAAGAAGCAGGAGGAAAGGTTAGAACAAGCAAACATATTTTGCCGAGGGGGGGGGGGCATAACAAAGAGCTTATGAATTTAAAGATTACAAAAGATAAATACCAAAATCAGTTAGAAGAAATACCTCAATCCCATTCTCTTTGTACCATTCAGGACCTTGCCTTTCACCACCAGATCCAACACAAGTATGAAAACCCTATGATGATTCAATTTGAAAATATTAAAACAGTACACAACATATTACAAGCATGAAAAACATAGAAAACTAGACCCGAAAAGGGTTGAAGTTCTAATCATAGGGAACATGAACTTGCAACATATTTTCAACTAAAAATCACATAAATACAGCAAAATACACTAACCAATAAGCCAATCACATAACAAGCACTAAATATATGATTCAAGTTAAATTGATGAAAAGAAATGTATCTATATAAAGCTGAAGAATCCTACAGGTAATCGAGCTGGTTTCTTATCTAGTGGAAACAAGTAGCCTTTTGTCAAAGCCGGTCTCTCATACGGTGCATATGCCTGCAAACATTAACAGCATCAAACCAAAAACCCAGCTCCAAAACCTCTGAATAGTAAAAGAATCAATAACAATGCAAAACAGGATATAGAAATCACCTCTTTGGATACAATACAGAGCTTGCCATCAGCCATTCCGTGTTCGACGAAAGTCCTCGCTGCATACCCGGCAGCATTGCCTCCCCCAACAATCACAAATCTATCAGATAGAGAGAAAAAATGAATAACCCAAATTCAATCAAGTTATATAAACATGAAATTATAAACCAAAATGGATCGTAGGAAAGAAGAAAACTTTGATTGATAGAAACTGACTCTCGGTTGTCATTAGAAAAAGAGGAGGAGGCAACGACAACGTTTCTGAGGAAGCTTCTGAATCGGATGGAAGAGGAAGGGTGAGGACGAGTCAAAGAAGAAGAGTGAGGGCACCAGGAAGCGAGTCCTTGCTTAAGTTGGAGCGAGTTGGATAAACTCGCCATTGCTTTTCGAGCTGTAAAAAAGAATGAAAAGGCAGAAATACTTTAGAAGAACTGAAATTTGACGAAAAAAGATTAGCAACGCAGTAGCATCAGCAGGTTTATGTAGAGAGTGGACCTGGGCACATGTTACTTGAAGGTGTTTTCGTAGTGCGTGAAAAACTCTGAAAGGTAAATTTATTAATTATTGAGGCAGCTTTGGCTCTACAAGAGGACCAAGGGGCATGACGATGACGATTCGAAACGCCTTAGGCTCAGCACAGCGCCAGCAATCTTTGACAAACGGCAAATGGGTGCCCAATGTTCAGAGAAGAGTGGGCAACCTGCCTAGTATAGTTCTCTGCCTAATTTATTGGGGAAGGCAGGAATATATCAATGAGATTGTCTTATTCTTCAATGCTGGATTTAGGTTTTGAACAAAAATTTTAATAATTTTAATTAATTTAATTTAAATTATTATTTAATAATAAATATATATTTATTTAAATTTAATTAAAAATAAAAATATTAATATTAATATAAATTTTTTTTAACATTTGTAAATAATAAAATGAACTATCAAGTCAGCTTAATTTAAGACTGAACAAAAAATGATTTGTCGAGTGGAAATATGCTCGAGACCCATGGACAATAAAATAATCATACTAGTATTACGAGGAAAAAAAACCCATCAGAAGTGTTCGTGAGTTGGATCGAGTCAAGTTTAGGTTAAGCTTCAGTATAGCGTTAACATCATTTAT
>JBBYHM010000010.1:6286537-6299036 GCA_038381775.1 Adansonia rubrostipa | reverse complement strand
CAGCGAGATTTATGGAAGTTGATTGTCGGGGCCGAGACCGGATCTCCCCACTTCCATTGGAACGCTGACTCGGCATTTCCCACAGTGTTCTTTATTTTTTTTGTTTCCGATTGTACCCCCACTTGATATGTAGTTTGTTCCATTGAGGTGTGTGTATTTCTGTCAATTTGGGGTTAAAAAATTAATACCAAATTACCAATTTCATGACCTGCATGTTTTAATTAATTCCCCTGTTTTGTAATCAAAGATATATTTAGAATTCAACAACTCTTCTTCATTAAAATTAGACTGTATCTAAAGATATAAATATATAAGGGTATGTTTGTAGAGGCATAATATCATACTCATGCATGTCTTTTATATTGTACTTTTAGGAGGATTTTTTTTCTTCTCAATGTAGACAAAAAGTATCAACCATTTGGCAATTTACTACTGCTAAATTTTTAAGTCATGAGATTCAGCCGGCCTAGCATTCATCTTCCATATATATATATATATATATATGTGTGTATATGTTACCCTAAAATAAGCAGAGTATGAGAACACTTTGATGGAGATTAGAGAGATAATTTTACTTTTAATCATGACATTGATGAATCGATAATCATGCCAAGAAATAAGGAATAAGATAGACATAGGTTGGAAATTATTATTATTATTATTATTATTTGGTCCATTGCTACTTCAATGCAATATTATGATTACATAACAAAAACAACTTTTCACTGTTCCCTTTAGTTGAAACTTGAACAAAGAAAGAAAAAGAAACGAAGATAAAAGTTATTGCCCAAACCTCTTTACTATTAATATAAAAAATATATAATAAAATATTATTATTATTATTATTATTATTATTATTATTATTATTATGATGTTAGTTATCGGTTACACTTGCAAAAGCGAGGTAACTGTCAACAACATCGCTATTCACTTGTATAATATTTTTATTTAAAAAAAAACTTTAATGGATTAAATTAAGTCGTCCCTCTTTTTATTTTAATGAGTGGGTAGAATTTTTAGAATTCACAGCAAAGAATTATAAATATATTTTGAGTTTTGTTAATGATCAGTATTTTATGAATTTTTAGAAAAAATTATTAAAAATTAGAAATTAACTTATTAATCATTATATTTAATACAATATCATCGCTATTAATAGTATAATATACACTATATTAAAAAGTATACAAAACACTCATTAAATATATTTTTTATAGATTTATATTTAATATACTAATAATGTATATATTTATACTTTTTTTATACTCAACGTTACGTGCTTTAATGCTTTGCCTTTCAAAAGATTAATGACACAATAAATAGAAGCAAAAAGATACGTATCTCCATCGTAAATTCAAATAAAATGAATCAATTCAATTATATCAATCACAAAATAATTCTCTTTTTTTTTTCTTTGTTGAATAATATCTTTACATGAAGGCCTCAGCGTCAGTGGTTGTTTAACTAAACAATGAATTTAGCGTTTATAGACAAAACGCCACTAGCGAATTCATTTAGCGGCGGTTGTGTCCAAAACACTGTAAAATGGTTTACTAATACCAAAGATTGTGGGTTTTTTTTTAATTGAAACATTGCAAAAAAAAAAAAAAAAGTCGCTAAAAGTTTAATTTATCGTAATGCTTGTTGCTGGACAAAATTAAAATCTTGAATTGAGTTCTTGATTATCAATCATACAGAATACACCCAACTGATCAATATGTTCTTGTCAATTCTGTCTTTAATGTCCCGAATTACGACATTTTGAAGGGAGATAGAACTTTTCACATTCAAAAACTATCTCGAGAAAATAGGGGGATCATAGATGGATTGAGCAGGAAAGGAAGGATGGGCTCAAAGGAGGAAATAGGCAGGATCCATGAGAGGATTTATGGTCGTGGTAGGAAAAGGGTTTAAAATTTAATCTATATGGGTTAGATTTTTGGATAATTTTTTAAAATTTAAATTGATTTGATTTGAATTATTATTTAATAATAAAAATAATTTTTATTTAAATTAATTATAAAATATATAAATATTAGTATAAAAATAATATTTCAATAAAATACTAAACAGTGAAATGAATTTTTGAATTAATTTAAGCCTAAACTTAAACTAAAAAAATAAAAAAGTTTAAATTATAATCCAGCTTGATCCATAATCGGTCTTATTAAATCCACATGAGGACCCTAGTATCTGTAATTTTCCTTGCTAATCAGTTTCTAAATTCAGTGATGGAAAAAAACAAATCGAATCAATTAATTTAATTAAAAATCGATAAATCCAATTATTCAACTAAAATATTTAAACTAAAAAATAAAAGAACCGGTTACAACCGATAATTAATCTAGAACCAAAAACCAATTAACCTAGAAAAACTAAAAGTATCGGATTTTCTGTATTTTTTTAGACTCTTTCTCTTTCGGACTTTCTTTCATTCTCTCTCTTTCTAATTTTCTTCGTATGGATTGTCAAGTTTCCTTATTGTTGCTGATGCCTCGTTGTCAGTCCCTACGTTGCCTATCATTCAGATCCAGTTTACTTTGTCACTTGCATCTTTGGGTTTTGATCATAACAACAAAAGATAGTAGAAGAAAAAGAAAAATGTAGTGAAAATTTTCGAGGGAAATGAAGCTAACTTTCTTTTTTAAGATTGCAGAGATGAAGGAGAGGGTCAAAAACTAATAATAAATGTGAGCAGATAGAGAAAAAAAGAATCGAGCATGAATAAATATATATATATATTTATATTTGTTTATTT
Source organism: Adansonia rubrostipa (assembly GCA_038381775.1). Classification (NCBI taxonomy): domain Eukaryota; kingdom Viridiplantae; phylum Streptophyta; class Magnoliopsida; order Malvales; family Malvaceae; genus Adansonia; species Adansonia rubrostipa. The sequence goes on along the minus strand of JBBYHM010000010.1, from coordinate 6,296,278 downwards.
ATTTTAAATTTGTTTGTGTTTGATTTATATTTTTAAAAATTTTAAATTTATATTCGTGTTTACTTATTTAAAATTAGATATCTTCGTGTTTATTCATCTAAATTAAATGAATTTATTTGTGAATATCAAATGAACATATAATCGAATATGTTTGTAAATAATTAAAAATATATTTATGAACAATAAACAAACAAACAAATAGATATGTTTATTAATTTTAAATATGAAATAATAATATATATTGTCAATTATATTATAAATAAATAAAACATAAATAATAATAACATTAATTAATTATAATCAAATAATATTTATAAACTAATTTATTGATGAATATAAATAAATCTAATATATTATATTCGTATTTAATTTATTTAATAAATAAATTTTAAAATTTTATTTATACTCTTTTATTTAATTTAATAAATAAAAATCAATAAAACAAAGATGAAACTAATCATCAAATATTTTGTTCATTTACAGTTTTAAAAGGAATGGTGAAAAAAAATGGAAAACGAAAGGTTTTATGCTCTCTCTTTTCTTTCTCCCTATATTGCTCTCTTTTTCGTCCTTTCCCCATTTTCCAAAGATAAGATGGTTGTTAGGCTATTATGTTAGACCGTAAACTAGATGCTTTAAATGTACAGTAAAAGAAGGTCGAAACAAGATTAGTTTAATAATGATATTTTAGTTATTCAAATTCAAAGAGCAATGTTTGTTGATACATCCCCTTCAACGGTAAAAGATTATTTTTTATTTTTTAAAATTTATTTTTTTATATTTTTTAATCATATTAATTTATGATTTTATTATTATTGAATCATCGATTGAATCAATTTATCAATTGAATAAAAAATATAAAATCTAATCAATTTAACTTTTAATTTGATTTTTTATTTCTTACTTAAGTCTCTAATTGTAGGCCAATTTTGCCACTCCATTGCTCCTCGAAGCTAAGCATAATCAAATGTCAAAAAAAAAAAAAAAGGAAAAAAAGAGAGAAAAAAGCTGAGTATAATCGTTCCCATTTTCAATTCCTCCCCCTCCCCTAAAAGGTCTTTTTCAAAAATGATTCATATGTTGCTTTCTCATAGTTTGGCTTGCGATGCCTCCAAGCAAGGCTCACACTTCATTTTTCACGTAAAAAATGCTGAAATGATTTACGTCAATCAACAGAAACCCCTTTGTTCTCATCCTTTCCAATTCATATCGAGATATATACATATATATATATATAATATAATATTAATATATTACTAATATATATCCCCCTAAATTTAAATTTTATTTATAAAAAAAAAAACGTTTGCGAAACCTTAAAATGTCAGATCAAAAAATGCCCAAGTTTTTGTTTTAATGCTTTAATGTTTTGACCGAACTTTGATGTATCAAAAGTCGGAAAAAAAAAACAAAAACTTCTTTTAATCATTACAAGTGTACATTACAGGATCTAACCCATGATTGAGTGTAACACAAATATGGCTAATTAATTCTATTGCACCCTAATTCCTAGCTATTTTTTGCTACTTAATATTGTTTTTAGGTGATCGAAGAAACGAAGAACAATGACCCTTTAACGTTATCAGATTCTATCAAAGGGGCCCTGAATGATGCCTGGGGAAATGATTGTTTCCAAATCTAAACACTTCAAAGACGTTGATTTTGGCATATAGAGGTTAATTAGGGAAAGCTAATATTAATGAACTGTTTTGAGTTCAATCATTTATAAATCTTTAAGGAAGTGATTAGTATGGGTTGGAATTACATTTCGTTGACAGTAGAATACAACAATAAATCTACCTATGTTGAATTTGTTATTTTATTTCATGTTGCGCAAATTGGAATTTGGAACGTACCATGGAAAACCAGAACAATTGTCCAGCCCGGTTTCTCCAAGAGGTCAAACTCAGATATCTTGGGTCCATTTGGAAATTGGAAGGAGGATGAAATTAGTTTTAGTCAGATTAAAAATAATCCTGGTATTAAGATCAATTATTATTATAATAGTGAAATAAAAATTAATATTAAGATTTATATTTAGAGATAAAAATTTAGGTAGCAACAAGATAGACCGTAGTGAAAATAGATAATAATCATTATGAATAATAAATTAAAATTTGTAGATTATAAAAATTTTAAAGTATTTGATATTTACAAAATTGATAAATAATTAAATTTATCAAATTTATATTTATGTTAAATAATACTTTTAACAGTAGATAATTAAAAGTAATAATAATGATAATAACGTATCAAATAATACTTATTATTTATATAATAACCTATTTTTAATTAAATCATATTAATTATATAATATTAATATTAATATTTATATTTATATATTTATTAGTTAATTATATAATAAAATTATTTATTATAAAAACTCATTTAATATTTCTAAATAAAAAATTATAGAAAAAATAAAATTGTAAAAAATTTAAAAACGAGTATTTTAGCAATCCTTCCCACCAATTTAGGGCAGGGACATACTCGACTACACTCAAAAGGTCCAATTAAAAAAAAAAAATCAAACCTTGCTGCATTTAATATCCAAACAAATATTATGATGCGATTGGAGTAAAAAGTTGATCAACTTCGTCGAACCCTGTGTCTGTTTGATTCCAAAAAGACCTTTGGTGATGAAAGTTAGAGAATTATTGTTGTACGTGATATCCATAATTGGGTTTACAGGGCAGGGGGAAAAAAGGGGAAGAAGATGCAATCCAGCTGATGTTGAATAGGAAAGGACGGTTCAAAGAAAGCAAGAAACAAAAAGCATGAAATTAATCAACAAGAGCAAACAAGTAATCGTCTTCGCATGAATCGATTCATCGGTTGTTAAATAATTAATGATGATAACATTTGTTCATTAACATTGGGAGCTGTCCCTCCCCCCCCCCCCCCCGGGAAGATTAGATTGAGAAAAGTCAGTGTAACAAACAGGCGAAAGATTTTGAATGAATATAAAAATATAAAAATGTAAATGAAACATGGGTTACGTAATACAATTGTACGTAGAAAATGGTAAACTCTTTGCCTCTTTGTGTCTGTGAATATGTGAAAGGAAGCCGATAAAATGTCCTTTTAGGCTTAGATGAAAGGGACTTGGGTCCCTTTGAATAATGGAACCCATCAGGTTTCAATGTCGGCACATCATCATTTTGAACTTCTCTTATTTCTAATTTGGGAGGGAGGGGGTGTGAGAGTGAGATACGGCCTCCCACTACGTCATGGAAACCCTGAAGAATTATAGTTTTTGATCCAAAATCGATCATTAGCAAGTATTATCATTTTGTTTCTTCTCTCTGTGTGTGTGTGCATATATATATATATATATATGAACAAAGAAAAAGCAAAAGAAGAAAGGATATATATTGTCATCCAAATTAAACATGGGTCACCATTCTTGCTGCAATCAACAAAAGATTAAGAGAGGCCTTTGGTCTCCGAGGAAGATGAAAAGCTCATTCGATACATCACCACCCATGGTTATGGCTGTTGGAGTGAAGTCCCTGAGAAAGCTGGTTGATCACTGCTCCATCTCTCTGATCATCACCTTCTATGTATCTCTTTGTACCTCCTTTTGACAAGCTATTTGTTGCATGCTTGTCATTTGATCAAGACCTTCTAGTTTTTATCGTTTTTTAGGTCTTCAAAGATGTGGAAAAAGTTGTCGCTTGAGATGAATTAATTATTTGAGGCCTGAAATTAGAAGAGGGAGGTTCACTCTTGAGGAAGAGAATTTGATTATCAGCCTCCATGGGGTTGTAGAGAACAGGTTTAAGATGACTTTATCTTCGCATTTTCAATTTTTTTTTTCAACCTCTTCAAAATGTTCATTATCTTTTCGTAATTTCCCTTCTTTCCCTTAAGCAAGTACGTCGATTTCTTTTCCTTCCGTGTAGAATTAATACATTATTAATTATAGATGGGCTGACATTGCAACTCACTTGCCTGGATGGACGGACAATGAGATAAAGAACTACTGGAATTCATGGATCAAGAAGAAGACAAGAAAGCCTTCAGCACCTCCAACTAACACTGCTCCCAGTAGTACTGATCAGCATTCCCATATAATTTATGCTTCAAACTTAGTAAATCAGGACTTGAGAACAACAATGGCGGTACCTAGTCAAGAAACCCTATTTTCTTCTCCAGGTTCAGCCCCATTATTTATGTTTGACACAGCTCCAATACTTGATGGGATTCAAGATGCTTATGAAAGAGGGGAGCTTTTCCAATCTCTTAATTTAAACACTGAGACTTGGAACCTCAGTCAGCGTCAATTTCAAGCATTTCCTCCTTCCACTTCTTTCACAGCCGTCACGGATACAAATAGTTGTTTGCCACCATTGGTAGAGAACATGGAAAACATGGTGCCTATTGAAGTCCAACATTGTATTAGCACGGATGAGGAACGAGAAATGGCACTTGAGAGCTTGCAGAGGCAGCAGCAGGAGTTGAATGAATCAGTTGAATCCCAGCAGTGTTCAAGCTTCCTCTTTTGGGATAATATTGAAGGACAACTTGGCGGGGTAGCAACAGCACCAACTTCATCAAATATGGGAACTACACTATCTTCGTTCCCCTCATCTCTATAAGTTATTATAATGGTGTCCCCAAAACTTTGGCTTTTTAGATCTTCGATCTCCTCTGAGTAGCTTTCAAAATGTTCCAGGCTTTTTGAAAAAGAAACAGTTTCTTTTCCTTTCTGATTTTTGTAACTTTATTGATCATGACCTTGTGAAAATGTGAGGGAATGCAACATAAGTATGCATTTTTTTTTTCTTTTTCTTGGTTTTTGGAATCGGAAAAGGTAACAGGGAGGAAAAAGAATGTTTGATTCTTGTTACATCAACTAAGTAAATGGATAGACCCAAGTCAGGCTTGGTTGCCAAATAAGGAGGAAGAGAGCAGATTTCAATCATTGTTAGCCTAAATTCGGGTAACATAAATTATAAGTAACAGATGCACCTATGGCAGCATCATCTTATTGCCAATCAAAACAGGATGGTACTAAATCTTTAATGCTTATGTTTTGTGTCTCATTTTTTTTTTCCTTTACTCATGTGGAGCAGTTGGAATTGAGATTGAACCATAGAACATTTCTGAAGGTATGTTTTGTTAGTCCTTGATTCTGCTTTTCCATCAGCAAATGGAAAATTATGCTTGAAGAATTAAAGCAAGTGGGAATTGACTACCTAAAATATTGCCAATTTACAATACCTTGCTCGCGGCATGTTGCAATGCCCGTGAAGTGCCTTCTGAGCTTTTCTTATTGAACCTCCTAAGCCGATATTTGGGGTTCGAGGTAAATTCTTCAGTTCCATATGTTTGCCTCCATGTTACATTATCCACTCTCCTCAACTATTATTCTGAGACTTAGAACTACTTGGTTGGTGATGTCTGGACTCAGGTTGATGCTTTTGCTGGGAAGTAGGAACTTGGGCTACAGTAGAGCACGTCACGGAGCTCTTATTAAACTTCAATTACTGGTTTCCTTATGATTGGTTCCTCCTTTACTAGCAGAAATTTGCTTTGACAGTTGTTTGCAGATGTGATTTCTGATGGAATCTGAAAAATTATACATTTTTCTTGCATCTACTCAATAAACCGTTAAGTTTATTTATGAAATAAATCTAATTGCAGCACTTGACAGTTCTCATAGGCTGCAAATATGATCAATTTCTTTCCTTTCTTCGGACACTTGTGACATTTTTATACCAATTGTGTTATTGTTTAATGAAAAACTCCTGAAAGCTTCAGTAGGTCTTTCCATCAGAATTATTCTGGATGATGGGCCTAAATCCAGCATTCCAGCTGCAGAAGGCAAGCAGGGAAAAAGTGGACCACTCTCTATACCCAGAATCTCCGCCTTTCTCAAGTCCAAAAAAATGGGTACCTTTGTTCCTCACAAGAAAATATAATCTTGGGTTTGTGGTCCAAAAAATGGAATTAAGAGAACTGAGCAAAATAGAAGTGTAACAAAATCCCACAAAAAGTCAAGGGTTAGAAACATAGACAAATGTGCAGCTGAATTGCCACAATTTGCATGCTACCTTGCCAGCAAAAAGAGGCCTCGGGGCTGCGACTGACAGCAAGCATCCCGTGATCAGCACAACCACCATATCCGAAAGCAGTTGGCTATAGAAATGACTTGGCACCTTCTAGTAATCGCTTAACTCTGGTGATGTTAAAAGAAACCACATGTTAAGCTTTTGTGCAAGATTATCCACCTCTCTGCTTTGAAATTTGCATCAACTATTACCTCAAAAATACTATTTTCTTCATATTAAAAAATAAAGGAAAAAAATGAAATACCACTTTTATATGAAGAAATTTTTACTACCTTCGGAAAAAATAGACAATTGAACTTTTAACCTTGCGGTTCATTTCAAAGAGAAAGTTGCAGGCTTAAATACCAATTTAGGCAAGGTTAGGGGTGGATTTAAGCACTAGTAAAAGACCAAAGAAAGATATTAGATTAATTGATAAGGTGAAGAGCTTTCTTCCATTTGTTATTTAGGATTTGATTCTCATGAAAGCAAATTGAAAAACAAAAATAAATAAATAAATAAAATTATTTAGAAAATAAGTTTAAACAAATTTGAAAATACCTTAAACCAATAAATTAGCTTTATTATATAAAGAATTCAACAATTGCCCTATTATTATTATTATTATTATTATTATTATTATTATTAAATAAGGCAATGAAAGAGAGACTTTCAAGTGGGAGTATGCTTACTTAAAAGCTAATTTAAGGTTTTTAATTTAATGATGATATTATAAGTGGCTGCGGGAATGGGAAAGTTTCATTAAATTTTGAGTGTGGACTTTATTAATATCCTAAATTGGGACAGCTTTGGTTTTTGTTTGATTGTAGTTTTTGGGAAAAAAAGGGAAAAGAGTATTGGAGCTACATGATTATTTATTTATTAGGCACAATTAGACCAATGGTGCTTATAAGTACGGATTAAGAATTATCTCATTATTATTTTAAAATATTTTTTATATTGAATACATTAATTTTGTTAAATTTTTTAAAAAATTCATTAATTGTATTTTTATTGTTATATGTTTTACTATCACTTCAATTAGTGGCATTGGATTCAAAAATATATCTCTTATTAATTCATAATATTATTCCAAATGCAAATACAACGATTGATATTTTTACCAAACAATGGCATGTTGGATTGAATTTTTCACCAAATAATGGCATGTTGGATAAGAGATTTTAATTTCAAAATTAAAACATAAGGAGAACTAGATCAACTTTATGTTAAAACCTTAATTAGGTTTGATAAAAACCTTTTAAATTTTGTTGTAATGAGAAATAAGAATCCTTAATTATTAATGGAGATTTTATTTAATGGCTTGCTAATTTAAAGTTTTTAAATATTAAAAAGTATTTAAATTTTATATATTTTTATTTTAATTAAATAAGATTTTTTTCTTATTCTTATTTAAATGATTTTTTGTTAAATAAAATGGTTGATTTAAGTTGATAATTTAAATATAAATTAAAAAATTTATACTTAATATATTGAGAGTGTATAAATTTATATAATATTAATAAATAATATGATTATATTTTATTAAAAATTTTAAAATAAATATAAGTAATTTACATTTAGTAAGACTTTATTATACAATTCATTGAATCAGTGCATTAAATTCAATTTTAAATTAAAAAATATAAACTTATTTGAATAATAATTACATGTCAATTCTTATTAAATGGAGATTGAAAATTAAAATTTTACTTTAATAAAAGTAATAAAATAAAGATTGTTTTTATTATTTTAACTATTAAAAAAAAAAGGTCAAATCCTTAAATCCGAATCCATAAGAAATCTTAATGTGCATGTGAAGTGAGTGGGACCACTGCCCGCAACTATCCACATGGCGTAAACTTACTGGAATCCAGAAAAGATAATTACGAAGATATAAATGTACTAGATCAATCCCTCAACTAAAACCACTGCATAATTAATTAAATATTATTTAAAAAAAAAAAAACTCTTAAGAGTAAGTCACCTTCATTTCACGGATTTTCAAGCCAAAAGAAAAAGAAACTCTCTTCCCCTGACTCTTAGAAAAAAAAAACTTACCTTACGAAGACATTACGAGCAATTAACAGAAGAAAATTGCCGACAATGATTCTCCAGATATAGCGCTGAAGGAAACAAACCCAGTTCGAGAGTGTTTTTTTTTTTTTTTTCTTTTTTATTTCAGTTGGTTTCGAGCTTAGCAGGTAGGGCCGAAAAAGGCGAAAACGTTGAAAATGAAAAATAAGGAAATGGCAAGTACAAAAGAGTCAAGCTCAGAGGGAAGCAACATCAAGGGTGTGCTGACTCATGGAGGTAAATATGTTCAGTACAATGTGTACGGTAGCTTGTTTGAGGTGTCCAGTAAGTACGTGCCTCCTATTCGTCCAATCGGTAGAGGTGCTTATGGCATTGTTTGGTAAGTTTTACAGTTGTTTATTTACGCTAGTTTTAATGTTTTTGCTGAAATATTTGATGGGTTGTTTTTTTTTTCTTTTAATCTTCCTAGTATTGTTTGTTAATGTTCTGATCTTTTGTGGTCGATTGACTTTTTTTTCTGGGGGTATGTTTTTGCTGCATCATTAAACAGGTTTTCTTTTCTTTTTTTTTTTAAAGGATTTTTGTAAGTTGTGTTTTTGGGATGATATATCATATGTATCATTGTCAAGTAAACATCCATTTTTCCTTAATCTGCTGATTTTAATGTAGAGTGATGTTCTTTTTTCTTTTTTCTTTTTTTTAAAGTAAATTTATCTTCTTTCGTTTGGCAAACATAGAGTTTGTCCTTGATGAAGTTTTTTTTGGGTGTGTTTTTGTTCAATCATAAAAAAAAAAAAATTGCCTGTTTTGGTTCTTTTAAAAGGATTTTTGTAAGCTGTGGGATGATGTATATATATATATATATATACACACATATATATATTTATGTCTCCTAGTAGAATGAACATCTTTTTTTTTTTTCTTTCTTAATCTGTTGATTTTAACGTAGAATGATGTTTTTTTTTTTTTTTTAGTAGTAAAATAAGTTTCTTTCATTTAGCAAACGTAGAGTTTGTCCTTGATGAAGTTCCTAAATTCCCTGGCTAATTATTGTTCACAATGATTTGTGGGTTTCATTTTTATTGATTTTTGTTTTTTAATTTCAGTTTGGCATATGATTGAGTCAGTTTGATTTGATGTTATGAACAAATAGGTAGCATATCAGATCATGTAACATAAATTAATTTATATGTTCACTTGTTCACCATTTCTCTTGTTGTTAGTTACATGTTGTATGTAATTTGACACTTATAGTGAATGTGGTTTAAGCGCAAGATTGCGAACTGATAGGTTTTGGGATTCTTCAAATAATATGCTGTGACGTTGTTGGGGAAAAAAAATTGAAAGAATGAGGAAAAATGAAATAGATGCTTTGCTTATGCCAGTAAAATAAATCTTCACAAAGCTTTCTGTTGTTTCCTTATACCATTGGCATTTCGATGCTTTGTTGATTGTGGGAGTGAAGTACATGACTTCTTTTTTGTTCTTTTCCAGTGCTGCTGTCAACTCAGAGACGCGTGAGGAGGTTGCTATTAAGAAGATTGGTAACGCATTTGATAATAGGATAGATGCCAAGAGGACATTGAGAGAAATTAAGCTTCTTCGTCACATGGACCATGAAAATGTAAGCTTGGGCTCTTTGTCAATT
>JBBYHM010000010.1:6273915-6286437 GCA_038381775.1 Adansonia rubrostipa | reverse complement strand
CAGATTTTGCATTGATGTTTTTATGAATTATGGTGCATTTACCGGATTACTGCTGAAACCAAGGGGATTAGATTAAGAGTTACAATTTACTGTTACTTATTTAGTATTTTTATTAATAAGTCATACACATGTAAAGCATGGCGTGTTCACCTCTCCACATGACTGATTTAATCTGCATACGCCTGATGAGTTAAAGTTTCTTCTTCTACCAATCTGCAGTCTTTATCCTGTCTGGAACCACTATTCAATTCTCTTCCTGCAGGTTATTGCCATCAAGGATATTATTCGACCACCAAAAAAGGAGACCTTCAATGATGTTTATATTGTTTATGAATTGATGGACACTGATCTTCATCAGATAATTCGCTCCAACCAACCATTGACAGATTATCATTGTCAGGTTTGGATAAAAAGTTTTTGGGGACATTTATGTTACTGATATTTACTAAACTGGGGACTGGAGAGTCCTCGGCTGTGCAGTGTGTAAATTGGAAAAATTCTAGGCCAACCGAATTGGCTACAGCTGGCAGGGACCTTTCCCCTTATTGTGATAACTGGTTATGCGTTAATGCCCTTAATGTGATAACAGCGATGCAGAAACCTTAAAATAATTATTAGAGTCTCAATTTCTGCCCTGGAAATCTATTGTACTTTTCTATATATGCAATTGAAATATAATATTATAGCTGCATGTTTCAATACCTTGCTTCTTTTTTTTTTTGACGGTGCATATAACATGACTCTGATACTGAATGAAACCTTTGCAGTACTTTTTATATCAGTTGTTACGAGGGCTGAAGTATGTACATTCTGCCAATGTTTTGCATCGTGACCTTAAGCCAAGCAATCTACTTTTGAATGCAAATTGTGACCTTAAGATCGGGGACTTTGGATTGGCAAGGACGACATCTGAAACAGATTTCATGACTGAGTATGTTGTCACTCGGTGGTACCGAGCACCAGAGTTGCTCCTTAATTGTTCAGAATACACTGCCGCCATTGATATTTGGTCTGTTGGTTGCATATTTGGAGAAATTATGACAAGAGAGCCTCTGTTTCCAGGCAAAGATTATGTTCATCAGCTGAGACTCATCGCAGAGGTAGTCAAATTCTACTGAAGTATTCTAGCTATGGTCTTACATGATATATGATATAATTTCAAGATACAAAAACATAGGGTGATCTGCTTTAAATTTTTGTTTGTTTCCTCTCTCTCTCTCTCTCTCTCCCCCCACCTAAAAAAAAAAAAAAAAAACCCCTTTGAGCATTCATTTCTGGTTGCTGATTCTCATCACAATGACTCATACTGATAATAAGCCTGGAAATGTATTGCATCTGCCCATGCATGGCCCTGATGATGGTGCTGATGGGTTTACCATCGAGGTTAGATACAACCAGTTAGTCAGACTTGATTGAAACATATCTGCGATGATTCATATATTGGAAAATGAGTAAGAAAAACAACAAATTATTAAAAATAATTCTTGTCCAGTCTCAATTCTTTTCCTTGGTGTTACTAACGTTGCAGTAAATTTGATATGTGCACTTGTGGAAATATTTTCAGACGCTGGGTTATAGTTTAGTAAGATAATAAAGAGTGCTTTAGAGTCCAATTCATTTTGTGTAATGATCCTAGTTCAGATGTTCCAGAAGAATTGTTTTCATTTGAAATCCGTAAGTTATGTTAATGTGTACCATCTTGCGTGCTGTTAGAAACCAGTCTAGCCTCCCATTCTTTTTAATGCTGTCTTTCTGGTGGCAAACCTCAGTTTGCTAACTTTTAAGATTGTACATTCTTTTTTTGTCCAAAAGTTGATAGGCTCTCCTGATGACGCCAGTCTCGGATTTCTCCGAAGTGATAATGCCCGAAGGTACATTAGACAGCTTCCACAGTGTAGGAAGCAACAATTTTCAGCTAGGTTCCCGAATATGTCTGCTGGGGCTGTTGATCTGCTAGAAAAAATGCTTGTATTTGACCCCAACAAACGAATTACAGGTACAAGCCAAGAAATAGAATTCCAAGCACAGCATCTCCGATTGTTCCCCCTTTGTTTTGGTCTCTCCATGTCGGTGATTGTTCTTTTGCATTTATTTTTTGCAGCTGATGAGGCACTTTGTCACCCATACTTGGCATCGTTTCACGACATCAACGGTGAGCCCGTCTGTGCCAGGCCTTTCAGTTTTGATTTCGAGCAATCACCATGCACCGAAGATCACATCAAAGAGCTTATTTGGAGGGAATCTGTGAAATTCAATCCTGATCCAGTCCATTAAGAGAAGAATCTCCTTTGAATATTTATGTAGAAATATAGTGGGAATGACTTATTTCCCGCGAATTCCCTAAGTATGATGTTGTTCTTCAGCATGTCAATGAAGTTGATCGAAATTAGGAATATCATTCAACTTTACTCCTTGTCACCTGAACTGAAACTAATCTACAAGGAGCTGGAAAATACCTTGTCTGTGAGATTTGGGCCCAAAGTGGTTGACATAAGCCCATATCGAATGTTAGTTTAGGTTCTCATATGATCAGAACAAAAACTAAGAGGGATATTCATTATTAATACTAGATAATGGAAGTTCCAGATTTCACTGAAAAGACTGTGGATGTCGTGTTAATCATGGACCCATGTTTTTTTTAAATACTTTTTGACCCAAAGAAAAAAAAAAGAAAGCCTTTCCAATAATCAATTATCTCCTGGTGTTATTCACAATTTGCATGTTTCCGCTTTCCTAATTAAGATATATTGTGCTTATAAATTCTGTAAGAAGCGCATTCAGACTTGTATTTTTATACTTTAGAAGCTGTCCTACTGAAAATTTCAGGCGTTCTCAGGTCTTTTATCCGCTAGCAGATTGCATGGTTGAGGGGTAACATTACTTGAAACCCCGGCAATCTCAGTGCAATTCCATTGAATCTTCTTAGGCCTTTTTTGGTAGTTACAATGGTCGCATTCGATGTGCAGAATCCAGTAAAAGAATAGGCCTCGGATATCGTCACATCTGATCTCCAGCTGCTTTGTCAGCATACCAAACTTGATACCATACTCATCTCAGACATTCTTTAACTGCTAGACAATCATCTCCAGAGACAATGTAGCAGTCCTCAATCCAGTATTCGAGCAAGAGTCGGAACAAAAGGCAGGAAGCCACAAAAAAAAAAAAAGAAAAAAAAAAACACCTTTTAACACCGATAATGTAGTAAACATGCGGCAGGTAAAAGGTTATCAGATTCATTGTCCACTTTCTCACCTGGGGTGTAAACAGGATGAACATTCCAGGATGGAGAATTCATCAATGTGAGATTAAAGATTTGAACTTCATCGGAATACATGATCTCAATAAGGTTAGAGGCCTCGTGTATTTCAGCTCTCAAAATCATTAAGGCAAGGGAATGCAAATGCAAACTACACCTGCATCTGCATGTCCTCGCAATCCCTCAACTACTTGCATAATTAAAACCATGCAAATGACTTGCCCAAAGTAAGATGTAGATATTAATATTAGATTCTTAGATGATATAAATTCAAGTTAATCCCTTCAGAAATTTCCAAGGTTGGAGGGTTCTGTTCATATCCTGGAAACAAAATGAAACATCAAGAATTTCGATTGATTCCATTTCCATAATGGAACTTGGATTTATGAACATTGTTGATTGTTTGGTCCACGACAGCTCAAAACACATTTAGATTTTGTCAGAACTTCAATGGCTTTGCCTGCACTCGCCAACCCCCAGAGCATTTTACCTTTTCACGGGCCTAGCTTGATATTTATTTATTCATCATCACCATTCAATAATTCATCGATTATTTTCAATGAGATAATATTTATTTTTCACATTGGAAAAAGGGAAAAGAAATAAAGGCAAAAGAAGAGTTGTGTATTGAAACTTATACTTGCACTTAAAATAGGCAAGAAATTTTAAGCCATTTATATTATTACTATTACTATATGACCGAGAGTAAGAAAGTATTTGAGTATTTGATTATTTAAAATTACAAAATCCTCAGTTAATAGACATACAGCAAGTATTTTTTTTATTTGGAAAATGAGTGATTCAAATTTGGATATTATATTTAATGCAATAAAAGTGTATAAATCTATACATTGTTAGTGAATAGGATTTTGTCACTTCATTAAAATAAAAATAATTTATATTTAATTTTAAAAATTTTAATTAGATGGCATTACCTGATTCATAGTATATAAAGTTATGAGCATAACAAAGGTAAATCATCCTCAAAATCATGATTAGAATACAAAACATGATAAAAGAAAAGAAGTATTCCATAAAAATGGAATAATACATCTTTGATATTTAAAAAAAATAGTTTTTTTAAAATAGTTTTTTACTTCTTGACCGAAAAGGTCTTACATTATTTATTTTTATTTATATATGAACCTCTCTTTAAAAAAAAAAAAAAGCCAACAAACCATCCAATTCCTTGCTCGTCAAAACTAAATTTATAGCAAGAAACAAGAAAAAAGTCAAGGTTCTTATCTGGAAAAAAATTATGAAATTTCTTTATTTGTTATCTGTTATGAGAATATTAGTTGCACGAATAGGCCCTTAGCAGAAAATTAATATATATATATATGTATACACACACGCACACATATTAATATTCTTCTGACTACTGAGAAGCAAAATAAAATATATATGTATGCATGCTACAATTAATTCAGAGATCAACATATATATATATATATATATGTCATATGTCAAAATTAATTAAATAAATAAAATCCATCTTAAACATGACAAATTTAATTCCAAAAATCAACATTCGCAACATCAATGTTATAAAGAAAGGTAGGCACCTAATTCAATTTTGCCCTAAAAGGGCAGTTCATTAAGTCAAACGAAAATTCTTAAAAGAATTAATGGTAAAGAAATATATATATTTATTTATTTATTTATAAATATATATAGCTGCCATGAGTTTCAGCATATTCAGCACTTACTTTAATCTAAATATATAATATTAACGATGATAACGCAAGTATTAGTTAACAAAGAAGGTTTATGTGCATATAGCACCTGCTGAATGCTTCATGATCAACATAATTGATTTATCAAGACAAAAAAAACCAAACGAAATAACTTAATTAACCACCATCTCGGTAGTCAAGAAAGAAATTGACTGAAAGTATGGACCAAAATTTTTGTTTCTTAAATATCGTGGATAATGGAATTCAAACTCAATGTTTTTTAAGTAAAAAAACATGCATTAAATATTATGAAAATTGGTTCTTATAAGAAAGCGCTACAAAATAAGAGCCTTTTAGGAATAGAATAAGGAGATGATAAAAAAAACTTCTTTATGCTAATTTTAATTATATTAAGGATAAATGTTGTACTTAATTTAATAGTATTGAGGATGAATACTGCCTCCAAACATTTTAAAGACATAGTTTTAAAAGACGACTATGAGAGACGATTTTTTGTCCTTAAAATTTTTAGGAACGATTTTTTATCTTTTAGAGATAATTATTAATTATTTTTGTTTTCTCTAAATTTTGTAGAGAAGAAAAAAAGAAGGAAACATCAGTTCTAATTTCCAGTTTACTTAAGCTAGTGCAGATGCTGAAAAGAGTTGCAATTAGACAAGTGGAGCAGTGATGAGAACTTACTAAAATAGGAAACTGTAAATATATGTTACATATCAAATAGGAACACAGAAAAGGGAGCACTGCCAAGTTTTAATATGAATAAATTATTCTGAAAGAATTGTATATGTTATTATCAATATGAAAATCCATTCCAAAATGGAAAAATTCCCACTTTCCAAATTTGGCTATGGAATATAAAAGACAAACTTCATCAATTATTGCTCAAATTTTATATGAAAAATTCACACACATTCACCAATCACCATATATTTGACCTATATATTTCTTCAAAAAGGAAATCCCATTTTTGACAGAGTTATGAAAACTTGAACAAGATACAGTAGAAATTAAGGACCCTGGCAAATTCGACACCGATATGGGGGAACTGAATCCCTTATTTAGCACGAAGTACTGCAGAAGTATTATTGAAAACCCACTTATCTGTTATCTTCAATCCGTTGTTGGAAGCAATCGTGTAATATACTTAAAATGCATCACTTGTCTCCAAATAGGTAACCCAGTGATGAATCTCCACCAGGAACTGATTTAACTTTTGTTGATGGACGATCCTGAAATTTTCACAATAAAGTCACTAATTTGGTTAAAAGCTATATATAACATAGCTAGATAAAGTGAAAAGAGGTTTGCAACATATATGATAATAACTAACAGTTAGGAAGTTCCCTGAATTCTGTCCTTTAGCCCTATGGTAGTTGTTGGTGACGTTTTTCTGTGTCTGTTTCTCAGAACTTGGTTTATTTTCTGCCGGCAGAGGCTTCTCTGGGGTAATATCTATGCCATATGGAGGCTGGATAGGTGGTGTTATAGTTGGTGCACTTGGCTGCTCGTCAGCACCAAAGAGGTAGCCCAAGGAACTTTGGCCGCCGCCGTAGCTGCCACCTCTACTCATGTTTGGAGTACTTCAAGATTTAGTTATCAATTAAGAAAATTTCAAACAAGTGGAAAAAAACCCTAATATATAATGCCTTTTGCGACTGTGTATGTATGGATGGGCTAATGTATATCTAAACGCATGTTATGACATATGCACTATACCTACTTGTCCAATTATGTACATTAGCAAGCAATAGCAATAAACTGTCAAAAACAAAAAAACACTAAAGCGTGGTGCAATATAGAGCTCTGTTGGAAAGGGGTATCCTATGGATTCTTTATCTTCGACCTAAGGTGTGTATATGTATATAATTATACATGTATGTGATTAATTTGTAGGAGAGATGCAACTTCAAACAGTAATTATCAGTTTATCACGTGAATCATGAATAAAAAAAATTAACAGGCACATGAAAAATTTACAGTTCCTATGTACCAACTAGGATATGATCCTTCAAAATTGTGCATCAAGTATTCTGAGATGCTCCTGGATATATAATGTTTTATTCACGCTGGTCTTGCCTTGTTTCTTGTTAACAATAATCTAATGCTGAAGCAATTAAAAAAAAATGAATAGCATGACAAAAAGAAGTTATATCAGAAAAGGGCATTGCAGAAACGTCTTTAATTACACTATAATACTTGTTTATGCGATTTTTGGGTGCAAGATGTGGTGTATAAGTGACAAAACATAACCCAACAACCATACCATGCAAGTTAGCACAAAAATGACTCTAGAACTGTCTCTCTGCAAAAGTAGAAGAGAGCGGTTAGTTAAGTGTTCAAATCAGGGAAGGCTGTAGTAGCCCCCCCATATAATAAGCCATAATAATTATTAGGATTAGTGGTTTTTATATCGATACTGTTGACGGGTAATTGACTTTGGGATTGGTTAAGCCACAGATCGTTACTTAGTGCGTGGTTAACCTCGGGCCCATTTCCGGCAGCTGGACTGTTGAGGCATCCAGCCAGGACTCACCGTTCTTTTGCAATGTACATGGTCTAATCAACCAATCAAAATCAACGTACCAAGGTGATGATGTTACCCCACAATAAAAAAAGACGTACAATTAGGGAAATTTTAGCATTGGATTTTAACTGTATCCTAAGATAAATTTGTCATCAATCATATGAATTCAGGACACTTGATTTATGTTGAGCTAAAGAGGTGTGTAAACGGGGTTAAATCAAGATAATTGTAACTTTAACAGTGTATATATAAATATATATATATAGAAATGATAATTTTGGTTGTTGCTATTAGACGTTAATGTTGCATTAATTGGGCCCCATCAGTGACTTGTTTTCTTCAGAATAAAAAGGCAAGAATATGAAAATGAACTAAGCTAATTTGATTCAGATGGTAAAGGTTCGGTAGGAAGGGAGCCTGTAGGCCTAAGGAATCCCAGTTTTCAGCTAACGGTTAATTGCTACAGAATTGCACCATGATTAAAGATGACTCTGAAATCTCATTTCATTCATATATATGCGATAAGGGTATGTAACCTGATGGCATTGAAAAGCCCACCAGTGGGGCTTAATCTGAAAATGAAGTGGCCTTCAACACTAATTCTGTCTTAAAAAGCATATGCTCTTATTTTGAAACCATGAATATGCTTTTTCAGGTAAGCTTTCCTGATCAATTTCGAGCAATTTAGAATAGTTTCTAGTTTTACTGAAAAAAAGGAAACCTTTTAAGTTTTACGGCATCAAAATCCTTTACGAGAAACCAAACGACAATTTTGGACGTCATATCTCATATTCATTATACATGCATATAACGGCTGATCATCTTTTTGCTGTTACTAGCTAGCATATATTCGTAGGGACAAAGTTGTTCCGTGGCAATGGATAATGATGCCCAAGTTGACATAGATGCCGGAATCCATACAATTAATTGTGGCCCTTTTTTTTCCTCAGAAGGTTTTAGCTTGCATGGAGAAAGGAAGGGGTAAGTGGTGTGGAGCCAACTATCACTTTATATTTTCTCAAATTTTTTATATATTTTTAATGATTTAAACTCGAAATCAGTATAGACAAATATGAAATAGGTTGAACTTGAAGTGGCATGGATACGAATTGATCCAAACAATTAATTCAGAAATAATTAACCAGAAACTAATTAACTTGATTGTTTACCCAATTACCTTGGTCTTTAAAAAAAAATTTCAAAAAGCTTGCTTTTTAATCGTATAGACCATATTTTTTTTTGTGATCCAGTTTTCTTTTTGACATCTATATACAATTAAGGTTTGTACACTTTAAAAAACAGAGTTTATGATCTTTGTTTGGAAGATATGTTAATTATTGACAATATTAGAATTAGAATTGTCAAGCATCTAAAGAAATCTTTGTTTAGATAATTATGTCTTGTAATCCATCTATTTGTGTAAGAATTAGCAGCTCAACTATTAAAATAGCTAATTTAATTTAATTAGTTATTTTCATGCATTTATTTATGCTTTTAATTTGGGTAGTTGTTGAGGAGAGTATTTGTAAAATTTTCAACCGATTCTATTTTGGTACTTATTTATTTATAGTTAGAGGTGTCCAATGTAGGTTGAGGCTCTGAAAAAATTTTAAATTTTAAATCAGGTTCGAATTTGGCTTAGCCTGGCCTATCCATTAGGCTTTGATTATTGTTCACTTTATTAAAAAATTATTTTTATAATAATATTTATATATTTTATAATTAAATTTAAATAAAAATATATTATTTAAATATAAAAATATTGTTCTAGGTGGGGCCAATCTGAAACATAAAAATATAACACGGGTATGCCAGACTGAACGAACTGCTCAACATATAAACAGATCTATTTATAATATATGTATTATTATTTGTTTACGATTTTTTATTAAAAATTGAATGTGACTTATTAAATATAAAAAATTAAAATAATAATTTATTAGATAAATAAAGTTTCAAAAACTTAATTTTAAATTTATGATTACTTCTGACTTTCATTTAATTATTTAAATTATTTAAATTTTAAATTAATGATTACCTTCATTATCAATATAAAATATATAAAAATAAAAGAAAAATCTACCCCCAATCTAGCGTGGGTCTGCAGGCTAGTCTCATATTCAAGGGGAAGGTAAAAAAGGATCTATATATATATGGGCATGATGGTCAAAAAGTGGGGGGATGCTCAGTGATAAAGCTACGTTAGCTTAGCTTGTCTTAGCTTTGCTAGGGAAAATCTATCAGAACCCAAAAGAAAAAAAGAAAGAGACTAGGTATGACGAAGGATCACACTTGAGACCTCTATTTGTAACCTCTTTAGTGGACATATATGGACACAATTGCAATGCCTAAATAATAAAAAAATTTCCAAAACCCTACCAACAATTTCTGTGGACCCAGCATAGGACCCCCTCCTTCCCAAAGTAATCTTTATTTTATATAAAAAATAACTCGGGATTAATAAAATAAAATAATTATTATATATATGCTAATAGCTAATTATTTTGTTATGATATTAATTTGATTAATTACCAATTAGTATCTTATTCGATTGGCTTGTGGGAGGGGAAAAAAATTAATTGGGTTACGACTTTTGGTGCGCATCTGCAAAGGCCAATTGGATCAAAACCAAACCCAAAACAACGACCATCAATACTTGTAATGTTAGTTTGGGCCATGTAGGCACGCACGTGAGTGCCTATTTTCGACAAAGACTACTAAGTTCTGCTTTGCACCAAAAAAGGTTTTTCCTTTGTTTTTATGTGCACACAGTAGTTATAGTTTTCTTTACTATTTATAATTGCTAGATATTGAGCTTAATTTTATAAAATATAATAAAACCTTAGTATAAATAATTGAAAAATAAAAAAATATTACTATTTGATATTAAAATTGAAAATTAAATAGTCCTAAAATATTTGTCTTGGCATGGACTAACAAGTACATCATATTTATCTCATTTACATTATCGCATAACAATACCAAGCATGGTAAAATACTAATTGAAAAATTCTTATTTTACGAAAGAAGATCGCAGTTAGGAGAATAGTAAAAAAGTTATAAATATTAAAATTTAAACTTTAAATCTATTAAATATTTCACTTAAAATTAACGGTATAAAATGATTTAACGAAACTTTGCATTTAAAATAATAATCGCAATTTGCAAGTACTCTTTTAAGCACACGTGTATGAATCCATAATCATTCATGTATGTATTTAGAGAGCCAAACTTTATATATATATTAAAGTCACTAATTCTCTTAATAAAAATTAACATGTATATATAACGTCTAAAGGAAATGGCAAAAGTAGTTTTAGCAATCATATACATTTGCCATCTATACATGTCTTATAGACTTACCCAAAGGTCAAGCTATTCGTCCAAGCTTAAAAGCCTGTCCGATATTTGAAAGAGTTTAAACAAAAATATTAGGCCCATAAAATGGGCTTACGCAATAAAATTAGACTTGATTAAAAAATAGGTCGGGCTTTAGCTCCAACTTTTAAAGCCCAAGCCCGACTTAACCCATTTTACTATTATGTTATATATATATATATATATATATTTTATATTTTATGTATTATATAATTTTTGTTATGTAAAAATAATATACATAATACTATAGTATAAACTTTAAAAACTAGGTTAAATTATTTATATTTATAAACCTAATCAAAGAAAATTATTAAATTAATAAAAATTAAATTTAAAAAATATATCTTTTTAAAAAATATAATATGGGCGGGCTTAAACGGACTTGGATTGTCTATTTACAAATATAAGTAGGCTTAAACAAAATTCGAGGCTCATATTTTGGGTTGCGCCGAGCTTGGATAAACATATTTGATGGTAATACTATGCTCAAGTCCGACTCAGCCTATGAGAAGGTCTAATGTCCTAGCAGTTAAAGGGTTTATATAAGATTTCATTTTTAAAATCTTAAGAAATTAATAAAGTATTTTGCTAGCTTTAAGAACATTTGTTAAGGTTAATTTAGTTACTTGCTATTTATAGTAATTCTTTTTTATTAAATATAATTATCAATAGTTAATTTGGTAATTTCAAATGAATAAAAATATATCCTTGCACAATTAAAAAGATAAAGGAGAAAGGAGAGGACACCTTGTTAATTCCTTCTACAATTAAAAAGAAACCAAAGCACGAATACATTTCGTGCTGCCCAATTTAAACCCAAAACGAAAATGAAACAAATTCCAAGTTTGGCAAAGAACAAGTGAACAAACTCCCTCATGTATGCTTGTCCAAAACAACCACAAGTACACACTTGTTGTGCACCCATTAGCTATTATCTTGAAGTATTCATCATCTATAACTCAAAGGTATCCATTTATGTGGGGGAATGAATAAGGGAAGAAATAAACTTATCATAAAAATGGTTAAATTTTATTCAAACAATTTGAATAATTTCAACATAATCAATTAGCAATTTTTTTCCCTTTCAAACGTAATTTGATACATGAAGCAATTGTTTTTTTTTTAAGAAAAATTTTGAGTACAATTCCTCTTAATTAATATTTTGTTTTTGAATAAAAAAATTATTTAATACATTATCAGTAAATTTAAAAATTTCACCAATAAAATGAAGTATAATAAATTTTTATAACATTCGTATAGTTTAAACTTTATTGATTACATATAGTAAATGGACTCATATTTATTCATCATCATTCATTTAAGTTACTTTGTAATTAGATTCAAAATTAAAACCTGAATCTTTAAGTACAAATGATTCTGTTAGAAAATTAATAAAAATGAAAGAGAATGTCGGGATGACTTGATAATATTTGATATGATTATACGAATATTATATGCTTAAATTCAAAACATAACATAGCATAACGCAAATACATTCTCAAAATATATATAATATGAATTATAAACGTATCAAAATTCATATAAATATAAAAAATTTTAAACATAATTATAACGTAATAAAATATATAAATATAATATAAATATAAGAATTCTTAAAATCTCATTTCTCTGGCCAGTAAAAACTCTCTGAATCGGGTAATTGATGA
>JBBYHM010000010.1:6187654-6206642 GCA_038381775.1 Adansonia rubrostipa | reverse complement strand
TTTTCAGTTAAGATATTTTGATAATTTTATATCTCATGTAAAAAATAATTAAAATATAATATAAATACAATATGATATGATATGAAAAATAATACTAAAATGATATGAATATATGAGTTTATCAAAAATTATATCATACAAATTATTAATATATTAAAATTTATATAAATATTTAATATTTTAAATATAATTATTAAAAAATTAACAATATTCAGCTTGAATTATTAAATTTTAATAAAGGGACCTTACATAAAAGAAACAATTGTAGAAATTAATAAAAATCACTTATTAAATTCCAAGCCAAGTTGGAAAAGTGTAGATTTGTGCCTCACTATTTTGACATGTGAAGGAGGAAAGCAAGGGATCTAACCCAAGTCACAACTCACAAGCTAAAGCAAATTTTGGATTTGATAAACATATTTACTCCCTAAAGAAGGAGAAATGAGGTGTTGTTTCATAGTATTTTCTTTTACATAAAATTCTTTTTTATCAGAACTTTTTGTTTTTTTTTCTTCCTTCCATTTCACTTTTTCTTATCCCTTTAGCCCTTCACCACCCCACTCAACAAATATGTTTGTATGTATGTATGTATGTATGTATAAATTTCAGAAGAAACACAAAACTTTACAGTGTGGGTATCATGTGAAATGGATTTATGTAGTGTTGTTTTATTACTCTTCCTGGTTTTTGTGTTTTTTCTTTTTTTTTTTTTTTTGGCTGTACTATAGACCCCAAAATATGTAAATTCTTTTAGGTGGTCTGGGCCTACATAACGGTGGGTGTTGACTCATATTAAATTTAATTGTTATTTTCACAAGATAAGTAGAAATCATCAAGAATGGACCAACTCAAAGATAACCATTGTTTTGAAATGCTCAAATTATTGGCATGCAATTGTAAATTTCCCACTTTAGTGGGTTTGGTTTTAAGCTTTGGCCCGTTAAAAGGAAATTAAGCCTCATCAAATCATCATATCCATTTTTGCTCAAATCAACCACGACAATCCACAAAAATAAGAACTGCAATTTGAACAAAGTGCTGATTCTTTAATTAATTCTTATTTTAAGTTTTTAACCTCTTTGCCTTTTAAAGAGATTCCAGCTGCTAAAATCAATTTAGGGACTGGAATCTTAATTGTGAGAAACTAGGTGATTGATACTGAAAGTTATAAATCAGAGCCAAAGTTCATGCGTGTTTTAAGTTCAATTATATCTAAAGACTGAACCTTTAAAAAAAAAACAACTCTCAAATGGCACCAACAGGTAAATCATTGACAGGGAAATGGCTACCTAAACCAGTGAGAAGATGTAACAGCTCATACATTTGATAAAAATAAAGTTTAAACTTGGAATACGCATAGCCTATAATAATAATAATAATAATAATAATAATAATACATGCAAAAATCTTTTAACTGCATCTGTTATATTTGAGCTCTGAGTTCGGTATCAAACGGCATAGAAAGGATGATGCAGGAAAAGATATCAATGCGTTGTAATAAATCTGGGTCAGTCAGATCAGACAAGCTGCCATATCGAACCTTGACACGTCAGGGGAAAAAAAAAACTTCTATGAATGAGATGCATCTGAAATCTCAGGCATCATATCATATACCGGAAGCAAAGAACAAAAAAATCGGTAACACGAAAAAATAAAAGGACAAGGTTGCTTATGGTTATTTTCTTCTATATATATATATATATATATATATATATATATTTTAAATTTGTTTATTCTTTTTATCTCAACGAAATAGTGTAAGTATATTAATTTTTGAGAAAAAAAAGGATCTTTCGAATTTTAAAAAATTGTTTATATAATACATACAAGTGCTTATATATATCATAAGTAGGGTAGTCAAGTTTAATATTACTTTTTAATATGCATTTTATATTTAATATGTATATCAATTGTAAACGTTTTTTCATTATAAATCATTTTAAATTTATTTATTATTTATTTTTTGATTTTTAAAACAAAATTTTATGCCTATTTGTTTCACAAAATTTTAGTGTTTGTATATATATATATTTAAATATTTTTAAGTAAATAAAAATTAATTGCGTAGACACCGGTCGAAAGACCTAATGTTCACAGACTGCCCAATGAGAAAAAAATAAATAAAAGCCTGATTCTATTTTTTTAAACAAGTATATTAGAAAATCCAAAAACCACCCGTTATCAAAATCGGACGACTGATAGTTTGATATTCCAAAATATCTGACGATCAGAAAATGTCCCCGTCATTATGAAGATAACTACAAAATAGCCTAAAATAATAAATAAATGAGACTTGATTCTTTCTTTAAAGGAAAAAAAAAAAAAAAAGTGGGGGCTTTCGATCATAGACATATCGGAAGCACGCATAAGAGCAGGTTCTTGTCACAGTTCATTGCTTTTTTAATTTTGATCGAAAATCAGCTAAAAAAAAAAATCTCTTCTTCTACAATCATCTCTGATCAGATCATCAAAAATCAAATCAAAATCCCCGCGAAAATGAACGACGCAGATGTATCCAAGCAGATCCAGCAGATGGTGAGATTCATCCGCCAAGAAGCAGAGGAGAAGGCTAACGAGATCTCAGTTTCCGCTGAAGAGGTATTTAAATTTTCCACTGATTTGCTCACTTCCCCCTCCCCGCTTTTTGGCTTAAACTTTTTGTGAGTTTTGAATATTAAGGTCAATTGATGGTTAATCTATGGGTATTTTAGGAATTCAACATCGAGAAGCTCCAGTTGGTGGAGGCGGAGAAGAAGAAGATCAGGCATGAGTACGAGAAGAAGGAGAAGCAAGTCGAAATTCGAAAGAAGATGTAAATAGATCTTTTCTAAATATTTAACTTATTTTCCCCTTTTTTTTTGTCTGCTGTAAATTTCAGAATTTAGTTCAATTGATTTGTTGTACTGTATTTCTATAGTTTATTGGAACTAAGTTGAAGTCGTGCTGAGATTTATATTTCATCTTAAATATAAGCAATATTTGCCTCTTAACTTTAATTAATTGAGAATTAGTCAGATTTGAAGATGGCACTGGTTTAGCTAGTAATCTGAAACCATAATGTGATTTGGGTGAAAGTGGAAAATTGAAGAAGTTTGATTGTCATGATGATAGTTATAGCGAAAGCAAAGTGAGTTGTGGTTTGTTTTGATGCAGAATTGGCACGTGGAAATAATTAGGAGTATAACCATTCTTTTCTGAATGAAAGCAAGCTTTTTTTTTTTTTTTTGGTTGCAGTGAGTATTCGATGCAGCTTAATGCATCTAGGATCAAGGTCCTTCAGTCTCAAGATGATGTGGTTAATGCAATGAAAGAGTCGGCATCCAAGGAACTTCTGAATGTGAGCCGTGATCACCATGTTTACAAAAAGCTTTTGAAAGATGTAATTGTTCAGGTCAGTGTATGGCAAGATCATAAAGCCATTTTTGCAAATATTGGAAAATTGCAACATTTCAATAAAATCTTGGGGGTTTTTGAATTAAATGATTTTAATGTGCATTTGAATCTTCAAAGTAATGTTGTTTATTCAGAGTTTGGTCAGACTGAAAGAGCCTGCTGTCTTACTGCGTTGTCGCAAAGAGGATGTGCACTTAGTGGAGTCTGTCCTGGATTCAGCAAAGGAGGAATATGCTTCTAAAGTGAATGTTCATCCACCGGAGATATTCATTGACCATGTCCATCTTCCCCCTGCTCCTTCTCATCACAATGCTCACGGTCCTTTCTGGTATACATTATTAATTCTACAAAAATGCAAGATTACATGTTACCGGTTATGCAATTCTTTGGTAGGAATTATTAATTGTTTGGACCAACTTTCCTCCTTATAGTTTATGGCTGGGTAGGGTTGATCCTTGGGGTTATAAAGTGGTTGGCTTAAGTTTTTAAATTAAGTGTTGACTAGTATGATTATAGTAGTTGGATGAAATAGTAGTAACTGGCTTTTGCTGTTTTATGATCTTCCCCCTATCTTAAAAAAGAAAAGAACAGTGATGAAAACGTGAATACTGATTTTGTAAAAATTATTTTTCATTTTGCAGCTCTGGAGGTGTAGTGGTCGCATCTCGAGATGGAAAAATTGTGATTGAGAACACCTTGGATGCACGGTTGGATGTTGCATTCCATAAAAAACTTCCGGAGGTATTTTTGGCAGTTTTTTAGAAGCATTTAGATTTGTTTCTACCTTCTTTCGCATAGTTATACATCTAATTCTTCAAGTGGAGTTAGAAGAAGCAAATTGCTAGTGTGGAGTCCTTAGATTGCATGCCTGTCTGTGTATCTGTCTTATTTCTTTTTCATGTGCGTTGGTGACATGGAGGAGGAATGCATTTTGTGCATATTGTTGTCAGATGCATTATCCTGATAGGCAATTTTAGTTGGACTCGGTGGGCGAGTGTTGGATGCTGATATGCATCCGACAAAAGTATACACAAATGCTCAAATTTTTTTGAAGTTTTTTATATACTTGGAAAATCGTACCACATTTTCCATATTTGAATATGTTTCGGATATGGATATTTTAGTGAAAATAAAGAGTTCAAGTAGCATAGCTGATCGGAATTTTGAAGGTTTTTATAATTTTGTCATACACATCTACCATTGCTCATTTCCTTAAGATTTTTGACCCTTGCATTAGAACATTTTCTTCCCTCTCTCCTTCTTCTCAACTTGGTTTATTTGCTCTCATTGCAGATCAGGAAGTGGCTCTTTGGTCGGGGTGCTGCTTGAAGGGTAAGATTGTATTGTTTTCTCAGCATCTTTGGTCATCAACCAGTGAGCATAATAGCGTTGAAGTTGTTTTGTTCTTGTACTTTGGTATCGTTCTTCCCGGATCATTTGCTTATTAAAAGTTAGTGAAACTGTTGTTTAAATGGTGCATATATCTCATTTTGAGGATGATGAAGTACTCGTTTTTCTAAATAATGAATAAAATATGAAGTGTTTTCAGCATCTGGTCCAAAAATGGCTCCTGTTAGGACCTGCCCACTGAGCCGAAGTTGGGTCCAAATTGATCGAGACTGTTATCCTCCTACTGCCAACTTTCAGTTTCTCATCTTGATAATAATATTATTTGTTTTTGTTTTTATTTTATTTTTGTACCTTTTTATTTTTTATTTTTTGCCATCATTTTTTTTTATAAATTTCAACTCTGGAAACTTAGCCTTTGTCCAAAATGATTTCCGACCACCAATTGTACCATTTTATAAAAAATTGAGCATTCAATAAACATCGTAAATAATAGTTTGGTAGTCAGTGGGATGGTTTTCTTTTTGCATCCGTATGTTTTCTTCTGATTGATTAGGTAGTGACATTTAGGCCTTCTTAGATGTCTATTTTTCTGGTGATTCAACGACATGTTTTTCAGCCTTTAACATTGGTTTCCAGAATATTTCAAGGATTAGCGATTGGGGTCATCTCGAGAAATTGAAATTAGACTCAAAAGTTGGACAACTTCTCACTAGATCTGCCTTTGGCTTTGGCAGTTTTACCATTTTCCAGTTGCATTATTTTCTTTTCACTTTCCCTCTATTCATCCATCCATCCAATCAAAACACAAAACTAAACCATGTACTAGATTGGAAGCAAGCGACGACATGGCATGTGTGGAGATTGACCCACAATTCTGATCTGTCTCTGCTAAATTCTTTAATATTTTTTTAAATACCATAGTGATCGACCCAAGACATGGACAATGGTCCCATATATCTGGCATTAACTTCGTTTATATATATATATATATATATATATATATATATATATTATCAGAAGATTACACTACTGTTGGCATTTATTTTCTCTTTCCAACTAGTTGTTTATCGAACTATACAAACATAACGAAAGCAAGAAAACGCAATGTTAAAAAAATAGAACTTAGGAAGGAAAGATTAGATGGAGCCAAATATAGGGAAGCATCCAAATCAAGAGTCAAGGAGAAGCATATAGCAAGTTAAGTGCAACCCCCACAGGACTATGTGTTGGGTTTGGGCAGGGGAACTGGAAGAGATATATGGACAAACAAAACATGTTATTAACGATAAGTGACTGCCATGCATCTTGTTCCCATTTTACACACACACGCACGCACCAAAAAAAAAAAAAAAAAGCGAGGGTGCAACTACAAAAGTGAAGCACTGTGCGGAGACTGTTCAACGACAATGTTTTGGGGGAGGGGGGGGACAATTCAGTCAGATCATATGCTTCTTTTAATTGCAGTTATCTTAGCAATTGCAGAGACAAATTGTGACAGGCAAAGTTGGATTGCAAACATGTTTTGATAGTGAGATACCAGAGCTTTGGGGTTAGATTCAGAACTTAGAGCTAATCGCCCACAAAAATCATGCTTTTTGGCTAAGTACGGGGGGCCAAAACGTAGGACGGGACAAAACTAAAGTAAGAGACGACAATTAGAATAAATTTGGCTTAAAGATTTATGCAGTTAAAAAGATATGAATAGTAAATTCGAAGTTGAAATTAAGTAATACTGTTACATTATATGTCCTTATATTAATAAACTCGAAGAATATTAAATCAAATGAAAATAGAATGAAGGGAATTGAAAGTTAAAAAGGATGAAGGCCCATTTCTAAAATGCGAAAAGAAAACATCAATAACTGATATTTTGGAATCAAAGAAAAGAAGCAATAAAAATGAACCAGAAACAAGGAGACCATTTATAACATGTAAAAGAGCATTAAGCATATATATATATATATATATATATATATATATAATGAAGATTCTTGGACACAAAGACAAGGAATGGGACGAGAAAGGTGGTGGTGAGCGGTGAGATGGAGCTAGCTCCGCTCGGTCTGGTGGGTGCGAGGGTTTGCATCCCACATATGGGTAGGCCTATGGTTGTCAGGGTTGTACATGGCATTTTGTCATAGTAAGATTGTAAGGGTGCTACTAGGAGCTGCATGCGTGGTGTCTGGTGCGGTGTGGTATGAACTATGAACCCCCACTTCCTAACCCACGTTTGGATTTCAATGGATTGGATCCACAAAACATTTAACCATATTCCCATGCTGCCTCCCTTTCCTCCTACACTAGATCTAGATGCAAACCCACAACATCACTTGCCTCCGACCATTTTTCATGCAAAATATTTAGGCATTTGATTCGAGCATTCGAGAATCAATATTCAGGAGATATATTGTTTTCACTTCCACTCCTTATTCATGGACTAACAATTAGGTTTTCATGATTAAATATGAATCATATGGGTTTCTTTCACCTGAACAACATCAATAATAATAATGTTTATGTTTGAGATATCATTAGTGACTCGAGTTATTAATACAAGAATCTTAATTAAGTAATTATATTAACTTCAATAAAATATCAACTCATTTAATTAAAAAAGGGGTATAGATTTTAATTGTTCATATATGCAAAAAAGTTCAAATAATAAAAAAAAATTATTTAAAATTTAACCCATTATGTTCAAAATTTTGTTTAAAATATATTAAATTATTAAATTATTTTATGTTAATTTTTTATATATTTCAAATTTAGTCTAATTTAAATTAGATTTGTTGGCTTTTGGACAAACTGATAGAGATGATCATAAGACAACCGTTATTAAAAAAAAACATTATTTTGGGACTGGGAAGGCAGAGGATTATACGCAATGGAGCTTAAACTTTGTCTCGAATCATCCGATAAGGCCATTTGATATGTTAGTAGCGCTTCCATTTACGACGGGACAAATGACATACCATAATGTGTCAAAGACCCCAAATGTCAACCCCACTACCATCCATGGCTATGCCCTATTATCTCCCCTTATTATTTCCCATTATTTATTTATGTATTTATCTATTTTTTTTGGTTGGGTTGGCTTGTTTTGTGAGCTTCCCAAAGGATGATTGGTGGAACCAATAACCCCCACTTCACCTCAGCACCGTGGGTCTTTAGTTTTTAATTTCTCCCTTTTTGTTCTTGGTCTATTTTTCTAGATAATTGATGATGATGTTATTTAGAATTACAAGTTTGGCACGTGAAAGGAGGTTAACAGGAACGTGGGTTGAACTCTGAAACTCGATTAACCTCTATGATCAAGCCATTGTTAACTCAGACAAAATGGATGGTCCTAAAATCATATGATTCGGTTAAAAACACTGATAAAAAATGAGGGAAAAAAAATAAAAGAAAACGTTTTTGACTTCTTTTCTGACTTCAGTCTTCAAACAACAAAAAGAATTCCAACTTTGATTAATCACACAAGGATTAGGTGCTAACATTCAACAAAGGATTTTTTTTCTTTAATAAAGAGATCATAATTTAAAAATAAAGAAAAATTATAAATATTATAATTTAAATTTTAAATTCAATGTTAAACAAACCTTGGAACCTATTAATCAATCTTTGAGTATAAATTTCATGCCGGCTATTAAGGTTAGGTAATCAAACTTGACTTTGATACTTAAAAAGAAACAAGGAATTATGAACCCAATTTACAAAGACTAATCAGAATAGCTCTCTTTCTAAAGCTTTGACCGTGCACACTTTTCATTTATTAAATTTCATATGAAGCCCTATTTCGTGACATTCGTCAAAGAAATTGGCGATATTGTCATTGATCCTCTGGAAGCCCTTTTTCTTTTGAATATACAATTTTTGGAGGGGTTGGGTTTGTTGGCGTCGGTCCTAGAAAGTGCGTAGTTTAATATTCTTTGGACTAAGGTGTACGAAGGCTCTCACAATCAATTTCCTTCTAGTGAAATTCAAAAAACATAAAATATTTTTTTTCCTGCCGGGATGAAATAATTGCTAAGTATCATCATCAATATTTTAATGGACTCAAGCTCAAAGCCATCGGTTTGAAGTTTTTATTTTTATTTTTAGTTATTTTTATGTCCAAAAAGATGATTGATGATGAAATAATTCGCTGCATATAAACTTTTTATGGGGTATAAGCATTTGTCTCGTGCTTAAGACTTTTGTGAAGCAAATTATTAGTGTTTGATTTACGAAAATAAAATATAATTATAATAAAATAATTATTTTGTGAGAATAAAATAACGTAAGAATAAAATGAAATAGTTATATACAGTAGGTAGATTCTATAAAATAAAATAATATAAGATTTAAATCTCTTAAAATGATTTCTTATTTCGTCAAAAGTTAAAATAATCATTCAATGAGAGCTTAAAATAATTATTTAGTAATTTCGAAGAATAAGGTTATAACATGTTATTCTATAAAATAGTCATTTTACAAACTAAACAGTCGCATTAGTATAATACGTTGAAATGTGACTGTATTAAAATTCTTAATACAACGAATCAAACATGTTGTAAATGATAAGAGTATCTTTTTTAACATGCTCAAGTCTTCATTTAGTATTATTGCGACAGAGTTTTTAAAGTTTAAAATTAACATTAATTGTTACGTTAAATGAATAAAACATTTTGATTTTACTAATAACATTTTGATTTGACAATTCAAAAAAAAATCAAAAAAATAAATTTTTATACTTTGAAAACTGATTTTTTTATAAAATAATTATATTATTCCTGTATTTTTAAAGAAAATTCTCAATATTTTTTATAATAATGCGAAATATTTAGAATTTATTTGGCTATATTTTTTATCATAATTTTAAATATATTTTTCTACCCAAAATTTCTAATCCAAACTTTTTTTCAATAGCAGCCCTAAATCGGTTTTTCTATTACGCCTCGAGATTCCAAATTGCGCCGCCAGCCAAGGGTGCTAAAGGGCTCTGAAAGGGTTATTTTTTCTGGCTGCGCACGTAATCTTCCACAAGTTTCTAGTGCGGGACTCGCGTCTTAGGGTGTTCGCTGCGACTCGAACATACATTCTGGTGCTTTCGCGTGGGTCTGTCAAGTGTGCGCATCCAATTGTGTGTTCCGAGATTTGAACCTGTAACATATTACATTAAGTGACACATTGAATTTGGCTAATTTAATATTTAGGTGCTATGAAATGACCCCAAAGATATTCGATCGGGACAAGCCACCGATAGGAGCCCCCTCCCCCCTTCCTCCGGGCATTCTGCGTAACGTTTTTCTTTGCCTTTCTTATTTGCTTCTACGCTTTTTTCAATTTTCTTCTGGAAATTTACATGCTGTTAACATCTAATAGTGAATGGCCATCGGTCCTTCGGGCTTCAAAGTTCAACCTCACTCTACCCTTTCCTCCTTTCCACATCCTTTTGTACGCGAAGTCATGCTTGAAATATGTCATTAAAGCCGTTGTAAACAAATAAATAAATAAAATGAATCTTATTGGATGGCATATCCAAAGCTGTAATTTTACTCCCAACTCTCTATCTATATATTGTCACTTACTCCGTGTCCCTTCTCCTTTCTATACGATCACAAAAAACTGAAACAAAAACCAAACTCAAATAAGGAAAGCTTTCGCATCAAAGCTTTCTTTTTCAACAAAAATGGGTTTCCCAGTAGGCTTCCCAGAGGTACTCCTTCCAAGACTACTTCTCCAGACACTTTCTCTTCTGGGTTACCTTCGCAGATTCATTTCCACTCTCTTCCTCTCTCTAGGTCTCCCTGATTTCCTCGAATCCGACATTCATTGGCCTGTCATGCCTGATATCGACGCTTCCACCGCCGTCTCCTCCTCTTCTCCCCCGCGCCGCAGCATCCCAGTCTCAGCTCTCCTCATCCGGGAACTACTACCCGTCGTCAAGTTCTCCGACATCGTCGACCCCCCGGACTGCTGCGCCGTTTGTTTGCACGGATTTGAAGGGGAGGATGAGATCAGGCGGCTGGCGAATTGTCGGCATATATTCCATCGGAGCTGTTTGGACCGTTGGATGGGATATGACCAGAAAACTTGCCCGCTTTGTAGAACATGTTTTGTCCCTGATAATACGAAACAGACATACAATGAGACGCTTTGGGCTGCTTCTGGGATCCCCGAATTCTTTGGTGATTATTCTCATATTAATGCTCTGTAGCTAAAGCTGTCAGCTTTAAAGAGGAAAAAAAGGAAAAGATGAGTTTTTCATTACAATATTACTATTTTTCTTTTCTCTTTTTTCTTTTTTAAGATTGCTTTGTATATATACTCGAAAGATCTGGAAAATTATCACAAAGGAAAAAAAAAAAATGAAGGTTGTTGGTTGGAATTTGGACAAAGTTTTGGTATTTAGAAGAAATAAATAAGTTTTGTTTGGTAATGATAGGTATCTACCACTTGTTGTTGTTGGTGGTGGTGGTGGTGGTGGTGGTGTGAAATGTATCATCTAATTAAAGCAAATAAGGATCAAATTAGAAGAACATAAAATGAATTTGCAAACCAAAACATTTCGATTAAACCAAAGCCAAAAAAAACCGACCGCCGTTTAACCCTTACAACAGTTGACGGCTATTTTTCATTCTAGAATGGAATTTATAAATTAATTAATCATAATAATACAATCTCCTATATGATTAAAACGATTAATTAATCTGGATAGTTCAACATCATTTTGAAGTGGATTTGGAGATGCTTTATCTGATGCCAAGTGGTGATGTTGGGATGAAAACCTCGTAATTTTATACGCTACAAACGTTAAGGTTTCTTCTTTTTTTTTTTTTTTTGGTTCATTATATTTCATCTTAAATTTAAGTGATAAAAAAAACTAACCCCTTCAATGCCTTTTGTCTTTATTTTTTAGACGTCCCATCATTTTGTGATTCTAATTATAATTATTAAGACTTGGTTAAGATGTTAATTAGAAAAGCAAAATGTTAAATCAAACTTAATTAGCTATTTTCTATCACCAAAAGAAGCTTCTAATATCCATTTAGGGTGAAAATTCTTAAATATTCTACTATAAAATAAAGGGTTTCTGCTTCTTCTTCCACCCCCTAATTTTTGTATAAACTAACGCATCACATGAAAATGGCATTTGGAGGGTCTCTATTTTTCATGTTTTTTTTTTAATGGAAACATTTCAAAAATTGATGTCAAGATTCTGAAAGTGGCATTGGAAATTCTTAGGAGTTAAAAAAATAAATAAAAAGAACTTAGTTGGTTGCATCAGATTGAATTAGGAATGTTGTGAAGGGAGGGCAGATGGGTAGGTTGAATTTATGTTGCTAAATGTTAATCACCTTATGGTAAAAAAACAAAAAACATTTAAATCTTCATTATTCTGTTTTCTTTTTAACATTCATATCGTTTATCACCTATGATCTTTCAAATAATTTTTCATCATCCACCTTCCGTTGATCAAAATTAAGAATTAATAAAAATATTCACCTGTTAGCCAATGTAACTTGATGTACAATGTAGGATGGCCAACCAAAATATGAGTAGAACGAGGGGTCATATGTTCCAGACAACAAAATTACTAAATAATCACATACGGGGTAGATGTGCTTATAGACCAAGTAGTTCGTCCGTTAATATTGGATCAGGCTTCGGTAAAAAAAAAAAAAATTAATAATTTAAGCTGACATGTAACATTATATGGGGCAGATACGCTTATAGACCAGATAGCTCATCCAATTAATTTTGAATCAGACATGGATAAAAATTTTAATAATTTGAGCAGGACGTTATACTGTAATATAAATTTTTAAAATAGCCCAAGATCAATCCTAACATGGATTTGGATAAGGAAAAAAATTTTTCGAGCTATGACCGGACTAATGAACACGGATCATTAAATATAATAGATGTGAAGAGGAAAATGTTTACCAGGAAATTAATAGCTTAACAATATTGGTTTGTTTATAAACCAAGATTTGCAAATAAGTTTTACAAATTTAATTAAACACCAGAGTGAAGGAAAATGAAGATAATTTATTGAGAATAGACAAGCTGATTTGTCTCAATATTTAAAACTTTAGCTGTTTAAATCAGCAGTACCAAAAGCAAATTACAAAATATATAGCTATATATAAATCGCAACAGTATGTAAATCAAATTTTATAAAGAATACCAGCTCCATCCATGATTTAGTAACCCAGACTCGGGTGTTTGAAACTGACGCATAACCCAGAGTAAGATCACCTAGAATAACCAGACGGTGGATAACCAGGTGGAGGGTACTGAGCAGGAGGATATGCAGCAGGCGGGTAACCCTGAGGTGGCGGATAAGGCTGTCCATATGCTGCCGCGGGATAGCCAGCAGCTGGAGGAATTGGTTGATCAATGCGAGACATCTGCTGAACAGGGGGTACCGCCATTGGTTGTGGACCAAACTTGCCATCTCGTTTGTCCATTTCAATCTTGTGTTGCGTCTGTAACCCAAGAAAATGTTAAAGAGATGTTTCAAAATGAGGATAAAAAAATTGCCCATTTGCATGTATTAGAACCACTTCATAGTTCATACCTGCATACATGCGCAGACCCTGGAAAAAGCAAAATACAAAATAGAACTGTCAGTATAGTAGATTTAGGCAAAACTAGATAGAGATAAATAGTGCTTGAATGGAACTGAATACTTTACGTGCAATAAACCATATCAGCCAAACAACTCAGCAACTGTGATGCCTCTTGAATCTCATCACTTCCAACAATCATTGCAACTATGGAAAATATGCAGGCAATTTGTTGTAGGCAAAACATGAAACCCTGTATATCAAGTTGGCAATATGTTTTTAATCAATGGCCAAGAATTGCAGATACAATTAGAGATAACATAGATGTAGAAAGAGATAGATTACAATGATGCAATTGTCACATTTTGTTGTTTGAATGTTGAATTCATCTTGCAACAGAAACCGGGTAGAGGCCACCGAGTTTCCAAAGCAGAGGAAAACCTGTAAATAAGAACACATGATAATTAAATTAATGACAAGATACATATCTAAGCTCGCAGCAATGGCCATGCCAAGTTCAAGCCATTTACGACAATTAGGAGAATATAGAATGTAGGTTCCTTAGACAATTTAACAGTATGCTTTCCAAAGTAGAAAACAATGTCCTTCCTCCCCCCACCCTCCTTCCCCACATTGCTCACCATGCTTTTGGCCTAAACATATAAGCTAAAGAACCTGTGCATCTCTAATATTCCTATAGTTCCTGGCAACACAACCCAGTCTCTACCATCCCATAGAAATTCCAGAGATGAGAATCAAACCAACAAGCTTATAAATTAACGTTCGAGTTGAAGTAACAAAAAAAGCGATCCATGACCATATATACAAACTCTTCCTACCTCAGTGCAAAGGCAAAACTCGGGACATTTACTTTCTCCACACCTACCACTGCATGGCATATAACCAGCACAACATGTATACCTACAACAAAAACAAAAAAGCTCAGTTCACACCAAGATATACATCATTGAATTGTGTTCAGAGAGGAATCAAATGTATCAATTAACCTTGACATATCATTATAAAGCGCTCGTTTCCGGAGCAAGTAGGATGCACAAGGCCCACTGCAACAAGAACAAAATAGATCAACAATGAATTGGTAATAGAATTTATGGTTAGATGGTTTTAAAATAAGAAACCTATATGAAAATAAGGGATGTCAACTTATGCCCGAACACTGCACAAAATTCCCTAGTAAAGAGCTAAAGGAGTTAAAAGCCCAGGCAAGAGGGGAGTATTAATTTTCATTTTCCAAGATGAAAGTGTACATAGAAACATGAAATCAGGCAGAGTCAACCCTACGTCAGTTCAGTCACCCATGTCTCCATTTTTAAAACCTAAGCCATCACTAATAAGAACCTTATTGCAGATAACTGAACAAAAAAAAAAAAATTCAAAAACACAAATTTTAGGAGACAAAGTAAAAGTCACAATCAGATCTACAACCAAAAAAAAAAAATCAGAGTTACTTACCAACAAAAAGCAAAGCAGCAATCTGCAAAAAACAAAATCAATGATGAATCAAACTTAAAAAAAAAAAAAAAAAGAGAAACCCGGGAAAAAAACAAAGAGAGGAACAGAAGAATTACAAGGAGGGTCGCGTTGAATGGTGCTCATGAGATCGGTGTGCCATAGATTTCGATAGTTCTGTCGGAGCTGCATCTTCTCCAAGTGCTCTTGCGACGCCATGATCTCTGCAAAAAACGCCCCCGAGAAAAAAAATTGCAAAGAGAAACAGAGAAAGAAGAGAAAGGGGAGGGAATGACAAAGTTTTTGACTGAGTCGAATGGTCCAATGATAGAAGTCTATGGTTACAGGCTTTAAAAAAAAAAAATACAGATCTACGAAATAAGGAAAGACTTTGAATTGAAGAAAACAAAATCAAATCAAATCCAATCTAGAAGGCAGAACGAGAAGCCGAATTAAATGGGAAAAAAAAAACGCGATTTGAGTTAATTATGTCTTGATAATTGATACTACACATTAACTGCTAACATATCTGTAAACTTAAAAATTTCAATGGCACTGATGAAATAATATTTCCTTATTTACATATTTAATAAATGTTTTAATTTTTTTTGTAATATATATATATATAAAGTAGTTTCAAAGTAATTATTATTCAAAAAGAAAAATCTTAAGGTTAACACTTATTGAATTATCAAAGTATTTGCTATATTTTTATTATGCCTAGGTGATATTTTAAATATAATAAATATTTGAATCAATAAAAATTTAAATTAAGTGATTTTACTTTACGACTAAGTCGTTAGTAATTTATTTGTTTCATTAATTGCACGCAATTTATTTAATAAAAATATTAGCATTAACAAGTTATTATAAATATTTCAATAATTAATTTTTTTAAACAAATTATTTACTAAATATTAAAATAATTGAAGTATAATAATAGTAATAATATCATACGCTAATCAACAGGAAAATGCTATATATTTTCGCGTTTCTATTTTGTTGTGTAAACGGCCCGAAATGTCTTAAATTCCTTCATTCAATTATTGCGCGTACGAAATAAATGGTCGTCTCAAAAGTCTAAAGTTTTCCTCTCTTTAGTTTTGCTTCCTTGAACCTTCGCATAAAAAAGAATAATTCGAAAAGAATCCGCTCAATGGGTTTTTAGATATTAATTAATTTTTTATTTTAATCTTTTAATTTAATATATTATTTTTATAAAATTTAATTATTCGATACATTAATAATAATTTTTTTAAATTTTATGCATAAAGTTAAAATATTATCATATATTTTAATTATAAATTTAAAAAAATAAAAATTAATGAATAAAATAAATGACAGTATTTTAATTCAACTAGTGAAGTTAAAAAATTTCACTTTCAATCTAATAGATAATAATCCCTAATTATAATTTTATTTTCACCTATATCACTTTACTATTAAGTGACAGTCCTTAATATTTATCATATAAAGAAACTATTATTATTCTTTTTGTTAAGACAATAAAAAAAATGCTCCACAAAATTTATCACTAATTAAGTAAATTTTTATATTTTTATTGCATAAAAATAAATTATTAATATTTAATTTTAATTTATACTTAAATAAATTCTTACGTTTCAATTTATAAAAAAAAACAAACTTTTAATATAAATCAATATTTTGCTTAAAATAAATAAATGAATTTGTTAAAGTATTCATTAATTTCACTTTATGGATCCCTTTGAGTTTTCTGTAATTTTAAACTATTATTGTCATAATTTTTTTTTTTTTTTGGTTGATAAAGGCTCGGGATGGATAGTGAAATTCTTTCTCAGGGATGTTTAATAAAGAGTAAAAAAATATTTATAGTCCATGACATTTTATTTATGTTTTATTTTTATTTATTACTTATAAAAGTTACATTGGTAACCTATAACCTTTATTAATATTTTATTTTCATCTATTACTTTTAAAAATTACATTTATCATCTTCTACCTTTGATTAGTATCAATTTCATCCATAATATTTAAAAGTTTAATATACCAATTTTCATGATCTTTTAAAAGATTTTACTGTTTTCTGTTATTTAAAGTTAAAAATTAAAAAATATTCAATTAAGCTTTAATTGCTAAGTCACGTGATATACTACACATATATTAAAGTTTATAAAAAATTAGTATCATGTATGTTAATTATTTATGTTTGAAAATATAACACATTTATTTTGTTTGAATAAAATTTATTTTTATGTGAAAATAAAAAAATCTTGATAATATGAAAAAAAAAATTGAAAATTTGAATGCATAAATCAATTTTAAAAGCATCAAGTCATATAATTTTTTTTTAAAAAAAATCTTTTCAAATTTTTTTTAAAGATGAAAATTATTTTTATGGTGTATATTATATATATAACATACTTTTTGGAATAAAATTTATTTTTGTTTGAACAAATGAAGAGATTTAGGATAAAATAAATAAATATGTTTCTCATTTATAATTTGAAAAAATTGATTGTAAATATTGATTTGAAAAAAAATGGTAATTAAGTTTAAATCAATTCTTCAAAAAATATGTTTTATTTTAGGAAATTTAAGTTTATTAAATATAAAGTATATTCATGCTCTATAATTGTAAAAAACTAATAAAATAATTGATACACATGAAGCTGATAAAAATTGATTTGTGAACTCTATCACGTGACAAAATGTATATTTTGTTATTTTTTTTAATTTTGGACTAAAAAATGTTTTAAAGGTTATGAATAATAAATATAATTTTTTAAAGATTATGGATAGTAAATATAATTTTTAAAAGTTATGGATGAATAAAATGTAATTTTTAAAAATATTAGACAAAAATAAAATATTAATAAAAGTTGTGAATGATAAATATAACTTTTAAAAGTCACGGATGAAAATAAAACTTTTCTAAATATTTATGAATTACAAGTGAATTTTAATCGTTTAATAAATAAAATGTTTATATTCACAACTTTTTAACTTAAGGATTGATGTATCTTTTTTCTTGGATCGTATTATGTTAATTAATTTATATTCTTGGTCTTCCAAGTTCCAACTTACTTAGTTTATTATTGTATACTACATATGAATGGAATAATTTCCCAATTTATGATCCTGACAGACGATAATATTTATGTACTATGCTAAAATTGTTGATCAATTTAGTGTTATTAGTCAAACGGGCACTAGTTTAATTAATAAAATTATTTAAAAAATTTAAAAATATATTAATAATGATATAAATTAAAGGATAATTATGAATTTTTAAAAAAAAAAATTAAAAACTAACCATTAATAGTTTTTTAAAAATATATATATTGATTTTTTTAACCATTTATGTAGTGGGTGTGCCCTACCCTCTTTTATATATAAGACAAATTTTCAAAATAAATGGATATGAATAACTAGCCAAAATTTCACTTAATGCATCAATATATCTAATAATTATTGTTTCGTAAACACTAGACTCGTCCAGACCGTAAACTACCTAAACATGAAATAATTTTTTATTAATTTAAATCGATATGATTTAAATTATTATTTAAATTATAAAATATTTTTTGATTAAATCATATTAAAGTAACTCGATTTAATTTAACACGGTACATGTTACTAATTATTACTTATCGGTATTTGATTTTTTTAGAGTTGTCGCCTTGGCAATTACTCTTACTTAGCAGAAAATTCTAGAATGAGGTTTTTATAATCAGCTTCAACTAATTTAAGCCTTTGGATGAAAATTTTTAATCTCAAGTTGGTTTAAAAAAAAAATACCCATTCACTAAGGGGAATTTCATAAAAGTGATATAAAGTGATAAATTTTACAAACTTGGAAAACGAAAAACTTTATTTGAAAAAAAAAACAATGATTAGAATTATTAATAAAGAGATTGTGATTACAATTTAATTATGCTTTTCTAACCGACTCTTTCATATATATAAACTATATATATAAATTATAAATATAAATTATATATATATAAAACAGTATTTATAAATAATAAAATATATGAAAATATTTTTTATTGAATCTTGAGTTACTATTTAAAAATAATAAATAATAAAAATATACTTTCTATTAAATTTTAAAATACCATTTACAAATAACAAAAAAATTTATATTAAATCTAGAATTATCATTTACAAATAATAAAAAATAAAAATAGATTTTATATTAAATCTCAAATTAATATATATTATATTTATTAATATAT